>JANRMT010027041.1:21234088-21245386 GCA_026402145.1 Polypterus bichir lapradei | reverse complement strand
GATGTTATTTTCACATTGCTTTGTCGATGAAAATGTGTCACCATAAGCCCCTAATTCGTTTTCAGAGATGGCTTCCTGTAGCTCAGTGTCTCCCATCTTGTATTTATAATTCATCTTCTGTTTTTCCGACGTGTAGTACTTTTCTACATTAAACTGCGTTTTCCAGGTGTTCACCCAGGTCTTTTTGAATTCTTTTTGCTGCCTCCTCAGTGTCTGCCATCCCTCTAATTTTAGTGCCATCTGTGAATTTCACAAGTTTACTAACTATACCAGAATCAAAGTCATTAATAAAAATCAGAAAAAGTGACGGACAAAAGCCAGACCCCTGAGGGACCCCACTGATGACCCAATTCTCCTCTTATCTGTTCACTTTGTCTCCTGCCAGTTAACCAATCCAGAGGACTAGTTTTGGACGTTACCTCTGATGCCTACAGCTTCTAGTTTCAGAATTAATCTTCAGTGTAGGATGACTTGAGTCGAAGGGTTTATGAAAGTCTAAGTAAATTATATTGTACTAGCCAACCCGCGGCGTACCATACGCTGCATAATCAAGCCGGTTTTTTAATGATTTTTAAGCACAGGGAGGAAATTAACATTTGAAAAATCAGTAATGTAATACATCAGCAAGAAAAGCAACATTGTAACAATGCACGGAACGAACCAACACACAGTCATCCATGACTGAAAACTGGCGGACCGCCATCGCGCCTTTTCCTCCCAGACGGAGAGATGGGGGTGGACGGCGCTGTGGCGCGGAGGGTGGAACAGGAGGAGAGGAGAAGGACGTCCATTCCGCTCCCTCCGTCATGCTAGTCTACTGATTTCTCGTTCAGTTTCGTTTCGTTCACTGCCTGCTCATGTGCCCACCTCCAACTCGTCACTTGAGTCGTTGTCGTCTTTGCACAGTCCAGATGCACCTGTGACTCACGTCTTCCGTGTTCCTGCAGGAGCATCTAAGAAGACGCATGTTTGTCGCGGATGCGAATTGCTGTATGTAGCGTGTAAAACAGTTTGCTATGGTGCACGCGGTCGTGCGTCGTAACCGAAAACTCGGTTTTTAAAGACTGCTTATTTCATTGCGTTTTAACCTCAGTTGTAAAGGATTGTTTTAAGGATCTCATGGGATACCCCTCGCAAACCGTTTTACACGCTGCATATGGCGATTCACCTCCATGAGAAACATGCCTCTATGAACAGTCAACGTGGCTCGGAGGTGCATGTGGCCTCTACGACAGACGAATATAAATGACGCCGTTTTTTTCTGTATCGTCGCATCCGAGTTGGTGGGCGTGGCTCTGCGAGTTGTCGTCGTATCCAATGGTCTTGGAGTTGGTGGGCGTGGCTCATTCCTGCGTGCGTCATAGTTGTCTTACTTGTCGGCGGCTTAGTGAATCCATGCCCCTTCCGGCGTGCTTTCCATGGGTGTCTTGCCTTAGTGAATTATATATATAGATGTTTTCTTTTTATCAACTTTTCTGCTTGCTTCTTCAAAAAAAATCTAAAAGATTGGTTTGGCAGGCCCTCCCTCTCATAAACCCATGCTGACTGTTATTTAGAATATTATTTTCTTTACTTTACTTCTTTACTTTATTATAGTTTCCATAATTTTGCATGACACAGAAGTGAGACTAATTGTACGTTTATTTCTATTGCTATTTACGCACACAGATTGTAGCTCAAAGTGTTTTACGAATTGTCATAGAAATAATTACAAGAAAAGAAAAACAACATACAAAAAAATCAATACACATAAAAGCATAGCCCTTATAAAGTATACAGTATTGTTTTCCAAGTCTGCAGGGGTTTTAAGGCTATAAGACCACCCAGCCCCTACTAGGCATTCTACCTTTCATGCAGTAAATGTTCTCAAGTTGCTCCTCATTGTTCTTTTGGCTTCGTCTTAGAGATTGTGCACAGTTGGGGGATTCGCATTCACTCAGACGTCACAAGAGGCTGCACAGAGCTTTGATCAAGTGGTAATTACCAGGATCCATTTTGGCTCCCTTCTTGAGGACTGGAGTTACATTTGCAACTTCCCAGTCCTCAGGGACCTTTCCTTTGTGAAAGTGACCACTCAAATATGCCTAAAAAGGGTTTATAGATGTTGTCTTTCACTTCTTTCAATACAATTGGTAAAATCCCAGGGGTTTATTAGTCTTTAGCATATTGTGGTCTTGAAGCCCATCTGACTCTTACATTCAGACTGACATTCCAGGTCAAAACGGGCAGCCACAGTCCTCTGCAGTATTAATTCTACCATCGTTACAATCCTTAAAATCACATTTTATAATCATTGCGTTTTCAATTTACTATTCATCATGTGTAACCTCCACTCATGGCATGTTTTAAAATGTTGAAATATTAAAATGTTTATTATTGAAAAGGCACTGTATAAAAAATTTGTATTATTTTCATTTGCTTTGGGCATTGTGGTCCTAAGGCAGGTGTCCCCAACTCTGGTCCTGGATGGCCTCAGTGGTTCAGTTTTCATTCTAACCCTTTTCTGACCTGTTTTTGCTCCTAATTAACTTCCGTTGAATTAATTTTATTTGACTTGTTCTTGAAGACTCAGACACCTTAAATCAGGGGTCGACAACTCCAGTCCTGGAGGACCACCGTGGCTGCAGGTTTTCATTCTAACCCTTTTTTTAATGAGTGCCCTGTTTTTGCTGCCAATTAACTTTCAATTTTAATTGAATAGCTTTTTTAAGATTTGTTCACCTGAATTTCTTAATCATTCCTCTCAATTGCTTCATTTCTTTCCTTAAATGGCACCCAAACAGAAATGAAATATGAAGTGAGGGAGCCAAGAGAAGACCAACTAAGTCAGGGCCTCAAACTTCACCCAATTTCACTCCAACCAGCTGCTTAATGAGGTGCCGATTCTTGTCATTAATTAAACCCTTTCTTTAATTCAGTGGCTTGTTGCTGCTCTCGTGGCGATTTACCAGAGATTTCTGAAACTGTTGATTTTCTCTTTTCTAAGCGCATCATTAAAATGTTTTGTGGACCTGAGCAGATTGACATTCCTGAGACCTTCATCTTTCTTTATTTTCATATATTGTATGATGGACACCAGTTGTTTTGGCTCATTTTGTATCTCATTATTGTTTGGCTGCTAATTAAGGAAAAAGAAACAATTAAGGGGTCTGAGTCTTCACGAGCAAGTCAATTGAAATGAGTTCAAAAAAAGTTAATTATCAGGAAAAACAGGTCACTCATTAAGAAAAGGGTTAGAATGAAAACCTGCAGCCACTGGGGCCCTCCAGGACTGAAGTTGGTGACCCCTGCCTTAAATGTTTCTTTTTCCTTAATTAGCAGCCAAACAATAATGAGCCAAAACATGACCAGCAATCTGTGTCCATCATTCAACATCTGAAAATAAAGAAAGATGAAAGTTTCAGGAGTGCTGATCTGCTCAGGTCCCCAAAAAATTTTAACAGATCTTTTAGAAAAGAGAAAATAAAATCAACAATTTCAGAAATGTGTCCTATTGCACAACAAGAGCAGCAACAAGTCATAGAATTTAAAGAACAAGTTTCATTGACAACAAGAATCAGCGCCTAATTAAGCAACTGGTTGGAGTGAAATTGGTAGGAATTTGAGGCCCTCACTTAGTTGGTCTTATGTTGGCTCCCTCACTTCACATTTCATTTTTGTTTGGGTGCCATTTAAGGAAAGAAATGAAGCAATTCAGAGGAACGAAGAAGAAATTCAGGCGAACAAATCTTTAAAAAAACAAGTCCATTAAAATGAATTCAAAAGATGTTAATTAGCAGCAAAAACAGGTCACTAATTAAGAAAATGGTGAAAATGAAAACCTGCAGCCACTGGGGCCCTCCAGAACCAGAGTTGGGGACCCCTGTCCTAAGAAATTAGACTTTAAAATACAAGGATGCTGGTTCAATCTCCACCTCTGCCTCACTGGTTGACCCTCAGCTGTAATAAGTTATATGTAACATGTAGGAAAACTAAAAGAACAGCCAGAAGTTGCAGTCTGATTTGTGTCTCATAACTGAATAGTCCTCCATTAGTTTCACAAAGATAACTTAAAGACTGGTGCTGATACACCAAAGTATGAATCACCGTATTGACCAAAACTGGGTGCCTCCATTTACATGACTCAGGGAGCACCTTAGTAGACCAACGAGCAAGCTGGGATGAATAAATTCTGAATTACTTGACGTTCGTCTGTCTATGTCTAGTCCCACACTTCTGATGTCCACTTTCTCAGGCGTTAGATTAGAGGTGCAGGTACAACAGAAATTTTGACCCCAGATCTACCTTCTGCTAAGGCTTCATCAGGCAAGATGCCTTTCTTGGGTGGGGTAGTGGCACAGACCTGTCTCGCCAAGCCTATTTCATTTTCTCCTGGCTTTATTTCTATTTACAAAGTGTTAAGGGTTTCTTTACTGCAGATTTATATTTGGCAACATCTCTACAGACTCTTATTGAAGCCACTAATTTATAACGCCACACTTTCTGCTCATTGCCAATTAAATGTTTAAAAGCCCAGTAATTCACCGTACACTCACACAAAGTAATGCATGCGTAACGCTTGCCACTTTCACAATTCAATTTTTGCAGGAATGTTGAGAACATCTTGCAAGATGAGGCATATCTGAGAAGCAGCAAGATATCAAAGCATCAACTCAGCTGTCAACGCTGGGAAATGTAAGTAAGTAAGTAAAATTTATTTATAAAGCACAGCTGCACACAGCTTTCACCGTCTAAAGTGCTGTACATAAAAAACATAATAAGAGTAATAATTATAAAGATATGTCTTCACCCGAGGCTATTAGCGCTAGCTGCAAGAAAACCAGTCAGTTATGTAAGTCCAAGATCATAGAGATGAGGACCCAGAACTACAAGTAGTAGTACAACAACCTGGACAGGCCTTACGTCAACAAGGACCTTCATTCATGGCTTTGAAGTGCAAGCCTCAAAGGCAAAACCAAAAACCTAAGACCAGGCCTTAAACATCCAGCAAGTATGTCAGGGTCTCACCAGTCAACAGCAAATGCTATTTGTATGGTGAAGCTGAGGAGACCATCAGCCACATAGAGTCTGATTTCCATGCATTGACCCTGAAGGAATATGTTGAACATCACAACAAAGTCAATATGTACAGTACGTGTACTTGATGCTGTGCAAACAGCTGGGTTTTCCGATGGTGGAAAAGTGGTACAAGCATATGCCAGCCATGGTCATTGATACCGAAAGGCTGCATTGCCATGCGAGACAAGACCGTTGCCACAGACCATACCATCACTGCCAACAGTGTTCCACGAAAAGAAGGGCAAGACGTGCTTCTTCATCGATGACTAGAACATCCTTAGCAAGGAGGCCAAGATGACTGTCAAGCATAAAGACCTTGAGATCGAAGGCAGATGCTTGTGGAACACGAGTGGCTCCAATAGTAGTAGGCGCGCTGGGAACCATCAAGACCGGGTTTCAAGATAAGATGGACAAACTCCTGTGGACAGTCAGCTTAACATCCAGAGGATTGTGTGGCCTGCATTCTTAGATGAGTATACAACTGAATAGCTGAGTTCAAAGCCTGAGATGTCTGGTTAGCCTCTGGTGAACACACCAGGAGGGTGGCGATAATAACAACAATAAAACATTTTGAAGAATTATCGAAAATTAAAACTATTACAATATTTAATAAAAGTTCAAAAAGGCTTAAGTGTACATATAAGTCTTCAGCCTAGATTTAAAAACAAATGGCGTGAAGCAAACCTAATATCAACTAAACAATTCTGCCACCATGGAGCCACAACAGAACATGCTTAGCACAGGAAGAATTACTTTAGTTGAACATCTAAGTGGCGTGGGAGCCAAATTAAGGGCAGAGAAGATCTGAAATCCAAGATGGGGCCATACCATTCAAAGCTTTAAAAACAATCAGTAATACTTTAAACTGAATTCTACATTGAACAGGAAGCTAATTTACTGAAACCAGGACTGGAGTAGTGTTGTCACACTTTTTCAATGCCAGTCAAAAAAACATGCAGCAGCATTGTTCTGCACCAGGGGGAACCCGAGGTCCAATGCACCAGTGAAAGGTCTGACAATGGCATTGAGGATTTCATCCCAGCACCTAAGAGCAGTCATGATACCATTGCCTATCACATGGAGGTCTAAGTGCGACCCTCCAAGGACTTGCCACCCCAGATCATCACTGACCCACCGCCAAACCGTTAATGCTGGATGATGTTATAGGCTGCATAATGTTTACCACAGTGTCTCCAGACCCTTTCAAGGCTATCACATATGGTGAGTGTGAACCTGCTATCATCTGTGAAGACAATGGGACTCGAATGGTGGAGCTGTGATGGGCTGTGAGCACAGATCTGAAATGCAAGATGTGGCCATACATTCAAAGCTTTAAAAACAATCAAAAATACTTTAAACTGAATTCTATACTGAACAGGAAGCCAGTGTATTGAAGCCAGGACTGGAGTAATGTGCTCACACTTTTCAATGTCAGTCAAAAAACATGTAGCAACATTTTGGACAATTTATAAACTACCAAATAGTGATGGTGATATAAAGATATAAAGAATTACAATTATCAAATATAAAGACCAAGAGATCAAAACCAGACACATGTGGAACGCAAGGACAAAAGTGGCTCAGGTAGTCATAAGACCACTAGGAACCATCAAGACTGGTTTCCAAGGGCAGCTGGACAAATTCAGATGTAGAGTCAGCATGACCCAAAAGTCCATGAATGCACAAATGACTTTTTTCCAGATCAGACAAAATTGATTTAGTTCCAGAAATAGCTCTTAACTGTTAACACTACTTTTAACAACTGAACCAATTTGTTAGGTGTGGAATCAAAATCACACCCAGGTTTTGGCATGAGATGGCAAAATCGCAACTCGTAAAATCATCCAGAATGTTCAAGCAAATTATAGAAAAAAACCCGATCTAAATTTGTTAGGTAGTTCTCTCGTGAAAACGGACAGACAGACAGATGTTGGATATTATATAGAGAGAGATAAGAGTAAATTACTAAAGGCTTGTTTTTCTGTTGATTCGGACACTAGCATGAGGTGATGATAACTCAAGGACAGATTATAATATAAGAACAGTTAAGAAAACCTTATCTCATGTGTGGGTCGTCCTTATCTCAACCCTAATGGCGAGAATTGATCAGGAAATAAGTTTCAGACAACTGCACAGGGTATGAATTAATGATGGCCAGTTTTGATCAGGTGATGGTCAATTAAGTAATGATGGGAAGAGCTAGAAGGAAGAGAATCTTTTGCATAGATGATAAGAAATGTAAAATAAACAGATGCACTTCTTAGTTTAAGTTCTTGCACCACGGTAAAGTCTCTTTATTACATTTCTCTGCAGTTAAGATTGCAGTATATGATTTAAACTTCCTCCTGCCTATCTTTACTTAACAGTCATTTCTATCACAGTTTCTAAAAGCATGGTTACTAGACTTGGAGGGGATAAATAAAATAACCATTTATCATTATAAAGATAAAGAAAATTATTATCCATCTAGCCTTTGATATTCTCTAAGCAATTAAAGCAAAGCTGAACAAATGAAATCAGCAATGAACCACAGGATGAGGTGAGCAACTGTGTGTTCACAGATGAGGCTCACATGTCACACAAGCTGTTCAATCTCAGAGACTTTTCTTCTGATACCTTTGTGGCTTTGACGCTGTCTGACCTGGACTCAGATTTAATCGATTAACTTTGGTATTGATGATTAGAATGTATTAGTACTGGTTTGAGCTGCTTTTATATAGAATTTAAACTTCTGTATTGTCAAGATTGGGTCACAGAGTTGCATAGGAGACTGGAAAATTGATCAGGTTTCCAAGGTACAAAATCTTTATTGCTGAACTGGCAGGCACAGACACAAGAGCTTATTCAGAAGGGCTTTGTCAACAGCAGAAAAGCACACAGGCTGTAGCTGTCAAACATGGCGGTTCAGCCCCCCATCTCCAGGTCAAAAGAACACAAACTTCTCCTCATCAAGTTGGTTCAGCAGCTCGGAAGTAGTGACTGGAGCAGACGCAGTCTGAGGGAGAGAGGACAGAAGAGTGAGCCGCTAGGTCGACCGGGGCTTTGTGTTTCAAATTTTCTAAACCTTGTGAGAGAATCACTTTGCATGGTAAGCCTGCAAGCCTGCAGCAGATCCTGCATAGGGAACAGGTAAGAGTGTGTTTGTTTCTCATAGAAATACTTTTTAAGAGGGAGTTTGTGAAGGGCAGCTGACCCGCGGTATCACAATATCAATACATTCTCAATCAAGTTAAACCAACATGTCTTGTATTAGCTATCTTTAGATTATACTAGCCATCCCCAGTGGCTCCACCAGTGTATTAGTGAAAAAGGACAGTGAGGAGGTCCCTGCCCGGCTCCTCACTCGTGACGTCACACTTCCCCCTCCCCCTAGGCCTGCATCCTCTGTCTCGGATTAGCACAAATATATCACTCCTGCAAACGAACTATGATTATTAGTGTGATGAGAGAAGTCGCAAAATCAACCAGAATGTTCAAGCAAATTCTAGAAAAAAAAGCAATCTAAATCCATCAAGTATTTCTCTTGTTTGCTAGCTAAGCGGATGTTAAGTTACACTCCAAGGCTGACACATGAGTGATTAGGGCCCTGCCCCCCTCCCCTCGGCCCGATGTGTCTCTCTCTCGGATTTGCTGAAATAAATCGGTACCACAAGCGAACTATGATGCTTAGCGTGATGAAAGAAAACGCAAAATCAACCGTAATAAACCTGATCTAAATCTGTGAAGCAGTTCTCTCATGAAAAGCGGACAAACATACAGACAGACAGACATTGGATTATATATATAGAGGTAACAGAAAATTATTAAAGGCTTGTTTTTCTTCTGGTTCAGAAACTAGCATGAGGTGATGATAATTCAAGGGCAGACTGTAATATAAGAACAGTTAAGAAAACTTTATCTTATGTGTGGGTCCTCCTTATCTCGACCTTAATGATGAGAATTGATCATTAAATAAGTTTTGGACACCTGCACATAGTATAAGGTAAGGATGGCCAGTTTCGATCAGGTGGTGGACATTAAATAATGGTGGGAAGAGCTAGAAGGAGGAGAATATTTTTCATAGATGATAAGAAATATAATATAAACCAATGCACTTCTTAGTTTAAGTGCTGGCACCACGGTGAAGTCTCTTTATTACACTGCTGTGTAGTAAAGATTGTGGTATATGATTTAAACTTCCTCCTGCCTATCTTTGCTTCATTTCTATCACAGTTTGCACAACAAGACTGTCGAAATGTGCGTTCGTATTTTTTGACACAAAACGTGTTATTTACAACAGTGAACTTGATGAGAATACTTGTGTATATTTATTACAAATAAATAAATGCATATGCAACATTTCTGAGAAAGTGGTAAATGATGACACCCTTGGTCAAGTAAGGAAATGCAGACAAATTAGCTGAATGATGACTCACGTGCTATCAATAATTCATCTCACCATTCCATTGTTATAATGTGCGTTGATGTAACATACATATAAAAATTCAAAAGTGATAAATATGAGGTACATACTGATGTATAAGCGTCCACAAGATAAACTTCAAATGGTTGCATTATTCCTTCTCTTGGTGAAATGATTTGTCTCGATATTTCAAAATGCGCTAATTTATGTTAATGAGGTGAATATACAGTACTAAACTTAGCAACACAATCTCGAGAGCAGTAGGGTAACGTGTGTTACGTCATCAGATTACTTTTTAAAGTAATGAGTAACCTAACGCATATCTTACTGAAGTAAAAATGTCTGTTGTTATTATTACAGCAACATTTGGTGTAAGGCAAGAAACACACGTACTCGTCCTTTGGAGGGCTCAATAACACAGCAAAGCAGAAAATAGTGTGCAAAGTGCAATTCGGTAATAGAGACCTAAAAATAAAGAGTCAATTTGACCAAACATACAAAACACAAGAAAATCATCACAGGCTTTAGTTATTTTTGGGTTCATGGTGGTTGCATTGTGTCTTTGTGGACCTGGAGAAAGCATATGACAGGGTGCCTCGAGAGGAGCTGTGGTATTGTATGAGGAAGTCAGGAGTGGCAGAGAAGTACGTAAGAGTTGCACAGGATATGTACGAGGGAAGTGTGACCGTGGTGAGGTCTGCGGTAGGAGTGATGGATGCATTCAACGTGGAGGTGGGATTACATCAGATGGTGATGGACAGGTTGACAGATGAGATTAGACAGGAGTCCTTGTGGACTGTGATGTTTGCTGATGACATTGTGATCTGTAGTGATAGTAGGGAGCAGGTTGAGGAGGCCCTGGAGAGGTGGAGATATGCTCTAGAGAGGAGAGGAATGAAGGTCAGTAGGAACAAGACAGAATACATGTGTGTGAATGAGAGGAAGGTCCGTGGAATGGTAAAGGGGGTGCAGGGAGTAGAGTTGGCGAAGGTGGATGAGTTTAATACTTGGGATTAACAGTACTGAGTAATGGGGATTGTGGAATAGAGGTAAAGAAGAGAGTGTAGGCAGAGTGGAATGGATGGAGAAGAGTGTCAGGAGTGATTTGTGACAGACGGGTATCAGCAAAAGTGAAAGGGAAGGTCTACAGGACGGTATTGAGACCAGCTATGTTATATGGGTTAGAGACGGTGGCACTGAAAAGAAAGCAGGAGACAGAGCTGGAGGTGGCAGAGTTAAAGATGCTAAGATTTGTATTGGGTGAGATGAGGATGGACAGGATTAGAAATGAGGACATTAGAGGGTCCGCTCAAGTTGGACGGTTGGGAGACAAAGGCAGAGAGGTGAGATTGTGTTGGTTTGGTCATGTGCAGAGGAGGGATACTGAGTATATTGGGAAAAGAATGTTAAAGATGGAGCTGCCAGGCAAGAGGAGAAGAGGAAGGCCTAAGAGGAGGATTATGGATGTGGTGAGTGAGGACATGATGGTGATGGGTGTGACAGAGCAAGATGCAGAGGCCAGGAAGAGATGGAGAAAGATGATCCGCTGTGGCAACCCCTAACAGGAGCAGTCAAAAGAAAAAGAAAAAGAAAGGAGGTGGTTGATGATGATGTTTAATACTTTTCTGCCCGATTTATTGACGTCAGAGCATTTTAACAAAAGACAATCCAGAAGATGACTCGCCCATGTTTTTAAGAAACCAGGTTGCTGCCTTAACCGGGTTTTATTCACCTTAAGCCAGTAACTGCACTCAGTGTAATTCTCCCTGTGATGGATGGGCGTCCTGCCCCAGCTTCCTCACATCCCTGCTCAGGGTAGAGTGGATTTGGGAAATAGA
>JANRMT010027041.1:21177807-21225132 GCA_026402145.1 Polypterus bichir lapradei | reverse complement strand
CTATCTATCTATCTATCTATCTATCTATCTATCTATCTATCTATCTACAGTTTCCATTATATAGTTTCTATCTATCTAGCCATAGATTATTGAATCCTTTAGCTTTAGTTGTGTAAGAAACTGACTGAGGTAACAAGTATATTATAAGAGGTTGCCCCTTCGTTCTGCTTTCAGGTGGTGGGTAGCCGACATGGCCCAATTAGACGGTACCCAGAGATATGCTGGGATGCGTTTGGGAATTCCCCAAGAAAAGCTGAATGCTGTTTTTATTGATTGTGACGTCCGGTTTGCTCTTCCTCATTTTGTTACCTCTGCAAATCCCACGAGAAATAGCAGATGGACTGTGAGTGACTATGTGATAAATATTTATGTTGAATCCTGCCACAATTTTGCGTCTTATAAATATTTTAAATCTGGGTTTTGTTATTTATATACAATATACAGGATAAAATGAGACATATCTCTTATTTTTCTTAAGCACAGAATTATGGGTAAATGGAAGTCTAAGGAGGACCACCACCTGGATAGCAAACCAGTCCACCGTACTGCACAATTCTGCTCATTGCCACTCTAGTCAGATAGTAGTCACACCAAGATGAAGCATATCTAGAAAGCTGGTTACTGGCCTCCCACTCAGGGTTGGTTCTTCCCTTCATGCCAGTGCTGTCCAGGATAGGTGCCAGTCTGTGAAGGTCCAGAATTGCAATAACTAAATTTGAATATGTGATACTGTGGATTAACATGGTAGAGCAGTGGGAGTGCTGCTGCCTCACAACAACAAGGCTTAGGTTTGCTTCCTACGTATTGGTGATGCTAAATTTGACCTTTGTGTGTTTAATTTGTTATGTTTTGATTTGTGTTCAAACTGTTCAGGTATTGTTCCTGCCTTTGCTTCCTCATGACCTTGCTCAGGATAAAGAAGGTTTAGAAGATGGATGAATTGTGACTATTCTATAGATATCTTGACTGCCTGGGGTAAATGGCATCAGATCCAGGGTTGGTTGGTGTCTTGTGCTCAATGCTGCCATGCCTGTCTTAATCCTGTATTGAAAGAAGGAGACTTGAGAGTGATGTTCTATACATATAACCTGAAACATACTGATGTCCCATTCAGAGTTACCTACTGCCTTCAGCCCATTGCTGCCAGGAAAGGCTCCAGCCCCCAAGACCTTGAATTTGATTAAGCATGCTTGAGAATGCTGTGCTCTGCATATCTGAGCAGTGTGGGACATATTGGTGCCTCTTTCAGGGTTAATTCATTCCTTTGGTCCACTGCTCATGGGACAAGTTCCAGCTTCCTTGTGACCCAGATTAGGCTAAAGCAGGTTTAGAAGATCAGTGGATGGATGGATGCTATTCTATGGACATCTATATTGCCTGGCATGTTTAGCATCTTGTCTAGGGTTGGTTGCTCTCTTCTGCTCAATGCACAATAATGTATTGAAATAGGAGGCTTAAGAATGAGGCTCTACGCATATCTAGTGTAACACATGTGTAGAGTGTTTAAAATTACGAAGGGAATTAGTGCAGTGGATTGAGACGATGACTTTAAGATGAGTTCATCAAGAACACGGGGACACAGCTGGAAACTTGTGAAGGGGAAATTTCGCAAAAATATTAGAATGTTTATCTTTACAAAGAGAACCAGAGACTAAATAAACTATCAAGTAGTGTGGTAGACTGTATGACTTTAGGGACTTTCAAAACTCGACTTGATGTTATTTTATAAAAATTCAGTGGATAGCATTGGCAAGGCCTGTTCTCGTCTAGAGTGTTCTAAAGTTCTAATGTTGCCCAGTGGGGGCCGGGCGGTCTCATGGTCTTGGAACACCTGCAGCCCGTTGGAGTCTTTTATTTTGTTCCTTTCTATCCTGGCTGTTGGACCTTACTTTATTTTTTGTTATTTAATATTGCCTATTCTTATTTTTTTTATATTTTTATATTTTATAAACTTGTCTTTCTTCATCTTGTAAAGCACTTTGAGCCACATCATTTGTAGGAAAATGTGGCTACCTACCTACCTACCTACCAACCTACCAACCACGTTTCAAGTTTACCACACTCACTCCCATAACAACGTAAAAAAATTGAGACGTGAGTATTTTGGCTTACGGCGTTAGCGTCATACTTATAGACTACGTGGACAAACTAGTTTGGTTGTGCGTAGCCGAAGAATACGCAGTAACACGGAGTATGAGTGAGGGAGTTGGCAAACTAGTTTGGTTGCGTGCAGCACAACTGTTACGTTTGTGTCGCTTTGTGTGGTGACTTTTTGGCCCTTATCATGGCTCCTAAATTAAAGTCAGAGTCTTCAGATGGTAGTGCTTCTGCAGGTTCTCCTGCCTCTCCAGTTTCCTCCTCCCAATAGGTCACTCTTTCCCACCTTGCAATGCCCCTTCCAGTGTGCAAGCCAATCACAGGAATAAAGGTAAGGAATTTTTTAGACTAATTTTTCTGTCATTTTTTTCTGTTACTAAAGTACAGTGTACAGTACAGTATATTTATGTCCTTTTCCTTTTTGTGTGGCTTAGTTGTGGTTTTATGTTCTAGATTATGATTTTACAACTGTGTTAGGATAGGTAAGTTCCTAAGGCTAGGGTGTGTTTTGACTTACACCAAAATTAGGGTTACATCACTGTTATAGGAACGGAACTTTGTTGTAACCCGAGGACCCCCTGTATCTATCTACAGTATCTGTTATATAGTTTCTGTCTATCTATCCATCCATCCATTTTCCAACCCGCTGAATCCGAACACAGGGTCACGGGGGTCTGCTGGAGCCAATCCCAGCCAACACAGGGCACAAGGCAGGAACCAATCCCAGGCAGGGTGCCAACCCACCGCAGCTGTCTATCTATCTATTGTGATAAAGGCACTATATTGCACCCGACCCAGCACAGACTGACGCAGAGGCACATGTAAAAATCACACAGGCTTTTATTTTCTCTTCAGCCGTGGGGCACGTCTTCCCCGTGTCCCACAGGCCCAACACAGTCCCAAAAGCACTTAAATACAACAGCAAAAACTCTCTACCTTGCACCACCACTCCTCTCAGGCAACCTCGTCCTCTTCCTCCCAATTCTGGCCCTTTAGTGTTGGAGGCTGGCCCGTTTTATAGCCCACCCGGAAGTGTTCCAGGTGCTTGACCACCTGGTCCCAATTGTACCTCGGGGTGGGGCTGATGACTCATCTAGCCTGGTTCTTGAGTCTCGGCAGCACCCCCTAGCGGCCACCCCAGCTCCCATCAAGGTTGTGGAGGACTCCATGTCCCATGGAGCCATGCAGGAGACTGGGGAATCAACATCGGCCAGGGAGGCTGCCACCAAGCGCCCTGGGGGAGGTATTGAGCCGTCCATGTTGGCTTCCCCGGAACATAAGCAGCAGCGGCTTCCCGGCCGGGCATGGGATCCGGCTTTTCATCACACTATCTATCTATCTACAGTAGATAAATAATGTCACTTCCCATAGACTGGAGCAGCAGCTTGGAATTATAGCAGTGGCATCAAGAAGAGAAGTAATGTAGAAGAGATTGAAATGATTCTCAAGCTTTTATTATTTTAGCAAATGTATACCACAGTTGCAACATACACAACCTACTCAGCAGTTCAAACGAAGGCATGCAAGACTACACAGCGAGTCTTAGGTTTAAGGCTGATGGGACGTCCCCTAGACATGCTGGCAGATCATTCCAGTGATATAAGGCACAGCAACCAAAATCTTGCTATCTCGCTGCCTCCACTTGCACACCATTAATGAAGATTTCCGTTTTCTCAGCTCTGCTTTCTATAGATACTGTATATAATTTCACAATTCCATAATTTATGCACAAGTCGAAGAGTAACAAGGACAGAGAGGGGGCTCTTAAACTTAATTGCTGCCATGATTTCCTCAGTCAGATATATTTAATATGTTTTGGCACCTCCAGTTAATCATTTAGAAATGAATAAGTCAGCTCTAATGTATTCGGAGATCCACAGTAGATATTCATGTCACTAATTGCATTCTGGAGGTTAATTTTAAGCATCTGCTTTGAAGCGTAAACCTGCAGATAGTTTAGTGCTGTATCACGGTGCCTTGTGAAAGTGTTCACCCCCCTTGGTGTTTGTCCTGTTTTGTCGCATTACAACTTGGAATTCAAATGGATTTTTGGGGCTTAGCATCATTTGATTTACACAACATGCCTACCACTTTGTAGGTGTAAAATATTTTTTATTGTGACACAAACAATAATATGAGAAAAAAAAAGCAGAAATCTGTAGAATCCTCCTAGAGCCCCCCTTTTGGCTGCAATTGCAGTTGCAAGTCTCTTGTTGAATGTTTCTATTAGCTGAGCACATCTCACCACTGGGAATTTCACCCATTCCTCAAGGCCAAAGCTCTTTCAAGTTTGATGGGCTGTGTTGGTGTCCAGCCATCTTCAAGTCATGCCACAGATTCTCACTTAGATGGAGGTCTGGGCTTTCATGAGGCCATTCCAAGACATTTTAATGTTCTCCTTTAAACCACTCCAGTGTCGCTTTAGCAGTATGTTTAGGGTCCTTCATTGTCTTGCTGGAAGGTGAACCTTCATCTCGGTCTCAAATCTCTGGCAGGCTGAAACAGGTTTTACTCAAGAACTGTCCAGTGTTTACTGCCATCCATCTTTTCTTCAGTCCTGACCAGTTTTCCGGTCCCCACAGCCTGATGCAGCCACCACTATGCTTCATGGTGGAAACGGTGAATTTGGGGTGATGGGAAATGTTGGGCATGCGCCACATGTGTGGCGTTTCCCATGATGGCCAAAAAGGTCAATTTTAGTCTCACCTGACCAGAGAACCTTCTTCTTTGTGTTGTTAGGGAAACTCTGAACAGTTTTCCTATTTTTTTCTTTAAGCAATGGCTTTTTTTTGATGCCACTCCTGAATAAAGACCCATTCTGTGGAGTGTACGGCTTATGGTGGTCCTATGGGCAGATACTCCCATCTCCTATGTGGATCTTCACAGCTCCTTCAGTGTTATCCTTGGTGTCTTTGTTGCTTCTCTCATTAATGCCCTCCTCGGTTGGTCTGTGAGTTTTGGTGAATGGCCTTCAGGTTTGTAGTGGTGCCATGTATTGTATTGACCCCCTTCTTTTTGACACCCACTGCACGCCCAACCTACCTGGAAAGAGGTCTCTCTTTGAATTGCCATTTTTACCCTACTGGGGTGTTTTTGGGAGTTGTTCCTCGCCTTCTTAGAGAGTCAAGGCTGGGGGGATGTCAAGAGGCAAGGCCTGTTAAAGCCCATTGCAGTACTCCTTGTGTGATTTTGGGCTATACAAAAATAAATTGTATTGTATTGTGTATTGTATGTTCATTCCATTTTGTTGTATTGGATTTAATGGTGCTCTGTGGGATATTCAAAGTTTGAGATATTTTTCATAACCCAACTCTAATCTCTACTTCTCCACAACTTTGTCCCTGAACTGAATGGAGTGCTCCTTGGTCTTCCTGGTCTTCTTTGCTGTTTTCAAGGCTGTCATTACTGCACATGGCCACATGTGTGATATTCGAAGGTCTTCTTGCAGGTCCTTGCCCACATTCTATGAAGTTAAGATCTTGGTTTTGATCTTGACACTGCATAATCCTCCATTTCGTACTGTTCAGCTATTCTTTTGTGGATTTTCTTGAGAGTTTTGGGTCATTGCCTTATTCAAGGTCCACATATGGTTCAGCTTCGACTTTTTGACAGATGAAGTGTTTTCTAATACAAAGTGGATTTCACAGTTCAGTCTATGATGGCAAGCTGACCAGGCCTTGAGGCAGCTCCAAATAGAAAGGACTTCCACCATGACACCATTTTGGTCTTTCGTGCTCTTACTCAGCAGTCTTGGAGTCAGTTTGATCACTCATCACTGAACCTTCTCTAGTCGTATTATAATCATTTTGTTTTTTGTAAAACGGAGACACTACACAAAATATTCAAGATGAGGCCTCACAAGTGTGTTATACAATTTCACAATGCATTCCCTTGACTTGTACTGAGTGATGAGCGAAACAGACAAGTTTCAATTGGCATAAAGTTTTGAGACACTTACACTAAAATTAGTTTCAGAGTTGATTTCACAAAATCATGAAATACGAAACTCACTAGACGTTTTTTTGGGGGATCATAAGAATTACTTTTGAAAGCTTTCAAATCAATTCAGTTTATTTATTTATTTATTTTATTGCACAGCACCTCGTGACTCACCAGTATTAGAAAAAACCCACGTATGATATACCATTCAACTTCTGGTTATGCAAGACATCAAGCTTTTTGTGACTCCCCCAATTTTTGGCCCTATCGATCCAAAAAACCCCAATTTTTAGGCCATTTCTGGAAAAGATTTTGCACAGGAAATGACACCCTTATGGTAAAGAGAACCCAATAGGCATCTTCAGCAAACTTAATCTGACGAACCTGAAGTTATTGTGCCAGTCATATCAACAGTTCAGGGACTTACGGTCCAGGGTGGGCTGCTAAACTCAGAGCTGGGTGTGCGGATTTAATAAGGAAGACGTTAACAACGTGCTGCTGCTGTCAGGCATTGTGTAATGAAGTGTGTATGTCGAAGCAAACGCTTCAATGAAGAGCTTCGGCACAACCTGAGTTATGACAAGTTACTCGTTGGAGGAAATGATTAACTCTATTTCAATTTCTTTTTTTTTTTTTTTTAAACATTATGTCCATTATTGTTTGCTAAGCATTTACCCCATTTTAATTATTAAAAATGAGAAGAATAATCTCTACTCAGATCAATTGCTATGCATAACTAATCCTACAATTTATATTATGTCGACTTGTGCCAATCACATGTTCCAGTCCATCTGACACAACAGACGGTTACAAACCGGGGGCCTGTCGCTGGAGGTTTAGTCATTAGAGGCAAAAATCTGCAGAGTGAAATATTGGTCTCAGCAAGACGTGAGAAAGGTCACCACTTAGTACAACTGCTGGCAGGCGGTTATTGAACATTTCCTGAATAACACAAGCAGATAAGACAAATTGAAAAAGCACAGAAAAAATAAATACTTATCAGTAAACAAAAACCATTACAATTAGTTAACAAACATATTAACATAGTGTGACACCTTTAAAGGAGGGCGGCATGGTGGCGTAGTGGTGGCGCTGCTGCCTCGCAGTTAGGAGACCTGGGTTCACTTCCCGGGTCCTCCCTGCGTGGAGTCTGCATGCGCTCCCTGTGGGTTTCCATTCAGAGTCCAAAGACATGCAGGTTTGGTGCATTGGTGATCCTAAATTGTCCCTAGTGCAGCGTTTTGCCCTGCGGTGGGCTGCCCGGGGTTTGTTCCTGCCTTGCGCCCTGTGTTGGATGAGATTGGCTCCAGCAGACCCCTGTGCTAGGATATAGCGAGTTGGAGAATGACTGAGTGATGACCTTTAAAGGACTACAGCCTATCCACCTTAATAAAGGGAATAAGGGTCTGTGTCAGTGTATGTCTCTTTTACAGTGGTGAGTAAAAGTATTCAATCCCCTGTGAAATGAACAGAAAAGGTTTGGTGCAGCCACCCATATATTGTCCCTGGCTGCAAAAGGGTTTTGAAAGCACATTCATGTGCATTGGTTTGAGTCTTGAACTGAATATTGAATATGGATATTGAAATTCTGCGGTGGGCTGGTGCCCTGCCCTGGGTTTGTTTCCAGCCTTGTGCACAGTGTGGACTGGTATTGGCTCCAGCAGACCGCCGTGACCCTGTATTTAGGATATAGGGGGTTGGATAATGGATGGATGGATATTATAATGATGGAGGCTTTAAAGGCCAAAACCAGAAGTGACGTCGTCCATGCTCAGAACTGGAAGTGATGTCATCTGTGGCACTGAAACTGGAAGTGGCGTCATCGATGGTGTGTCTGGTAGGTTTTCCCATATCTAGCCTGTAGAGATAACAGAATCCTGCCACCCCCTGGCCTGGCGGGTAATTACCTCGACTTGGTCCACTCAGCTACTTGCACATGTGTGACACCCCTTAAAGGTCTTCCTCATTGTCTGCATGAAAAAGATGTGTACACTGTGACACACACGCACATGAGAGGCAGCAGCAATGCTGAAATACAGGTATAGGGGGTGTGGACTAAGCCCCGGAAACAGACAGGCAGACATGTTGTAAAACACTACCACACGTTTATTTACAGTTTCTACTATTTACAAGTCCAATAAGTGCCACACAAACCCCAAGACTTCCCCAAAGTCCAGGCCTCTCACACGCTCTGCCTTTCTCTTTCTTCGGGCCGCCTCCACTCTCTCTTCTCCTGCTTCGTCCTCTCCTCACCTGACTCCAGCCTCGAATGAAGGGAGGCGGCCCCTTTAATCCACACCCAGATGTGCTCCAGGTGCTCCCCGGCAATCTCCCGCCGACACACCCCAGTGTGGCGGAAGTGCCGGCTGTATCCTCGGAAGCACTCCGGGTGTCCCTGCTCCTCTTCCCCCCAGCACTTCCCGGTGTGGCGGAAGTGCTGAGGTCCAGGGCTCCAAAGGCATGGGGGCGCCCCCTAGCAGTGACCACGGGCCCCTACAGGGTTGAGCTTCAAAGCTCTGTACCCGTGGTCTCCATAGCAACCAGGGTGGCTGCCCCCCACGTGGTTTGAGATGGGCGCACGCCCTCTTCCGGTCCTCCAAGGCATCCCGGCCGGGTCGTCGCCCCAGGCATCCCTGACAGGGGTAATTAGGTGTACTAATGCTTCTTCTCCCATTCTTTCAGGAGCAGTAATATCAAGTCCTCTTCCTCTTCCAACTTCAGACCATACCATCTGATGACCTCACTTCAGCTTTTCCACCAGATGACCCTCTTCTTCCTTTCCCTCAGCTATAAAAGCACAGCACCTTTGCTCTGCGGTCAGTCTTCTTTGGTGACTTAGTCTCAATAGACTACTCGGTGGAGTATCATGCAGCTCTTTACCTTTACTAACTCTTACAATACAGTATACGGGGTGGATCCCCAAACCTTTTCTTCTTTGTGTTTGTTTTAATTACAACACAGATTTATCCATTCAGTATTTTTAATGTGGACCCTTATGCTGTAACAATACATTTCCAAAGTTAAAATTAACCCATTTTATGTATATATTTAACTAAAGAAGAAAAACTCCATACTTAGTGTTTGCCTAAGAATTCAAGGCCTACACGGTCATACTTTGCCAAGAACCTTTTTGCTGCAATAACAGCCTTCATTCTTTTGGGGTAAGTGTGTCCCAGTTTTGCACATTGTCCAGGAGGGTTTCTTCCCCATTCTTCTTGGGAGAATTTCTAGAGACCCTCTAGGTTGGTGGGATGGCACCTCCGGACAGCAGGTTTCAAATAGTCCCACAGATTCTCAGTAGGGTTAAGATCAGGGCTTTGACTTGGCCACTCCAAAACATTCACCTTTCTGTTTATGAGCCACTCCAGTGTCCCTTAGTGTCATTGTCATGTTCAAAGATGAATCTTCTCCGGAGCCACAGGTTCACAGCAGACTGGAACAAGTTCTCCTGCAACATTGTGTGGTATTTGTGTCCATCCATTGTACCTTCAGCTCTGACAAGATTCCCAGTCTCAGCACATGGAAAGCCTCCCCATAGCCTGATGCTGCCACCGCCATATTTCACAGTCAGTATGGTGTTTCTCGAGGCCTGGGCAGTGTTAGTTTTATACCACACATACTGTACCTCTTTGAAGGATATACCTCTTCTCTCACATCGTAACTGGGTCTTTCTCATGCTTTGTGGCAAAAGCTTTTATGTGGAACCTCTTAAGGAATGGCTTCTTCCTTGCTGCCCTCCTGTGGAGGCCTACTTTATGGAGAGCACTTGAAATTGTGGACCCCTGCACCTTCACTCCAGTTTCAGCCAAAAAAAAAAGCATTGCAGACTTCTGAAAGTGATGGTTGGATTTTTAGTCAATGTCTCGCTTTGATGTTTAGTTTTGTGGGATCGCCCGTTTTGCTACGAGTGCGAATGCTCCGATGAACCTTCTACTTTCTGATGATGGATCCAGCAGTGTGCAACAGGACATTCAGACTATGACATTTTTTTTGTAGCCGTTTCCTGCCTTGTGAATTTCAATGACTTTGCGTCTCCCATCAGCAGATGCTCCTTTGTCTTCACTTATGCAGTGATTGTCCCATAAAGACTATGGTTCTTACAAAGGAGGCTTTTTACATCCAGAGAGATAGAAAGGACTCACTTGTCATTTGTGCAAACCTGGAGCTCTAAAGCACAGGTGTCGAACTCCGGTCCTGAAGGGCCACAGTGGCAGCTGGTTTTCATTCTAACCATCTTCTACATTACTGAGCCATTTTTACTGCTAATTAACTTCTTTTGCTTGTTTTAATTAACATGACTCAGGCTCCTTAGTTGTCTCTTTTCCCTTAATTAGTAGCCAAACTAGCCACCATATGACCAGCTCACCTGTGCCCATCACACAATATCTGAAAATAAAGAAAGGTGAAGGTCTCGGTAAGGCTGATCTCTCAGGTCACCAAATCATTTAGATGGTGTTCTTAGAAAAAAACAGAAAAATCAACAGATTTGGAAATGTCTGCTGTGGCAGAATGAGAGCAGCAACAAGCCATTGAATTAAATAATTAACAGCAAGAATCAGCTTCTCATTAAGAGACTGGTCGAAGTTTGAAATCCTAGTTTAGCTGGTCATCTGTTGGCCCATTTCACGTCTCATTTCTGTTTGGCTGTCATTTAATGAAGAAATAAATCAACTCAGAGGACTGAATCCTTAAAATCAGGGCTATTGCAATGAAGGGAAAAGGAGTTAATTAGCAGTTAAAGCTGGTCACTGATTAGGAAAAGGGTTAGAATGAAAACCTGCAGCCACTCGCGGCTTAAGAGGGGGCATGGTAGCGTGGCAGGAGTGGTTCCTGGGTGTGATGCGCCGCGGGTGTTTTACATGCACAGCTGTGGATTCGCCCATGCCTGTTATTGATGCTGGGAGCTGCTAATTACCACACCTGTGCCACGTTCCCACTGTGATAAGAATAAAAGGTTTGGGACAGCCACCTGTATAATATGGCCTTGGTGCAAATGGGTATCTTTTGTTGAGTTGTGCTTGGTACAAAGTTGAAAACTGAAACTGATTTAGATGTGTAGTGATAGCGGCTTTAAAGGGCGATATCAGAAGTGATGTCATCTGGACCGGAAGTGATGTCATCATTTGCCCTGGAAGTGGCACCGGAACTGGAAGTGACATCATCAGGACAGGAGGTGACGTCATCGAGGATGCCCGAACCACAGGTGATGTCATCATGGATGCTGGAACCGGAAGTGATGTCTTCAGGGGGACTGTAACCGTGTGGGATTTCCCATGAATGGTCTGCAGAGGATCGAGACAGAAAGCCAGTGCACATCGCCACCCCCTGGTCCGGAGTGGAACTACCATCATTCAGGCCCTTTAGTTACCTCCCATGCACAGGTGTGTGACACCACATAAAATAGAAGAAGCATGAGTGTGAGGGGGAGAAAAAAGAAATGAAAGGAAAAAAGACAGAAACAAGACGGGAAGTTAAAAAGAGAAGAAGGCAGGAGGCGTTAAGCGCCGGTGCAGGAGTGAGCGAGCAAGAGAGAGCAGGTTCACTGGTCGAGGAGGCTTGGGAAGGTGAACTTCAGTGTGAGCATCCTGGCCATTGTGCAACCCAAGTCTCGGTCCGGTAAGGTAGCTGTACACATCAAGGGGATGGAAAGGCAACTGGACAGAAGTAAGGTCAGCTGCACCTGCTGATAGGGCGACTCCCCTGTTGCAGGGCCCGTATGGGAGTAACAGGGCAGCCTCCAGTAGAATGGAGAAAGCATCAGGCTTTTTAAAAAAAAGGGACTGCTCGTTAATTTTTAACCTCGTTTTAAAGGATTATTTATTGATTTTCAACCTCCACTTATTGCACCCGTTTTTATGGATTATATTTATTATTAACTTTAAGCACTGCACTGTGGACACAGTTTTTGATTTTGTTTGAGTATTTTTAATAAAAGCACTGAACACCTTTTCCACCATCCCCTTGGTCTCAGTGTGATTTGTCCTCATCTGCCAGCTCATCCGGTTACATTACCGACGGTGTTGGGATCAAGAAGCTCCCAAAGCTGGAAGAGGGGAAGATGGAGCAGGACCTGCACCGTCATATTGTCATGCAGAAAATTATGATTGACTTTCAAGGGGATTGAATACTTTTGCATGTCACTGCATTTGCCATTTGGTATTGGATTTGTAAAAGCAGTGCTAATGTTTGTCATGCGCCTTCTGTTGGAATGAAAAATGCAATGCATTTTATTACTGCATGCATTAAAAAAATACATTCCAGTATATGGCACATTGCAAACGTTAACACTGAGGTTTATGTTGACTTCTTAGATTTCAACCCATCTTTAACAGATAGAACGGCTAGTCCAAATATAAACATATGTAGGGCCCTATGCAATCTGTTTTATTTTTTCACAAATTTCGTTTTTTTTTTTTTTTTTTAATTTTCTGTTTTCACCGTTTTATTTTTCCTTGATTCCGATTTTTGGGTTTTTATGCTTTTTTTTTTTACACTGTAAGAAAGTAACAGCTACAACAAAACAAACAATGAAGAAATACCACTTTACATTCCTTTTAATGAAACAGCACACTAGCACAACCAAACCTTATTTTGCAGTTCCATTCATCAGGTAGGAGCCCAGATCCTCCATGATGCTGTATGCTGAGACTGCAGTAGGATAGCGAGTGCCCTCCAGAATTGTCAGAGCTGTTACTAGTTTGATGCATCCTTCTGATCTGGAAATTAACTTCACTTTTAGAAAAAAGAAAGAGTGACCCGCATTTTAAGGGCTCGTTGCATCTGAGGAGAAGCCTGCTCTCCTGCCCAGGTTTGTAGGTGCCAAGTTTATAACTTAAGAGTCAAATGTGGACCTTGCGTGCCTCGTCACCATGAGGCAGAACATTTATTAAATCCCGAAACATTGTTGTTAATTTTTAAAAGGAAACCCATTAACAACCAGTGCCATTCACTAATAACATTTTTCTACAGGAAAGACTGCTAATAACGGTTAAATACCTGTATGATTTAATCGGTTAAATGATTCGCAGTAAATACATCACGTACAATTAGAACTGCCTACATTAATCAATTACCATACAGCCAAATGTTTACTCACCTATCACTATGGTGAGAACTACGTGGTCTCGGCTATCAGGGGTTTCATCAACAAGTCAAGTCAAGTCACATTGGGGAGCATGCACTGGCACAATGCGTTGCCGCACCCACTACATGACAAAATAACTCGGGATCCCAGTTGGCAACCCTCCAGGCAGACATGCGGTTCACTCCCACCCTCCGGAAATGACCCTCTATGTGCCGCAGCCAGGTGTTATGTGGGTGACTCCTTGGCCTGGTCCAGCCACTCAGGTCCCCAACAATGAGAATCTTATGAGCCGGATCACCCTCGGGCAATCGCGCCACATGGCAATAGTGCCGTAACTGACGCTCCCTTCCAATGCAGGTAATGTGCCTCATTTGGGACACCGTGTGCAACCGTTCATTTGACACAAAGTCAAACCAATGGTACCCAAGAGCTCTCTGAAGAGACATGATACCAAAGCAGTCCAGTCTTCATCTCAGGTCACTGGATAGCGTCCATGTCTCATAACAAGCAAGACAGGAAGCACCAGGACTCTAAAGACTTGGACCTTCGTCCTTTTGCATAGATATCAGGAGCGCCACACACCCCTTTCCAGTGACATCATGACACCCCATGCTCTCCCAATTCGTCTACTGACTTAACATAGGAAGAGTCACCAGAGACCTGAATGTCACTGCCAAGGAACATAAACCTCTCAACAAGGTCGACACTCTCTCCGCAGACAGACACACTGCTGATGGCTGAGCCCAAGAGGTCATTAAAGGACTGGATCTTGGTTTTTATCCGGACACTCGCAAGCCCAGACACTCAGACTCCTCGCTCAGTCTCTCGAGCGCCCCGATCAGAGCCTCCATTGACTCCACGAAGATCACAGCATCACCAGCAAATTCAAGATGCTGCTGGACCACACAACCTTGCCCAACACCTAGTCCATGCAAGAATTGCATTTCATCAACTACAGCATAAATTTTATTGCCACGAATCTTTCGATGAACGGCGTCCGTATGTTGTTCAAAGACACGGTGCAAATGAGTTGATGAAGACTGCTCTCATTTTCTGGCAGTGCACCTCCTTGTTTACAATACTTAATAAAGAACAGACGCATCTTCGTCATTTTTTTGAGCAGTCTGACTCACATGGACACAAACTGGCATCTTGCATCTGACGATTTTCATGTATCCTCTGTTGTTACCTGAAGGGGAACACTTTTTGATCTTAATTTCTCCTTGTTCTAGAGATGGGTTTTAGATTTGATGTGGTCATTGCAAATATCTTTTCGTGTCCAGTCTATGGTATACTGGAAAAACTTGCAGAAAGGTTGTTGGGATATTGTTGTGCCCTCAATTTTGCAAGTAAGCTTGTGTTTCTTAGTTTTTTCGACGTAGTTAGGGTAACTGATACTGCTCTCTTCGATATTTCTGTCTCGTGCAGCTAGCTAATTCGCAATGCCTTTAACGAGAAAACATACAGGAAACACGCGCACAAACGGAGGCACGACTGGATTTCTATGAAGAATTGCGTTTGCTTCAAAAACAACAAACTAGAAAATAGTATGTGAACGATAGAAGTAGAGATTATTCAATAGTTTAATTTCTTGGGAAGTTTTGTAACAGTCACCCCTTCAGTCTCTAAATTACACAAATGTCCGTTTTTAAATCTAAGCGTTAATTCCATGATTCCGTCTGTGTTTTCTGCATCGCGGAAATTATAGGGCCCTACATATGCATTGAATAAATAACTTTAAACCCAGGAGCACTTCTAGTTCTGGTAATGAGAACCATTTCTGGGGTCCTGTGTGAAAGTTTTGTACTCTCAGATCTCCCTCGATTAGCTTGAAGTGCAGCTGCATGTCTGTACCGTAAGCAGTGCCCGAGAATGACCAAAAGTTTGTCCACTGCAGGTACTCATGCATAATTCAAGATCAAATGGGCTCTTTATTTGCCCATCAGCCCCTCAATCTCACCAAACCCCAATATTGGATAAACAAAGGGTTCCTACTGGCAAATGGAGATTAACACTAGAATTACCAGAGCCTACAAAAAAACTCGTAGATCCGTCCCACCTTAAAACGCTTCGCACCTCTCCGTCAGCATTTCATGTGTGTTCTGTGTCTACAATGATCTATGTAAACAAATTGTTAAAACAGAAACATTTTTCATGTTTTAGTAATAATTGACAAAATGTAGACATGAAGTGTATAATGTGTGACGCCTGGGTTGGGATTGTGAACGCGGCTGAGAGAATAAAACTGAATAAAAAAAAAAAAAAAACAAAGCTAACCTTTACATACTATTTCATAAATTAAACCGGCTGTTACAGACTGGAATCAAATGTATGTTTTTATTCTAAAATAGTAAGAATACGAGCAGCTCACTTCTCAAAACAGACTTGTCCGGGATTACCAGTTAACAGCCCATACCGTTGCGCCACCAAAGCGCTCATAGCAAAAGCGTGTCAATGTCGCACCCTAACGCATGTTTTTTTTCTGCAGTTATATTCTTGAATAGAAGCGCACTTGTTCTTTTATATTTGTACCTTTTGTGAAAGTGTTTCTTTGATATTTGGAATTCAGGCTTCACACATTATATACTTCATGTCTACATTTTGTCAATTATTACTAAAACATGAAAAAGTTTCTGTTTTAATGATGTGTTTACATAGATCGTTGTAGACATGGAGCACACATGAAATGCAAGTGTTTCAAATAATGATATAGTATTTATAAAAGGTGTGATTTTGCTTGACTTCTCACTCTTTACAACTCTAAGCAACTGACACACAGGTAAACAGACTTGAGCTGAGAAAACTGCGCGCCGGTGGGGGATGTGATAGCAGGCTGCTTGCTGTTTGCAGCTTATCAACACATTTAAAGGACAAAAGACGCTGACAGAGAGGTGCGAAGCATTTTAAGGTGTGACAGATCTATGAGTTTTTTCGTAGGCTCTGGAAGTTCTAGTGTTAAGAGGAGACATGATTGAGGTGTTTAAAATTTATGAAGGGAATTAGTCCAGTGGATTAAGACTGTGTCTTTAAAATGAGTTCATCAAGAGCACAGGGACACAGTTGGAAACTTGTTAAGGGTAAATTTCACACAAACATTAGGAAGTTTTTCTTCACACAGAGAACCACAGACAATAAGTGACCAAGTAGTGTGGTAAGCAGAAGGACTTTAGGGACTTTCAAAACGTGACTTGTTATTTTGGAGGAATTAAGTGGATAAGATTGGTGAGCGTTGTTGGGCTGAATGCCCTGTTCTCATCCAGATTGTTGTAATATCCTTATATTGTTGTCACCTTCGCCTTGTAGAGCACCTTTTAACAGTATATTTTGTGAAAGATGCCACATAAATATTAATTGATTGATTGATACTGACAGGAACCATCTTGGAACAGGATGGCACTTCATCTCAGAATTTGTTTGTGAAGTCATCTTCCCGTATATATGCCAAGCAGAGTGGCATCAAGAGATTCTCAAGCATGGCACAGGACATTTTTTGTGAATGCTGTCCCATCTGGAGCCATTGCTTCATAGAGTCCTAGAAAAGCTTCCTGATCCCATTGATCCCTGAATTTCATTAATAAGATTTTAAGATGGATGAATTGATCGAAGGCCGTATATACACTGAAGGTATGATGCCCAGTAGAACAAGAATTAATGTTTTCTTTCTGTCATCTTTCTTTTTTGGTCGCAATGAGCTTATTTATCATTTTTGCTGGCAGGCTTCATTTGTAACCTTTGATTTGAAGACTCCTGGGATTTTACCCTCGACATTATTTTCGCTTCAGAGCTTTCTCCATATCCTGCTTGAGATGGTTTCTTTTTATATGATGTTTATGGCAGCTGCTATTCTCTTTTGTGTCTTTTCTTCAAAGGGATTTTCAAGCATTGCGTGGCCTTAGCAACTGGGCTCCTCACACCAGCCGTGGCATCCTCTGTGATTTCAGATGGTGATAAAGTGAGTCAATTCCACTGGCAAAAAAAAAAAAAATGATTGCTGCCTGGAGATTGTGCTTATTTTTGTTGTTGCAGGAGAAAACTCTCATTAGTAGATATTGATGACAATTTGATGAGGCTGATTATGGCAGGGTCAAAGAGTGGGTTGCTTTTTCCTGATTGTGCGGGCCTTTAAAATGCCACGTAGAAGCAGACATTCTTCTGTTCTGCACATTTACAGTGAAGTGAGGAAGTATTCAGACCCCTTCACTTTTCATGTTGTAGATTTCATTTGCCATTTGTACCCCTCAATCGACAGTCAATAACCCAAAATGACAAAGTGGCATCATGTTTTCAGAAAGTTCTATTATATTAACTCTTTTAGGGCGGATGTCGACTTTTGTCGACAGCAGGGATTGAGGCTGGATGTTGACTTTAGTTCTGATTAGTAATAATCAAATACATTCGTCGACAAAGCTCACCATCACGTTATGGGTAGACCCTCTTTGTTAGGACTGTTAGACTCATTGACTTGACATCAGATCCCCGTGTGTGTGTGAGGAGCTTAGAGTAAACAAAGTCTAGAATGGCATCGATGTTGGGCAAAAGAGCAAAGAGAATGTGCAAAGCAAAATGCTCTGGATACATGTTATATAGTGGGTCCACGGCTTAGAAGAAAAGGCCAGCTTTTAAAATAAATAATAGACAGGGCGTGGTAGTGTGGCCGGAGCAGTTCTCGGATGTGATGTGATGCAGGCGTTTCCTCACTTAAGTGCACAGGTGAAGAATTGCCTGTATTGGTAATTGATGCCAGGAGCTGCTAATCACCACACCTGTGCCACATCCCCATTAAAAATAGGAGAAGCGCGAGTGCAGAGGGGACAAAAAAAGGAAAGAAAACAGAGAACAGAGGTGAAGGGAGAAGAAGGCAGGAAGCGAAAGAATCAGTGGAAGCAAGTGAGTGAGAGAGAGCAGGCTCACTGTAAGAGAGACAGGCAGCTGGGAGAAGTGAGCCCTAGCGGGGTGTTTGTCCGCCACCCGTGGAGCAGACGGATTGGGTCACTCCTGTTGAGTTTTGCACAGGAGCAGGAATGACCACGATCAAGGACAGCTTGCTGCGTAACACTGCAGAAGGCAGTGAGAGTGGGAGGCTTTGGAGGTGAAAGCCCCAGCGTGAGCGCCCTGGTCGCTGGGGAACCTGAATCTCGGTCTAGTGGAGCCCTGCAGAGCCAGGGTCCGAAAGGCAACAGACCCTTAGGAGAAGTCAGCTGCAGATAGGGCGACTCCTCTGGTGCATGGCCAGATGGGAGAAGCAGGGGAGCCGCCAGCTGAAGAAGGCTCGGGGTTTTATTTGTAAAGGACTGCTTCCAGCCATTGTTTTTAACCTCATTTTAGCGGATTTATTTATTGGATTTTAACCTCCACATTTTCACTTGGTTTTAATGGATTATTTATTTATTGACATTTTGATGCACTGCACTGTTTTGGACACTGATTTGGTTTTGTTGTTTTTAATAAAAGCACTTCTGCACTTTGTACCTTTCCCCTTGCTTTCGTTTGGTGTCCTCATTGTCCAGCTCATCTGGTGACATTACCAACGCTGTCGGGTTCAAGAGGCTCCCAAAAATAAGAAGGGAGCATGGAGCAAGAACCCGCATCGTCACGGTGCATTATTTGTTGAATTTATTCTTTTGTTTTTTTTATATTATTGTTCAATCAGACTCTGACTTACCAAACCCCGATATTGATGCAAGTGATCTGGAAATCAAACACGAAAGGCAGGTTGCTGTTGTTGTTTTTTTTTTTGATTCAGAAAGTGCCTTTCAGAATACGAATGATGAGACAAGCAGGTATGTAGTAAGTATGTAAGAAGTGTTACAGCCGATCTTAGAAAGCTATTGTTTAATGTTAAATGCATATAGTGTTTGCTTTGTATGCTTTTTGTAAAAAATATTCACACGTGGGAGAAAAAAAAAATAAAAGAATTAGCCCTGAAAAAGTTTTCTGTCGTGTTCGCGTTATTCAGCCTTGACTATGCCCCTCCACACCGCCCGCCCAATCATTACTCCTACTGCGCACTTCCTCTGTCTGTCCCACCCCGTGACACTCTCACTCTCATGACCCTTCAACGCAGTCGGTTATAATGGCAAGAGCAGAAAAGCAAATGATCTATTCAAGATCGTCGAATTTTACATCACAATAGAAAAAGAGAGATAATGAACATGAAAAAAAAAAGAAATTGAACAAAAGAGAGCTGCATAGAACAGAAATAAAAAACAAAGAGAATCATCCAATAAACAAAAAAGAGAAAAATATCCCAAACAATATGTGAACAGAAATGCAAACAGGCAACGTTTGTAGAATGTAAGTTAGAGGACAAAGTAATTTATAATACAGTACACCCTCAGAATTCGCAGGGGTTACATTCCTAGAGCAGCCACAAATTGTGAAAAACCGTGAATTATGGATGTGGTTAAAAAAATGCCTATTTTTATAGTTTAAACCCCAAATATGCCCTCAAAACACTTTACAGTACTGTACTGCGATGTCTCCCGCAGTGCTAGAATGTAAAATACCGAAGTTACCGCTATATGTACTGTAATTCATGCAAGCGTGGTTTTCATTGCCAGAAGCCTTAGAGAGTGCAGGGCGTTTCGACGGCATCTTGGGGCTTTAACCCTTAAACTGTCACATACTTGGGGGTTAATGCATGCCTGGACACCAAATACTTTTTTGCTGCAATTTTTAAGTAAACACCACAATTCACAAAGAAAATGTGAAATTTTAATGGAACACATTTTTTTTTCATGCAAAGAGCATCACAATTACTGCAACACTGATCATTTTACACACTGCTAATGAACTGTAAAAATTATTTAAAAAACTACTGGAACAAAATGTACAAGGTGCAACTAACGCCATTGATGAAATTCAGTAAATCACCGAGCCAACTGCGCTTGAACTGGCTGCACGCAAGCACAAAGAAGCCAACACTGACGGTGGCAGGCTAGCCTAATGCAGCGGCTCAATCCCAGAGACAGTGAGGCTGCAGTGCTGCAGGGGCCGGCAGTCTCCAGATTAGGCATGATACTATATGAGCACCCCTTTCATTTGAGTACTGGCCAGACTCTGATGTAAGGAAGATTTTAATTAAAAAGAGTAAGTTTCAATTGAAGGAGACATTCTTTAAAATAGTAATGAAGCTGAAGAAAAACAATGACTTCCAGTCCAGATGGTGGTCCTTGCTAAAATATGCTATAAAAGAGAGGGAATAAGGGGGGTTAACTAAGAGAAAAACAGACTGTGGTTTTTGGAGTCAATATTCTGAAAAACGTGTAATTAACATCCGAAAGATGATAATGAAAGAATTTGCAAGATCAACTGACTTTAGCAGTAGGTTATGAGGAAACAAAATCAGTGTATGTAACTGAAGTAGATTTAAAGTATTTTCTTAGTTTGAGATTTTGGGAAAAATTACTGACCAAGAAGTGGATTCTTTATTCTAAAAATAGGTAGGAATGTGCTAATCTTAAAGGGGGCATCATAGTAAATAAATATTGGCGCATTTTGCATTATAGGGCATTCTGATATACTGATTTCTTTCCTCATTTCCTTTGTGTGTAATATTGACATGTTTATATGAAATACAGTGGAATACTGGTATCACAACAAAGCTAATGGAAGGTTCACTTTTCTATTTTTTGATGCATTAACGAAATATTGAATGAGACATTTTATTAAGATTCCAAAAAACTAAGATCCAAATGTATGTGGTACTTTAATTAAATAATTAATAATAAAAGAAAGAAAGAAATATTACTTGGGAAACATGTATAGAAACTTTAAGCTTTAGGATAACAAAGTTATAAGGGGTTAGAGATGGACTCCAAGATTATTTTTGCTGATAAATAACCTTTGAAATAATTTAAGGGACTTTGAGTGGGAAGGGATAAAATATTTTAATTCACTGACCTTGCTAATCTTAGATATAGTCCAAATATACTCAAATATGAACATCTTGTGTAAAAAGAAAAATGTTTTTAGGACTTTGCAAATTTGAACAATGCTTTATAATTAGATACATGGGAGAGGAAATGTGGAGCCTAATTGTTTTTGTTATATTTAATGTCAAAAAGGAAAATAATTAAGAATTTACCTGTCCAGATTGTGGATTTCTTTCTTGACTCTGCTTGCTATGCTAACCATGAGATGTTCTCTGGAGGTTGCTGGTATAAACTGACAATCATTTAAGGGAAGGGTACAATGGACACTAAGACAAATTTATTATACTTGACTAAAGTCTTCTTGCATTTTTACACAAACCTCCATGGAGCATGGCTCTTTAACTAATAAATACCCAACCTTCTACACTTCCAGAACTGTTTCAATCAATGTAAGATACGTATGGAGCGGTGTAGAGATCGGGAGGGAGAGTATATAGAAGGTGACAATATTTTTTTTACCAATCCGGTTACTTTAGTTTCTCACCTTGTATTTCCTTTCTCTTTAATTCATGATTAAACCCTTTAACATTCCAGCTCACAAAGTTAACTGTTTGGTCATGCAAATCTTACTTCTAAGCTATTGTTGTTATTTTGCAATCTTAATGTAAAATAAGACAGCTTTGACTTTAATTTCCAATTTTTCCAGGAGTTATTGTCATGAAGTCTATTGTTGCATTGGTACTTATACGAATTTAAAGAATAGACCCTGTAGTTAGGATATAGTGGGTTGGATAATGGATGGATGGATAATAAATAGATAATAGATAGCTCTCTTTCTTTACCCCCTCAGTTCCCCAACCACACCAAATTTGCTTCCCCATGTGAAGGAAGACCACACTTCACAAAGTCACTTTGGATTGTGGGAGAGAACCAGAGCTCCCCAAAGACACCCTTCACAGATACAGGGAGAACATGCAAACTCCACTGCACTCTGGTCCTCCTTCTACGAGGCAATAGTGCTACCTCTGGGCCACCGTGCTGCCCCTCATGGTGAAATTCTTTTGAAGGGGCAAGTTGAAAGAGTCATAAAAATGTGAAATTCACCAATTCATGATGACCAAAACCAGAGCGGTGAGTTTTCCTCTCAAAGATGACATCCATCCATCCATCCATGAGCCAACCCGCTATATCCTAACTACAGTGTCACAGGGGTCTGCTGGAGCCAATCCCAGCCAACACAGGGAGCAAGGCAGGAACAAACCCCCAGGTGGGATGCCAACCCACCGCAGGGAACACACACACACACCCACACACCAAGCACACACTAGGGACAATTCAGGATCGCCAATGCACCTAACCTGCATGTCTTTGGACTGTGGGAGAAAACTGGAGTACCTGGAGGAAACCCACGCAGACACGGGTAGAAAGATGACATGGCGAGTGTAAATTGGCCCCAGAGTGGGTGGGTGTGTGAATTGTGCTCTGCAGTGGGACTTGCCTGAAAGGGTCTTAGCTGTCTGTAACACTGAATTAAACTAAGTACACGCAGTAAAGGAAGATTAATAATTATTTTATATGTACAATTATACATTTTATTAGACAAGAGTGCAATAATGAAGCTCAATCATTTAGCTTTGCCATTTTTACATTTTAATAAATAATGTAAGAACACTGAATGTGGATTTTGCAGTATGCATATTATTTTCCAGTGAATTCATTAAATATTTACAGATGTTTCTGTGCTGTTTTTTTATTATGGGCTTGTTAAAACTGAACCTTTTTATGTCCAAACAGCATTAGATGTTTTATCTTTACAACAGCGTATTAAGACTTGTTTGGTCTATTTTAATTCTGGCATTGAGTGTTTCCTCATATGAGACAATAAAGTCGGATGTATCTGGATATAAATATTTGCTACCAGAAAGGTAGCATGAAGATCCTGTCCTCATTTTCCTGTCAGTTTTGCAAGTTTTGTGTCAAAAATAAAAGACGGTCTCTCTCCAAATATGTAAACAGATATCAAGACTGATTATTATTTTCATGTGTATGATGGGACAGAGCAAAGGGAATTGTAGGAGAAGTTGTAAAAGACCCCCATATCTGCAGACACCTGGGTCTACAAATTAATGTCAAAATGTCTAATTCAATGGTGTGTGCAAATATGTAAGAAAAGGTCAAAGTCAAGATTAATGGGCACACATTGGAATGGATTGCAAGCTTCATTAACCTGGGATCCATCTTTTGTGAGGATGGAGGATGTAGTCTGGAAATAAGGAGCCTAGCAATGAGTTGGTCAACGATGCCATCAGTGAATACAATCTGGAGATTGAAAGTCCCTAAAGTCTTACTGTCCACCACACTACTTGGTCACTTATTCCAAGTGTCTATCATTCTTTGTGTAAAGGAAAACTTCCTAATGTTTGTGTGAAATTTATCCTTCACAAGTTTCCAACTGTGCCCCCATGTTCTTGATGAACTCATTTTAAAATCATGGTCTCGATCCACTGGACTAATTCCCTTCATAATTTTAAACATTTCAGTCGTGTCTCCTCTTAATCTTCTTTTGCATTAACTGAAAAGGCTCAGCTCTATAATCTTTCCTCGTAACTCATCCCCTGTAGCCCTGGAATCAGCCAAATTGCTCTTCTCTGGACTTTTTCTTGCACTGTCATCTTCTTTTTCTAGCTTGGAGACCAAAACTGCACCCAGTACTCCAGATAAGGCCTCACCAGTGCTTTATAGAGGTTGAGCAGAACCTCCTATGACTTGTACTCCACACATCAGGGTGCTATATAGCCTGACACTTCTTAACAGTAGAATTACCAAAGCCTACGAAAATACTTGTAAATCTGTCCCACCTTAAATCCCTTTGCACCACTCTGTCAGCGTATTTTGTCTTTTAAATGTGTTGATAAGCAGCAAGCAGCCTGCTATCACATCCCCTCACCACTGCACAAAGTTTTTCCCAGCTTAAGTCTATTTACCTATGTGTGCTTAGAGTTGTATATACTAGAGTAATTACTATATCATTATTTGGATTACATGCATTTGATGTGTGTTCTGTGTCTACAACAATCTATGTAAACACATTGTTAAAACAGAAACATTTGTCATGTTTTAGTAATAATTGACAAAATGTAGACATGAAACGTATAATGTCTGAAGCCTGAAGTTCAAATACCAAATAAACACTTTCACAAAAGGTACAAGTATAACAAAACAAGTGCGCTTTTATTCAAGAAAATAACTGCAGAAAAAGAACCCACGTTAGGGTATGACAATTAAACATCTTTAACACAACTACTTTGGTGGCGTAACGGTAAGAACTGCTGACTGGTAATCAAAAGGTCACGAGTTTGATCCTGTGCGACTCTGTTTCTTACTATTTCTTACTTTCCTTTAGAAAGATTTCTGAAATGAAAGAAACACGAGCAGCTGACTGATCTTACATACAGTATGCATCAAGTGTCAGGGACTGGTCAAAAATAACCCCAAGGTTACGTAAAGCTCAACTTAATAACAGGAGAGATAGAATAATCTCAGAACAAGGAACAAGAGGAGCAACCATGAGTACCTCAGTCTTTCGTGAATTCAACTGCAGGTAATTACTATTGAGCCAGTAGTTAACATGAGACAGACAATCAACCAAAGTGACCAAAGTATTAATTTGGTTAGGTTTAAATGAAAAATAAAGATGCATATCATCTGCATAGAGATGATACGAGATATCCTTAAAAGAATTAAGAATCTGTGATAGAAGAAGAATATACAGGGTGTCCACAAATTCTCTTTACAATTTCAACATTTTATTAAAAAACAAATGAATAGCCATATCTGTGGAAATTATTACAAAATGAGGAGTAGATATTGAAGCTTTTTTGCCTCATTTAATACACCTCTATATGGGCACCATTAGTTGCGTGAAGTACATCAAGACGGTGCTCGATTTCTTGCCATGTTCTCTGTATCATAGCGTCATCAGTGGTGGCAATGGCATCAGTGATCTTTTGCTTCAGGTCATTAATGTCTTGTATCTTTGTTCGACACACAATATCACATGGGGGTTTTCTGAGCCCCAGATTCTCACATTATGTGTGTTCGGTTTCCCTGAAACATAGAAGGTTGCCTCATCACTAAAACAAACTCGGGGGAGGAACTTTGCATCCTCAGACAAGTTCCTGCAAACTCTTTTCATCTTGGTTTATCATTTGGCTGGAGTGCCTGTAAGAGTTGCACTTTGTAAGCATACAATCGCAAGTTCTTGTGTAGGACCTTGTGCACTGTTGAACGTGGTAGCTGTAACTGTCGGATGGATTTTGTAAGAGAACGAGCAAAGGATTGTCTTACACGGTCAATGTTTTCCTCTGATATTCTTTGTCATCCACTCCTTTCTTTATCCAATACTGTCCCTGTCTCCATAAATTTCTTGTGCCATGCACGAATTGACAGACGTAACGGTGGATGTTTTCTATACTTAGTCCAGTAGTTTCGCTGAGTCTGCATATCCAATTTTGTCTGAATAAACCACGATACACATTGTGCCTTTTCTTGAGGAGTAGCCATTTTTTAAGGGGTTTATTCAACACTCTTTCATCAACAGGGTACCTGAAATACCCAAATGCAATATGATTACGATCTTTGATAACGACTGAGTACATAGGACAAATTTGATTAACATATCTCATCAATTGCCTTTTTAGTAATTTTTTTGAAATGGTAAAGAGACTTTGTGGACACCCTGTATAAAGAGAAAACCACAAGAAATTCTCCAATGAGCAAACACAGCCAAACAGTTACAGTTACAATCAAATTATTCTTTGTTCTCTCCTTCTACTCCTGTCGATAATCCAAGGTGAGCAAAGTCCCGATATGAAATCCAAAGCAAAGTCAAAAACAGAGCACAGGTGCAAAATTCAAAATGCCCACCGCATCTCGATTCTGACTCATCAGGGTGAGGCAACAGGCCCTTTTTAGGTTGCACTTGGGAATGCCTTCAGTGCCATGACACATCCTGATAGAAGCACTTCTGGGACAAGTGAAAGTCTCTTCTCTTTTTTTTTTTAATTTTATTGTAATCAAATAGATCAATTTTTACAAAAAAATAGGATTGAAAACAAATTAACCCCCACCCCTGAAAAAGAGAGCACGGCCAACGGACTAAACCTTAAAAATAGTAAAAATGAATAAATTGATGAGTTTATTAGTCGGATACAGATAAATGGAGAAGAAAAAGAAATGGGGAGAGAATCTACTTCCTCAGTGCTTTAAGAGCTTATTCTAAAATATTATTAATTAGATCCTGCCGGGTTTTGAAAAAGTTCTGCACAGATCCTCTATGTGAGAATTAGATTTTTTCCAATTTCAAATAATATAAAACATCAGTTACCCACTGACTTAAAAGAGAAGAGTTAGGATTCTTCCAGTTTAGCAAAATACGTCTACGTGCCAATAGTGTAGTGAAGGCAATCACAGTTTGTTTGTACTTCTCCACTTTAAGCCCATCTGAAAGAACACCAAACACAGCTGTTAGTGGGTTAGGAAGGATTGTGACACCAAGGCACTTAGAAATTATTGTCCAGAATGATGTTAATTTGGTGCAGGTTCAGAACAAGTGACCCAGTGAGGCTGGGACTTGATTGCAGCATTCACAGATAGGATCTTGCCCTGGAAACATTTTGGATAATTTCAAGCGAGACAGATGTGCTTGATATATAATTCTGAGTTGAATAATTGTATGCTTTGCACATATGGAGCTCAAGTGAATTCTCTTCATTGCTATTTTCCACTCCTTTTCTGATATGTTGAGTGAGAGATCCTTTTTCCACTGTTCTCTTGGATCTTTGAAAGGGAGGGACTGCGAAATATTTTTATATATTGCAGAAATGCTGTCTGAGTACCCAAGACTGAGCAATATTTTTTTCAGCATAGAGGAAGGTGGGAGGTGAGGAAAATCGGGCAGGTTCTGTTTGACAAAGTTCCTAATTTGAAGATAGTGAAAGAAATGTGTTGCTGGAAAATTAAATTTGGAATGTAATTGTTCATAGGATGCAAATATGTTGTCTATATAAAGATCTCTAAGTGATTTAATCCCAAATGTTTTCCAGATATTAAAAACTGCATGTGTTTGCGAGGGTTGAAAAAGGTGGTTCTCATGCAGAAGTGCCACAGATAAAAGATTCTCCATCTTAAAATGCCTTCTACATTGGTTCCATATTCTGAGTGAGTGAAGCACAACTGGGTTATTAGTATATTGGCGATAACTTGCATTTATTGGGGCACAAAGCAGGGAATATAAAGAAATACTGCAGGATTTTATTTCTATTGCAGAACAAACCTGTAAATGTTCATCTATATTTGTCCAGGTTTTTATAGCTTGTGTGTTTGCTGTGCAGTAATAAAACTGAAAGTTAGGTAGAGCTATGCCACCTTCTGCCTTAGGTCTTTGTAGGGTCACTCTTTGGATACGTGAATGTTTTAGGTTCCAAATAAATGAGGTTATGGTTGAATCTAATTGCTTAAAGAATTATTTATATGTATATTAGAATGTTTTGAAATAAAAAGAGAAGCTTAGAAAGGATATTCATCTTAACAATGTTAATTCTTCCAGCTAGAGTGAGATGGAGGATTGACCATCTAATGCAAGTCTAGCTTAATTTTTTCCATACAGACGGTGAAATTTTGTTGATAAAGAGCCTTATGTTTACTTGTGATATTTACCCCTAGGTATTTAAACTGATCTGCAATAATAAAAGGAAAGAAGTCCAGTCTAATATTGTGTGCTTGAGATTTCACTGGAAAGAGCACACTTTTTGTCAAATTAATAGAAAGTCTCCTCTCTAATGGCACCCTGGGACCCTGACAGGGCTGCACTTCCGGACTCCAACTCCCATGTACCCCTGCAAGTGTCCAAACTGTGAGACCTCGAGAGGACCACTGCCATCTGTCACATGAGGTATGGAGCTGCTCCTAGCCTCTGCCTTCCGCTGGTCCATCCTTTATATGCCTCCGGCCTGGCAACAAGTCATTTTCCTGTCTAGCCAGAATACCTGTCTGTCCTCCTTGGCACTTAAAATATAAATGAATTGAAACAGGTTCTTCTTTCTCCCCTCCATTAAGTTGTAGACCAATTAACACAGACTAGAACAATACAGGAAAAATATACAAGAAATAGTTTTGCAGTGCCTGTAATTAAAGACTTCCATTAATCCTGGTTTGTTTGAGCAAAATAATTAAAATTTACTATAAGAAGTTTGCAGTTGAAATTTTTAAGATTTTCCACACCAAAAAAGTGTTCCTCAAGAGGTGGGGCCACCTGTCATTCACAATTGAGGCACTTTATGTGATCTGCAGTCCCATATTGTTCATTCTGAATGTGCTCTCGTTGTGGTGAGTTTTCTGTATTTTGTGATTATTTGGAATTTTGAACCTGTGCTCTACTTTTGACTTTGCTTTGGATTTCATATCCTGACTTTGTTCACCTTGGAATGCCTGTACATTTTCCATTTTGCCTTTGGTGCTCCACGGTGTTATGTCTAGGAGTCCTAAAGTTCTCAAGTTCCAAAATCACTCCCAAAAATGCCTGCTAGAGGGGGAAATCCCATCACAAACCCTGGCTACACACAAAAAGGGATTTGCAGAATCTTTATAAAATACAATGAAATCAGTGCAGCACGAAGGTAAAAGGATTTGCCCAAAACAATTAGACCATCCAATTGAAATAAGTCCCAATGCAGTAAGCCAAAAACAGCATGAAGTCAAAAAAATCCAATGATTCCAAAAAACAAAGTCGAAACACAAAGCACAAGAACCCACCACTCCCTCGTATGGTGCATTCAAATGAAGCACCAGGAAATGTGGGAGATCCTCCATTTGTATAGAGTGGACAGAAATTCCAGACATTGGCAGGTGGGCCCATCCTCTTAGGTGCCCACCCACAAAACACATGGAACATAAGAGTAGTAAAGAAAAAGCAGATAATAAACTAAAGTCGCATTAACATGAATAAATGAAACAAAAAAGGATATAAAACATGAATCTGAACATCAGCCAGGGGAGAAACTAAAATATAAAACACAGAGTTTCTTGTTATTACAGAGCATTTCTGTATTAATAAATCTTTTATTTATAAAGCCTAGGTATACAGTAAGAGTTAGCATATAGAAGAGAATACGGGGCACGGGAGGAAAACAGTTTGGTCCTTAGTTATTATAGACAGAAAATTAGTTACTTCAATATTTCACTATGTCTGTCTATTTTAAATACCAGTGAATAATAAAAATGTAGTAAAAAGTAAAATTAAAAAAGTAAAATGTAATAAAAAGTAAATAAAAAATTGTATTACATTAACGCCTTGTCAAAAACAATGTTACAAATTACTTTCTCCGCTAACTTACATTCTATAAATGTTACTTTTTTGCAATTCTGGTCTCATATTGTTCAGGATATTTTTCTCTTTCTTGTTTATTGGACAATTCTCTTTATGCTTGATTTTTATTCTATGCAGCTGTCTTTTGTTCATTTTCCTTTTTTCGATGTTCATTATCAGCTCTTGATCAGATCTAAAATTCAACGTTCTTGAATCGATCCTTTGCTTTTCTGCCTTGCCATCATAACCGACTGCATTGAAGGATGAGTTAGCAGCACTAAGAGTGTCACAGGGTGGGATGGAGGGAGGATTTGCGGAGTAGGACAGTGAGGAGGCCCCTGCCCGGCTTCCTAATCCTGACGTCATGCTTCCTCCTCCCCTCGGCCCACAGCCTCTGTCGCTCAGATTAGTGTGAATATATCGCTCCTGCAAGTGAACTATGATTCTCAGCTCGATGAGAGAAGTTGCAAAATCAACCGGAATGTTCAAGCAAATTCTAGAAAAAAACTATCTAAATCCATTAAGTAGTTCTGTCATTCGCTAGCTAAGCGGATGTAAGATACGCCCTGAGACTGACACATGAGTGGTGAGGGTCCCGCCCCACTGCGTGTCTCTCGGAATCACCCAAATAACGAAGTATCGCAAGCGAGCTATAATAGTGCGATGAGAGAAGTCGCAAAATCAAACGTTCAAGCAAATTATAGAAAAAAAAAAACAATCTAAATCCGTTAAGTAGTTCTCTCGTGAAAAGTGGACAGACATACAGACAGACATTGGATTTTACATTTATAAAGATGGAGACAGGGTTCACATTGGTTATAATGTAACAGAACGTCAAATGATAAACTGGCAGATAAATTTATGTGGCAGTGCTACGTAAAGAGAAAGTACTCAGTTAACAGTCCGAATACTTACAGGATTGAGAGATTTCAATTTTTGATTTTTAATAACTACTAGGGGGCTTCGTCCCCTGCTTGCTTCATTCGCCAACCCCCAGCGGTGGCTGAGCCACTCAAAGGGCATCGGGGTGCCCCTCCATTAGAAAAAGCGACTGTATTTAAAGAGATGGTATATAGAAGAGTATGTGGGCGCAGGAGGAAGACGGTTTGGTGCTTACTTATTTTACAAAGTAAATCAGTTACTTGAGTGTTTCACTACAACTCTCTATTTTAAATACAAGTGAATCATTAAATGCAGTATAAAGTAAAAGTAAAAAAGTAAAACATAATAAAGTGTAATAAAAAGTAAATAAAAAATTAAATTACATGAACTCCTTGTCAAAAACAATATTATAATTTACTTTCTCCTCTAACTTACATTCTATAGATATTGCCTTTTTTGCATTTTTGTTTGCATATTGTTCCAGTAAATTTTTCACTTTTTCATTTATTGGATGCTTCTCTTTGTTCTTTATTTCTGTTCTATGCAGCTCTCTTTTGTTCATTTTCATTTTTGTTTGCTGTTCAGTATCAGCTCTTGACTCTTTTTCTATTGCGATGTAAAATTCGACATTCTTGAATCGATCATTTGCTTTTCTGCCTTGCCATTATAATCAACTGCGTTGAAGGGTCATGAGAGTGAGAGTGTCATGGGGTGGGATGGAGAGCGAAAGTGCACAGAAAGGGGTAATGATTGGATGAAAGGTGTGGAGGGGCGTGGTCAAGGCTAAATAACGAGAACATGACAGAAATCTTTTTTAACATAATAGAGAGATTTATAAAGATTTTATGTGACGCTGTATGCATCTACCTGGGTTTTTGATGGTGTTTCCCCCTCTAGTGGTCATTTTTGGAACTGTTTTGGACTTTTACAGGGGTCCTCAATCACAGTCCTGGAGGGCCACAGTTTTTCCTTCCAACTAGTTTCCTACTTGGCATTCAACTATTTGGCTTGTTAGTGCTTTCATTCAGCCAAGAGAAATTTGTATTGCACTGTAGAGTTTCCTTCTCTGAGAACATTCTGCGTGTGCTTTGTGTACCAGAACAGATTTAAACTTAACGGTCCTTCCAATTCCCCTCTCATTTATTACTAAACATTTTTTTTTAAATAGATACTTCATGGTGCACAAGTGCAGTTGTTTAAAAGTGAGCACTTTAGCTGGAGAGCTGCTGGTTTATTGGTTATTGCATTATTAATTAATGTCTGGTTAAGAAAACGGGTAACAATTAAAACTTAAGTACAGTTTCTAAAAACTAAAATAGGCAATTAAGGGTTTGGAACTGTAACAGGCAAGAGAGCTAAAATTGAGTCCAGAAAACATATTACTTTAGTAGTAAATATTTTATTCATCCCGCTATATCCTAACACAGGGTCATGGGGGTCTGCTGGAGCCAATCCCAGCCAACACAGGGGGCAAGGCAGGAACAAACCCCGGGCAGGGCGCCAGCCCACCACAGGGCGCACACACACACCAAGCACACACTAGGGACAATTTAAAATTGCCAAAGCACCTAACCTGCATGTCTTTGGACTATGGGAGGAAACCGGAGCACCGGGAGGAAACCCATGCAGACACGGGGAGAACATGCAAACTCCACGCCTAGTAGTAAATAAATAGATTCTAAGTAAGAAAATGGTTAAAATGAAGTCCTTTAGCCACTGCGGACCTCCAGGACTGTAAATGGTGTGTTGGTGTTGGTGTTTTGTGCACTTTGAAAACTGTAAATAAACCTGGGTGTTGTGTCGAATCTGTGTCCTATTATATAGTGCCTTTCATATCTATCTATCTATCTATCTATCTATCTATCTATCTATCTATCTATCTATCTGTCATATAGTACCTTTCATATCTATCTATCTATCTATCTATCTATCAGACACGGGTGATGTGTTATTACAATATCTTCTCCCAGTCAGAAGGCGAGCAGTAGCATTTTGGACCAACTGAAGACATCCAAGAGACAACAACTGATCCACACCCACATACAGGAAATTGCCATGATCTAAATGGGAGGAGATAAACACATTACTATTTTTTGTTACTGTTATCAAAATCATTAAAAGAAAGATATAGCTTTACCTTTGCTAATATCCTTAACTGAAAGGAACTATTTTAAACAACAGAACTTTTCCACTTATCAAACCTCAGAGAACTGTTCAATAGCACACCCAGATTCTTAGTTAATGATCCTTTATACCAAGCTAAAGGACCAAGGGTAGTAAATGGGTTGACCTGGACATGAGGTTGCTCAAACATAATTTCAGTTCTGTACTATACTATACTATACTATACTAGCTGTGCTGCCTACCTAACATGGGTTGAAATCCAAATAATCAATGTAGACCTCAGTGTTAATATTTGCAGTCTACCATCTATTTGAATGTATTTTGTATTGCATGTAGTAATATGTCACATGTCATCCCAGCAGATGGTGCATCACAAACATTTCTAGTAATAAATACTACATATTTATATGCCATTTGGTACAGGATTTGTCAAAGCAGTGTTAATGTTTGTGATGCACCATCTGTTGGAATGACATAAACACAGCAACCAGATGGTCTTACGGATACATGGACCCACAGACACTTGTCCTTTCATTCAGCTCCGGAGTCCTTTTTCAGATTCCAGGCCTGAGTGCTGTCCATGTGCCTGATCGCTTTGTGCACTCCAGTAGTTCTCTTATGTTCCAGAGACAAAAGATTAATTACATATTCTGTCATTGACTGGTGCCAACCCAGACCAAATGAAATAGGGCAAAATTTGAATTAGAGAATATAAGCCAGAAGCTATTTTAAGGAATTAATTATTTTCTCAGAAAATATAAAAAGCTGCAGTAATTAATTTTAAATCGAGTCTCTCCCAGGTCTCGGGGAGCTCCATTCTCCCATTGTTAATAAATAATTATTCTTCAAGCAAAGCCATCGGAAAGATGAACAGCTGAAGCCGCATTAGTCACTCGTGTCCTTGTCTGTAGCTAAATGACTGAATATTCTTGATGAAGATCACATTTCACACTAATGTGTCTGTTAGATGATGCAAGATTTTCAGATTTAATTTTGAATTAAGTCATTATATGCACCAAACCATTAGGCTGAAGCAGAGTTTCTTAAACTTTTTTTCTTGAGATTCAACTGTACCATTCTTAGTGTCATCGAGACCCGGTCCATGGCAACCATCCAGTTTTTGCCCTTAGAGAATCGCTACCATTGACAGGGCCGGATTTACACATTTCTACGCCCGAGGCCAAAGCACATAATTCTGTAACCAAAAAAGTTGATTTATAATTTTCAATTTAATATGTAATGGTTTATTTTTGAGACATATAAGCACTTAATACAATCTTTATAATCTTTGAACCACATTATATTTTTAATTCAAAACTACACTACTACACTACTTCTGAAATTGCATAACATTAACACCTACAAACAAACTTTCCATCAAATTTCTTCAAGTCGTCTTGAATGCCTACTAGAACTTCTTCCTTCGCGCTTTTGTCCATGAAAAGGCTTCAATTGTTTCATTGATTTTGACAGATCTTGTTAAATCTGCTTCAATGCAAAGAAGTGCGAGGGCATGTTTTGTAATAAAAATCTCAGCCCCCTTTATAATTTGGCGAACACCCCTGTCAACTATTTCTGCTTACAGCTTTCAGGCTTACAACCATGAGTAAACAGTGTATAAAAGTTGTAGCGATATATTTTACGTACCTACTATCAGTAGAGTGAGGCATGGTGGCGCTGCTGCCTCGCAGTTAGAAGACCCGGGTTCGCTTCCCAGGTCCTCCCTGTGTGGAGTTTGCATGTTTGGGTGTTCCAGTTTCCTCCCACAGTCCAAAGACATGCAGGTTAGATGCACTGGTGATCCTAAATTGTCCCCAGTGTGTGTGTGTGTGGGCTGGCGCCCTGCCCGAGGTTTGTTCCTGCCTTGCGCCCTGTGCTGGCTGGGATTGGCTCCAGCAGACCCTCGTGACCCTGTGTCAGGATATAAAGGGTCGGACGATGACTGACTGATGACTGACTATCAGTAGATATGTAGAAGTCAAGCGATATGAGCGTAATGAATTACTATTATAATGCCAAATCTGAATTTTTCCTTTAACACTTGGTTTACGCTGAGTGTGTGAGAGAGAAATAGCAAATACTTTTTGTCTGTGACTGAACAAGACAGCGCAAGCTGTAGAGATGGGCAACGTAAATGTTCCGCTCAATTTATTTAATGTATATGGATGTAAATTAAAAAAACAGCCATATATGCCATTTTTCAATATGATACTGAAAAATCTCTAAATATTTGGTTGTTATTTCTTCTGTATATACGCCCCCCCCCCAACTGCTGCGTCCTAGGCCATGGCCTAGGTAGGACTTGTGGAAAATCTGACCCTGACCATTGAAGAAGGCATGGGCTAAGAAAGAAGAGAATCTGCTCTTAGAAATCATTAACTATTCTGAAGTTAATTATTTTTACTGTTATGCTGCAACAACGCTTTGTTTTTGTTGTGAATATCGCCTAACTTTGGCAAGTTGATGGTTACCATGGTGACGAGTTCCAGAATTTTCCAGGGTGGCATTACGAGAAGATGTCATTGACGAAAAAGTAAGTACACCCTATGGATCTTCAAACAAATCATGCCTACTGTGATATCACAGTCAAATTCATGCTTTATGTCTCTTTCGTTCATTCTTGGTTATTTTATTAAGGCTGATTATGGGCATCATTCTGTATTTATTTATTTATTTATTTATTTATTTGTATTTTGTCTGTGTATGTAAGTTGGCTTTGTTTTGTTTCATGTGTTTCGTGGCCACCCACCATTCACCACCAGGCACAAGCCCTCACCCTATAAATCCAGAGGCCCTCTCATTTCATTTGTGAATGTACAATGGAGTGGTAAGTTCTTGTGCTTTGTGCTGTACTGTGCCTTTCTGATTCTCTGGATTTTTTTTTACTTCATGCTATGCTTTTGACTTTGATTTTGGCTTATTGGATTGGGACTTTCGTTGCATTGGATTGCCTTGTTGTTTTGGGCAAATCCTTTTGCCTTTGTGCTCCATGGGGCTTAATTGTTATTGAAGAATGTATTTTATAGATATTCCACGAGGCCCTTTTTGGGTCAAGCCAGGGTTTTTGATGGGATTTCCCCCTCTAATGGAAGTGCTTTTGCTATTTACATGATTTGGAACTCCCAATTCATAACACATGTAGATAAAGGTGTTGTACTTGAACAAAAGTCACTGTGGCGGACGGCTGGGACCCTTACCTGGCTAGGATGCATGGAGAATGGAAGGGAGGGCCGGAAGAGAGGCGATATCTCCCCCGGGACGCAAGAAGGCAGCCCCCCTACATTACATCGGGGTCACGGGCTTGGAGTATGGAAGCTCAATCCTGTGGGGGCGCCTGGGCAATCCTGTTGTGGAGGAAGTGCTGCCGGAAGTTCATCAGGGTGCACCTGGAGCACATCCAGGAACAACATAAAAGGGGCCGCCTCACTCCATCCAAGGAGCCGGAGTCGGGAGGCAGAGGACAGAGCTTGTGAGGAGAGGAGTAGAGGTGGCAAAAGAATAAAAAGAAGGAGAGAATGAAAGAAAAGTAAAGAGAAAGAAAAGGACTGAGCATTATTGTGCTGATTTATGTACTGATTGCTGTAGATGAGAAAGGAGCAGAATAAACGTATGTGTTTTTGGACATTGTGAGTCTGTGTCTGTCTTTCCACAACATATACAATTGACATGGTGTATTCGTTCTCCTAATCGAAATTAACAAAAATTCAGATCTACCATTTTGTGAAAAAAGTAGCTCATAAAAATTAGGCTGGGAATTGAGTTCCTTTTGGTTCATTCGGTGAGCCCTTATTATTGTTTCTTGGAGTTACTTGGAGTATTCTGTCTTTTTCCAGTTTATTGGACTCTTCGCTTGGATTGATTTCTTTTGGTTGTTCATTTTGTTTTGACTCTGGCACCCCAAAAAAGCAACAAATTGGTGAGGCCTTCAAAAACATTAGCAAAAAAACCAGGACCAAAACTTTACTGGCCTGCCACAATATAGGCCTCACCCAGGCAAGCCTGACTCTAAGTGACGGGAAGAGCTCAGGCTGACTAGGCCCTTGTTATGCTAGCTGGTCTAGTAAAAAAATATTTTTGAATAGGGCCAGGAGATAAAAAGATAAGACATAAAAGATAAGACAGGGCCGTCTTATGCATGGGCACGTTGAGCAGTTGCCCAAGGGCCCCATGAGCATAGGGTCCCCATGCTAGTCTTATGTATGCTGAGTGGTTGTGTAGGTAGGGGCCCCCAGTGCACTGCTTTGCCCGGGGGCTTATAATGCTGTTAAGAAGGCAACAACAGGTCGAAACCAAAAGACTGCAAAATCACACATCAGAATATTAATAAGAGATAGAAATCAAAAGAAAAAATAGCAAGATATGGAACAGTCAATCAATAAATCATTTTCTAACCTGCTTAGTCCTGAAGATGGTTGCAAGGGTCTGCTGGAGTTTATCCCAGATAGCATAGGGCAGGAACAAACCCTGGACAGGGCGCCCGTTCATCACAGGGCAGACGCGCACACACTTGTCCCAAACTAGGGCCTATTTATGAAAGACCAGTCCGCCTAACCTGCATGACTTTGGACTGTGAGAGGAAACCAACGCAGACACGGGGAGAACATGCAGACTCCAAGCAGGGAGGATCTGGGAGGCAAACCCTGGTCTCCTTACTACTAGTGCCACCACTGTGCCACCATGCCACCCTCAAGCTAAAGTTCACCACCAAAAGAGACTGTTGAGTAATCAGTTTACAGAATACATTTGTTCAATAAAAAGAGTTTTGTGTTGGTAAACTCAAATAAGGAAGGGCTCAAAATAGCTGTAGTAATCAGGAATTTATACCCTTCAAGGAAACAGCCCTAACAGTAAGGGTTGCTGGCCTAAAGACTAGAGAAACGAATAGTACCATCAATAAAAATACAAAATGTTGGTGAAGACAGCTCAAAATATTTCATAATGCATAAAGTAAGAGATGATTCAACAAACTGATGTTAAAATGACACTCCTTGTCTTGAGAAACTCCAAAAGGAATTTTAAGAACGTGCCATTTAATACACAAACACCTAGGAAATATTTTAAGTAACCCAATCCATGACAACACCAACATGGAGAACTATGCCGGAAAAATATTGCTCAGTTTCAAGGACTTAGACAGCATTTCTGCAATATATAGAAACATTTTACAGTCCCTCTCTTTCGAAGATCCAAGAGGACAGTAGAAAAATTCAACATCTCAGAAAAGGAGTGGAAGGTAGAAATGCACAGAATTAATTCAAGCTCCATATGCGCAAAGCATACAATTATTCAACTCAAAATTATATATCGAGCACATCTGTCTCACTTAAAACTGTCCAAAATGTTTCCAGGGCGAGATCCAACCTACGAACGCTGCAATCAAGTTCCAGCCTCACTGGGTCACATGTTTTGGGCCTGCACCAAATTGACGTCATTCTGGACCAAAACCTTTAAATGCCTTCCAGATGGCCTTGGGGTCACAACCCCTCCTAATCCACTAACAGCTGTGTTTGGGGTACTCCCAGTTGGGCTTAAAGCGGGGAAAGACAAACATACTGTGACTGCCTTTACTTCACTATTGGCACGTAGACTTATCTTGGTCAACTAGAACAGTGGTTCTCAAACTCGGTCCTGGGGGACCCCTGTGGCTGCAGGTTTTTGATCCAACCAGCCTCTGTTTTTGGGAACAATATACAAATTAAAAAACTAAGTTTGGTAAAAAAAAAAAAAGTATTAAAATGTACTAAGTAGTTATATGTATTTTTTTCTTTTTAACAGTATTTTCAATTTGATTGTCATTCTACTTTTCTAGTTGCTCTAATTGTTTAATTAATCCGTTATTTACTACTTTGTGAGGCTGACGCTAAAGTAGTTGCAGCCTTTCACGATTGAGTGTTGTTTTCTTGGGTTTCTGCTCTTATTGTTTTTAATTGTCGTTATTAAGATTCAATGAAGGGAGCAAACTGCACAGAGAAAGGGTGAAATATAATAAAAATAGAGTTAAGCATTTCTTATAAATGTAAAAATCATGCTGCTGTGCTTTTCTGAATGTAGAATAAAAGATAAATAATAACAGCTAATTAAATGAGATCAGTGATATCAGGTGTTGTCACTGATTAGGAATCTGGTTTGAACAAAAACCTGCAGCCACAGGGGTCCCGCAGGACTGAGTTTAAGAACCCCTGAACTAGAAGAATCCTAACTCTCCTCTTTAAAGTCAGTGGGTAACTGATGTTTTATATTATTTGAAACTGGAAAAAAATCAAATTCTCAGGATCTAATCAATAATATTTTAGAATAAGCTTTTAAAGCACTGAGGAAGCTGATTATCTTCCCATTTTTTTCTTCTCCATTTATCTTTATTCAATTATAATTCATCTATTTACTTATTTTTACTAGCTTTAATTTTTGCTCTGCTGGCCATGCTCTGTTTCTCAGGGTTGGGGGTTGATTTTTTCAATCCTATATTTGTAAAAATTGATCTATTTGCATGGAATGTTGTGTGATTTCAATAAAATCAATAAAATAAAAATAAATAAATAAACTTAAAAAAAATCACAAGAAAGTTTAAGATTTCTCAAAATATTTCTCACAGGACAGAAAGAACCATGAAAACTCTGGCTTGTATAGAAACAAATCTCACAAGGATTGTTTTAAAAAATAGGACACTTATTCACAAAAGGAAAAAGGACAAGAAAACACTCAAAAACGCTTAAAAGGAGCTTCCTGGAAGCAAGGCTGGCGCCATTAAGGCAAATTAGACATTCTCTTATCATAATGGGGGCTTAGCTACCGAAAAGTTGGTTGGCTCACCAATAAGCTTGGCATAGGGTACAAAATAACCTGGCACCGGCACTGCCTGAAAGGGAATCTTAAGGCCAACACTTGCTAAAAAATAAAATAATCCAAGTGAAGAGTCCAATAAACACATCAAACAGTCACAAAAACTAGAAAATGCAAGACAGAAATACTGAAACCAATGAACAATATTGACAGCTGAAGAAAATGGACAGAAAAAAAGAAATTTAAATGTACCCCAGCTAACAATAAAATTCATTTTCTCCTTCTTTTTAGGCATTTTGGAATATTCAAATTTATTTTTTAGGCCTAGGTAGGCTTAAGTTATGGAAAAGACAAGGTTCCCATAGGCTCCATCCATAATGCTACAACATGAGCCGTTTGTTTCTGATCCTATTGGTGCCCAGAAGTGTTAGGGTTAGCTAGGGGTAAGTACAGTAAGCTGTCCTGGGTGGGCCTCTTCTGAGTTGGCCAATGAAGGTCCTGACCTGCCTTTGTATGCCTCTTTGGATGCCTTTCCCCCTTTTTGTCATGTTTGAGATGCCACCTTATACTAACTTAAATAAGGTTATAAATAAAATAGCAGTTAACACACTGTGCTGCTTGCATGCTGGCTGTGGGTCAGTCATCATAGTTTAACTTCTGAGTGCTGTCATGCAGAAATACAAAGAGAGGTCCAGATTTGTTCTGTAAAGCAAGCCAACAGGAATCATCTGAAGACGTCAACCCAAACCAGGAGCTCACCTGTGACCTGTCTTGTGCCAGAGACTCTGGTGTGTAGAGGTGCCATCTTCCTTTCAGCTATTGGTGTTAAGAAGTTAAATCAGCTTTTAAAGTCAAGTGCTATTTTTCTCCTGTGTTAATTTGCCTTGTTCTGCGTTGCTTGATTTGAATGGTGTTTATAACAGGACCTCTTTGTTTTGCTTTTTAGGCCATGTGTGTGCATCGCACAGCTCCAAGTATATTCAGTTCAATTCAATTCAGTTTATTTTTGTATAACGCTGTTCACTGAGAGCAGGTGCAGAGCGCTGTGACAAGTTATCAGGTGAAATGCAAGTATAGAGTTTACAAATAACTAAATATAGAATTAGAACACCTAAAGACACAGATTTATTAAAACATACAGAAAACAAAGAAGAACCTGTTTGACAAAAATGGAAAACGGCAATGTTTGTTGATTAATTTCATTACTGAACCATGGCCATCTGATAACAGAGGAGAGGAAAACAAAAACTCCAGTCAGCAGAATCAATGTTGAAAATAATACGATAATTCTAGTGCTCCCAGTATCTAAGATAACTTTTCTATGGGCTGGAGAACAGCTTTGAAGTAGGGCAGTGTCACCAAATGCCACATCAACATGCTGTGAATAAAAACACTTTAGAGAAGGGTTTGAAACACTTTATAATTATTATATCACTTATATTGTTGTACAAATGACTAAAACACAGAGATACAGTAAGCACAACTAATCAGCAGCTCTAGTCAGGGTAAACCATGCTAAAGTAGTGAGTCTTCAGTCTGGATTTAAAAGGTGGAGACTGAAGGGACATCTCTTATATTAGCAGGCAAATCATCCCACAGCTTTGGGGTCCTGTAACTAAAAGCTTGACCTCCCACTGCTATTTTATTAATCCTTAGAACCTTAAGTAGGCTGGCAAATAGATAGATAGATGTGAAAGGCACTATATAATAGATAGATTTGGCTTTTAACAGAAACTCTTTAAATAAATGCATACATAAATAGGTAGATAAATAAATTTACGTACACCTACACTGTGGTCTGAGCACACACCAAACCAACTAAATCATAAGATAATTAAAAAGAAAGATAAGTTTTGACTTGACTCTCTCAGTCCCAATGAGGCACTATACAGGTGTATTGCTCTTGGTATAAAGGAGCCCCCATAGTGTTTCTTGACACACTTCTGCTGAGTAATTAATTTGCTGAAAGTCCTCAGTGTTGGTGTGTCAGAGAGCAGATGTGTAACATTGTTCATAATGAAACTCGGATTTGTTTTAATTCTCTTGCTTGCTATGACCTCCAGGGGGTTCACAGTGTGTCCTATAACTGAGCTTGCGTTTTTAATGAGCTTATTGATTCAGTGGTCCTCTCTTAAAGCCCAGCACACTACGGTATAGAACATGGCACTGGCCATCTGAGAATTGCAGAAGATGTTCAGGATGTCACTATTCACATTACAGGGACACAGTCTCCGAAGGAAGAAAATTCTGCTTCACCCTTTCTTTTATAGTTCCTCTGTGTTCCCAGACCACTCCAAGCTGTCATTTAATGTGGACCCCCAAGTACTTGTAGAAGTGGACCACTTCTACATCCACTCCCTGAATAGTGACCAAACATAGAGACTCTTTCGTATGGTGAAAGTCAATAACCAGTTTCTTAGTTTTGCTGATATTAAGATGCAGACAGTTCTCAAAGTTCTCCCCCGGACTCCTCTCCTCTGTCTCATCCCCCTTATCAATGCACCCCATAAGTGCAGAATGATCTGAGAATTTCTGCCAGTGACCTGACCTGCTGTTGTATTTATACTCTGAGGTGAAGAGAGTGAAGAGTAAAGCAGACAGGCCTGTTCCTTGTGGTGCTCCAGTGTTACTCACATCCATATCAGAAACACAGTCCCCGAGTCTCACAAACTGTAGTCATGTGTTATGTGTTCGTACTTTCTAGATCTTGTAATGATTCTTTCAGCAGCATTTTAAAGTAACTGAAAGGTGCATAAAGAATGAAATGGACAACATGTGAATAACACATTGTAGTTTTCAGTCCTGCTAGAAATTATTCAATGAATTAATTTCTTAGTATCCTGCATATTTAGGAAACATTGATTGAAAAAACATGTTTTGGATAGTTTTGTAATGTGTGTTTTAGACAATATGCGACTATGAAAGATAATGCGGTGACTGAGTAAAACTCATGGTGATTCCAATTGCGTTAAAAAGTGACATATTGTGGTGGTCTGCATCATTCTCTCCAATAAATAACATTTCAAGATTTTCTGTATTCAGGGGCAAGTTGTTTGTATCTTCCACTCCCTTAACTGACTGTCACAATTAAGAATACCATTGGAGAAACAACATCTGGTCTTAAAGAAAGGCTCAATTGGGTGTCGTCTGCATACGAGTGAAAACCATTGTGTTTTTTAATAATAGTTTGCAATGAAAGTATGTTAAATGAAAACCGTAAAGGTCTGAATTCTGAGCCCTGCGGGACACCATATTTAACTTCTGAGTATAATGATGGAGTACTGTCAGCACATTTCTGTATGTGCATAAATTGATTTGATAAATAAGAATTAAACCAGGCAAGCACAGTGTCTGAGAGCCCAATTCAGTTTTTCTGTCTATGCGATAAAATAGAATGGTCAATGATGTCAAACAGTGCACTTAAACCTAACAACATAATTACAGTGGGATTTCCCTCTTCAGAGGATATTTGAATGATGTTTACAACAGAAGTTAGTGCCGTTTCTGTACCGTGATCAGTGCGAACGCCAGACTGGAATTTGTGAAATAAATTCTGATGCGTAATGTGAGACTGAAGCTACGTGGTGTCTACTGTTTCAGGTATTTTGAAGAGTAAGGGAAAATTTGAAATGGGCCTTGTGATTGAGTAAGGAATGAAAAGTCCAAGTGATAAATGTAGGGGCGCCAACCCGACCTTACCTGGTCAATCGAAAACAACAACAAGCAAAACAAGCACTCTGTGGCATGGAATAGAAACTAAAGAAGAAGCAAAAATAGTTAGCTAATTAGGGCTTAATGAATTCATCCTTCTGGAAAGTCATGAGTTAGGAGTCTCGTCCTTTCCTGTGGAGTGCTCTGCTCATAGTGTGACACATCCTTCAGGCGACCTCGTGATTTATAGGTGGGAGACCAGTAGGGGCAGAGTCAGCTGCCATCACTGGGTGACTTCTCTGTACTGTAGAGGGAATGGAAGAGGACATGACTAGCGCCAGCGCCACCTCTCGCCCCAGAGTGGCATTACTTACCACAGATGAGACCTGAGGGTGATGCACTGACATGCACACATGACAGTCTATTATTATTAAATCTAGCTCTGGCTTTTTATTAAGTAATTGTTTGATAACTGACATTTGCAGTGCATTTAGTGCAACTGCCACTCAGTAATGAACTATTGATAATGTTAAGAATGGGTGCTTCCAGAACCTCCATTGAGTTTTTCACGAGTTTTGTTGGGTCTGGGTGCAATGAAGAAGAGGTAAGTTTCATTTAAAGAATTAAAGTTATGGCATTCTGTTCTGTCATCAAATTAACATTGTTGAAGTGATATGTGCAAGGCGAGACAGGGATTGCCAATCTATTATTTAGTTTTCTCCTATGTGTGTACAGTATGCTTTTTGAGTTCCTTTTGTGCTGTGTGTACTTTGCATGTTCTCTCTTTTAGAACCTTAGAACAATCGAGACGAGAACAAGCCATTCGGCCCAACAAAGCTCACCAGTCCTATCCACTGAGTTCTTCTAAAAAACATCAAGTCGAGTTTTGAAAGTCCCTAAAGTCCTACTGTCTACCCCACTACTTGGTAGCTTATTCCATGTGTCTGTGATCCACTGTGTAAAAAAAAAATTCCTAATGTTTGTGTGAAATTTACCCTTAACACGTTTCCAACTGTGTCCCCGTGTTCTTGATGAACTCATTTTAAAGTCACAGTTTTGATCCACTGTACTAATTCCCTTCATAGTTTTAAACACTTCAATCATGTCACCTCTTAATCTTTTTTTGCTTAAACTGTATAGGTTCACTGCGGTGGGCTGGCACCCTGCCCAGAGATTTGTTCCTGCCTTGCGTCCTGTATTGGCTAAGATTGGCTCCAGCAGATCCCCAGGACCCTGTGTTAGGATATAGTGGGTTGGATCATGACTGACTGACTATATAGGCTCAGCTCTTTTAATATTTCTTCATAATTCATTTCCCATCATCCTGGAATCAGCCCAGTCACTTTTCTCTGGTCTTTTTCTAATGCTGCTATGTCCTTTTTGTAGCCTGGAGACCAAAACTGCACCCAGTACTCCAGATGAGGGCTCACCAGTGTGTTATAAAACTTGAGCAGAACCTCCTGTGACTTGTACTCCACACATCAGGACGCTATATAACCTGACATTCTGTTAGCCTTCTTAATGGCTTCTAAACACTGTAAGGAAGTTGATAGTGACAAGTCCACTGTGACTCTTAAATCCTTCTCTTAAGGTGAACTTTTGATTTTCAGACCTCCCATTGTCTATTCATTCCTCACATTTTTATTTCCTATGTGTAATCCCTTACATTTACTTACATTAAATTTCATCTGCCACAAATTCGCCCAAGCCTGTATGCTGCCCATAACCCTCTGTAAAGATTGAGCTGATTGAACATTGTCTGCCAGTCCATCTACCTTGGTATCATCGGCAGACTTAACCAGTTTGTTATTTATATTCCTGTCCAAATCCAACCATCCATCCATCATCCAACCCGCTAGATCCTAACTACAGGGTCACGGGGGTCTGCTGGAGCCAATCTCAACACAGGGCACAAAACAAACCCCGGGAAGGGTGCCAGCCCACTGCAGGGCACGAACACACACTCCCACCCAGGACAATTTCAAATCGCCAATGCACCTAATGCACCTGCATGTCTTTGGACTGTGCGTGGAAACCGGAGCACCTGGCGGAAACCCACGCAGACATGGGTAGAACATGCAAACTCCACGCAGGGAGGACCCGGGAAGTGAACCCAGGTCTCCTAAGTGCGAGGCAGCAGTGCTACCCACTGCGCCACCGTGCCGCCCCCTGTCCAAATCATTCATTTATATTAAAGATAGCAGCAGCCCTAACACTGACCCCTGCTGGACACCACTCTTAACATCAGACAATTCTGAGAAGGTTCCTTATACCATCGCCCTCTTCTTCCAGTGCCTGTGTCAATTTTGCATCCATCTACACACAACACCATGAACTCCCAACTTTTCATGTGGCACCTTATCAAATTCTTTCTGAAAGTCCAGATAGATAATCTCATATGCTGCACTTTAGTCATAGCCTTTTGTTGCTTCCTCATAAAATTCCAGCATGTTAATAAAACAGGACCTCCCTCGTCTGAACCCATGCTGACTGTTCAGTAAAACTCCTATACTTGTCATGTGTTGTTCAGTTTATTCCTGAATAATTCCTTACATTAATTTTCCCATGATGCACATTAAGCTTACTGGCCTACTGTTGCTTGGATCTGCATGATCATCCGTTTTATATAATAGCATAATATTTCCAATTTTCCAGTCCTTTAGAATTTCCACAGTGTGCATCAAGGATTTAAGTATGTACTCGCTCACCTCATTAAGGACTTTGTCCATGTTTCCCCAGTTTCCCCCAGAAATTCAGTGGTCTACATTTTATATTGTAAATCTTGTATGACTTCAGGTCTTAGCGAGCTCTGCCATGGAGTGTCTTCTCATCAGGGTCGGGATGCTGTCTTGCACCCATCACTTCTGAGATTGGCTCCGGCCCATCAAAATCTTCAAAAAATAAAAAGTGAGTTCAGAAAATAGACCATTAATTTATTATAAGGTTTACAACGTTAAGATTTTTAACGTCTGAAAAGACTTTCCCATAATTCTGCACTGTAGCATTAGTATTGGCATGTTGCTGTTATTATATGGTAGGATAATCCAATTTTCCATTAGTCATATGATAACTGATGTTTCTTCCTAGGTTCATTAATATTTCAACATTTAGTTCCAGCCGTCAGCTGCTGAGCATACATAAACATAAAGAAACTGCACGCAGAGTAGCATTTTGTGTCTATCATTTAATTAAAACAGTTAAACATTACAAGCCCAGCGGTGTCTTTAGCTTACAAATCACAGCTGTTTCTTCTTCACGCATGTCAATATCTCTGAATTGAACATCACAACTACACCATGAGGAAGGACCATACAGGGATTGAGACCAGGACTCCTTCCTATGGCCGATACTAAAACATGAAAGACAAGCCCTGCGGCAGAATGTGGAGTGCAACTCGCTGAAAGAAAAGAAATCAACGGAACATAAAATACGAGGGTAGAGCAGACAATTACATTATGGATCCAATTTGACATTTGAGTCTGCTGCCTAGTAAAATGCAGCAATCTGTGTGATAGAAGCGGAAGGAAAATGACAGTAATCTGCTCCTGTTGAGGACGCAAAAATCGCTTTCCTACCTTAATGGAATGAGGAGTCAATAAAAATTTGTTCCCTTTACGCAGAGTCTCTTTATGATTTTATAATAAGTAATAATATTGTATGAGGGGTGGCAATGTGGTGCAATACTTAATGATGTTGTCTTATAGCTCCATGCTGTTAGCTTCACATTGTAACCTGGTCATGTCAGGTCATTGTCTAACCTGCTTAATCCACACCAGGGTCATGCTGCAGCCCATGCCAGCCAGCATGGTGGGCAAGGCGTGAATAAACCCTGGGTAGGACGCCAGTCCACCACAGGACAAACACACACACACACCAAACACTCATTAGGGCCAATTTTTTTGTAACATAACCAGTTTATTTAACCTGCAGATCTTTGGACTGTAGAAGGAACCCTGAGGTGCTCTTCACAAAGACACATTGACAACATGCAAACTCCATGCAGGGAGGACTTAGGAAGCGGACCCTGTGAGGCAGCAGTGCACCACCACGCTGCCCATTGCAGCCTTGTTACTCTCTGCATGGAGATGGTATGTATTCCTAACAGGAATTTTTTCTCTTTTCATTCCAGTTTTCTTTCCTTATCCCTCTGCCTTTAGACTGGGCCATTGTGAGAGAGTGTGGGTTTGTGTACGTGATTTCCTTTTCATTACAATCTGTCTTCTTATATAAGAGATGCCCCTTCAGACTCAGCTTTTAAATCCAGGCTGAATATTCACTCATCCAGTCCAGTGTAGTCTGATTAGAGTTGCTGATCGACTGGGTACATTACATCATTGTTTGTTAATTATTTTACAAGAAAATTCAAGTATGAAAATAATTATGAACTGTTTCTTACCCTCATCTCTTCTGTCTTCCGTATCCTGCTGTGGCACTTGGCTCACTGCTTTACTGACAACTGTTTTTCTGACAATGGCAAAGACACTATCTATCTATCTATCTATCTATCTATCTATCTATCTATCTATCTA
>JANRMT010027041.1:21137591-21174862 GCA_026402145.1 Polypterus bichir lapradei | reverse complement strand
TATCTATCTATCTATCTATCTATCTATCTATCTATCTATCTATCTATCTATCTATCTATCTATCTATCTAGTATATAGCGCCATTCATATCTATCTATCTATCTATCTATCTATCTATCTATCTATCTCTTGTCATTGTTTAACAGGAAAGGACTCTTTACTATCAAAGTGAAAATAGATCTATGCAAATTGATAAATTAATTCGAATTTTAAATCACAAAAGAATTGACCACATACGTATTTACTTCCTTCATGTCACTATTTAGTAATCATTACTGCCTTCAAGTCTTTTTGGCAGCCATGACAGCCTTGAGTATGTGAGTACAGTTTTTTCTCTCTCTCTGTCAGCTTTGCACAACTGGACTGCCATTTTTGCTCCATCTGTCTTCTTTGCAAAAACAGCTCCAACTCTGTCATGCTGCATGCTGATTGGGAGTGGACTTCCTTTGCCAAGTTTAGCCACAAATTCTCAAATACATTAGGATGTGGATGACTTGGCCATTTCATGACATCATAATTGCTGTTTCGAAGTTTTGGCTCTTAGCTTGGGGATGTTGTCTTCCTGCAAAACAAATCTTAATAATAATAATAATAATAATAATAATAATAATAATAATAATAATAATAATAGTTATTATTATTATTATTATTATTTTCTGAAAGCACAGATGTATTGCTGACTGCCCCTAGTTTTCTATGCATATACATGGCCTATAACAAGTATTCATGCCCTTGGAAGTTATTCCGTTTTGATTGATTTTATTTGGATCTACTGAGAGGAGCCTTAGCAGGTTCCAATGGCTTTTCCTGACCCTGGTACAAAGCTACCACATTTCCCTGGAAATAGTTCCTGGCTGCTCCTTTTTCACACTTTAGTTCTGTATACTTGAAGTGCTGACATGTAGCAGTCGCAGGAGGACAACTGGTGACATGAATACAGACCAGAAAAAGGAGAATTAAAAAAGGGGAGATAAATGGAGGGACGTGCAGTAGGTAGTTAGTTAACCAAAATACGACTAGTTACCTTCAGAGGGTTTTATGTTTGCTCTTTTCCTGTACCCTGTCATACTGGTATAGGAGATACTGTGATTTATCATACGCACCCTGAGGGACAGCAATAAATGTGGGAATCAGAGTGATTTATCATACCTACCTAGAGGAACACCAATAAATGTTAGAAATGGAAACACAAATAGTTAATTAATTATCAGTCTTGCCTTCGTCAACACCGATAATTAATCAAATAATTCGGAAAGGCTCCTAGTTTATTTACCTTGCCTTTCTCTGTTGGAGGATGGGGGTGGTCTCCAGGCTTTAGGCTTATATCAAAGTAACTGAGGCAAACTCATTTTAAGAAACAGAATAATACAATTTATTGGAAAACACAAGGATTATAGAAGAATGAGCAATGCATATAAATATGTTGACATATAAGACTAGACAGACAAACATTGTCACACACATGCACATGAGAGGCAGCTAAAGGGCCTGAATGAGAGTAATTCCATGCCAGACCAGGGGGTGGCGGATTGCGCTAACTCTTTCTGTCATTTCTCTGCAGACCAGGGGCCTCATGCATAACGCTGTGCGTAGAATTCGCACTATAACATGACGTAAGCACAAAAGCCGAAATGTGCTTACGCACAGAAAAATCCAGATGCAGGAATCTGTGCGTACTCCAACTTCCACGTTCTTCCGCTACATAAATCCCAGTCAGCGTGAAAGGTAACGCTCGTGCACCCGCCTTATGTCCCACCCCAACTCCTCCCAGAATTACTCCTCTTTCAATATGCAAATCAATTGTGAGCTGGAGGGGTGGTCGCACCCCAAGAAGATACAGATGCACCTGGGAAAACCCCAACCCCTGAAACACAGACTACCCTCACATTGCTCCTTACCTTCTCACTTGCGCTATAACGCGTAATACAAGCCTCGTGCGATACTCCGCTAACTTAAAAGCCTTGTGCAGCGCCTATCAGTTTATCTGCGTCTATCTCTGACATTCTCTGCTCCTAGCGGAACTGTCATCTCTGACTTGTCATGGAGCACGTTTAAGCTTTTGAAAAAGAAACAAATGTTTGTTTGCAGTGTTTGAATAAAATTCCTGTTTTCTACAACCACCTGTGTCTCTGTGCAAATCTGTGACCCAAGCGTGACAAGTGGTACCAGAAGTGGGGTTTTCACGCCCACGGAATCACGCTCTTGGTAATAAGAATCGTTGGCAGAGCGAGCCTGTTTAAATGCATATTCTAATGAGCTATCAGTATGCTGCATATGCACAAAATCTTACTAGAGGCAGAAAAAAACGACCTATCTTGTGGACAGAAAATTGCGAACGTTCTTTCAGCGATTTAAAAAAAGCATTGTCTTCTTACCCAGTTCTAAGGAACCCGGATTTCACAAAAGATTTTATCTTGCAAACAGACGCAAGTGCATTTGGTGTAGGCACAGTCCTGTCACAGATTTTTGATGGAGAAGAACATCCAATCACATATTTGAGTAGGAAGTAAATTCTTAGGGAACGTAATTATTCTACAATTGAGAAAGAATGCTTAGCAATTAGGTGGGCTGTGAAAGCGCTTCGCTATTACTTGTGGGGATGAAACTTCACTTTAGTAACTGATCATGCTCCACTTCAATGGTTATACCAACAAAAAGATACAAACTCTCGCCTCATGAGATGGTTTCTGGGCTTACAACCTTACAGTTTCACAGTAAAATATCGACCAGGTTCTGAACACGTCAACGCAGACGTATTATCACGACTACATGAACATGAACCTAGTACAGAGAGTCGCTTGATTCACAAGGGTGTGAGCTGGAGGGCTGATCACACCCCAAGAAGATACAGACGCCTCTGGGGAAACCCCAACCCCTGAAACACAGACTACCCTCACATTGCTCCTTACCTTCTCACTTGCGCTATAACGCGTAATACAAGCCTCGCGCGATACTCCGCTAACTTTAAAGCCTTGTGCAGTGCATATCAGTTTTGGAATTGATTTTTTACTTTTATCTCTCTCTATCTCTGACATTCTCTGCTCCTAGCGGAACTGTCATCTCTGACTTGTCATTGAGCATGTTTAAGCTTTTGAAAAAGAAACAAATGTTTGTTTGCAGTGTTTGAATAAAATATCTGTTTTCTACAACCACCTGTGTCTCTGTGCAAATCTGTGACCCAAGCGTTACACAATATAAATTGCCCTTAAGCTCAGCCTTCTGTGAAAAGACAATGGGAAAAGCACGGGGGAAAATATAAGAATTTGAGCGAATACCAAGTGGAGGCAAAGGAAAAACATACTATTTGTTTAATTAAACCGTGGTATAATCAACAAAAGGAAGTTGATCGATTGACATAGCGTGTCGGAGAAACTCAAAAGCTCAGATATCAAAGTCGCCGTGAAAAGGCGAGTCGTACCCACCGTCTGAGTGTCATATGAAAGCTTATTAGGGTACAGAGAAAAAAAAGGCACACAGTGGGGAAAAAAGCATGAAATGTCAACTTCAATCTCGAAATTTCCACTTTAATCATGTAGTTTATTTTGTCATTAAAGGTGAATATCATAAACGTCATCTTTAAATCGTTTAATTAACCAGTTTCTCAAATCACATCGTAATTCAAGTAGCACATTAAATGCTTTGTTTTGTATGTGATCTTCTATGTGCTCTGTGTGTGTGAATCACTACTTGCTTCTTAAACCGACTCTCTTCCTCCGACTGGACACAGAATCCATTACATTCGTGATATTACAGCTCTCTGAATAACTAAAATACTGAGATGTATACGTGGTATCATTTTCATGATGATAGGAGTTAAAGCACATTATTAAACATGAGTTTCATGGCGCAGTGATTGTGCACGACCTTCGATGAAATTATTTGTTGCAGCAGTACTCGTGAGCGGCTCTAGGCTTGTGGTGGCCCTGGGCAGAGAAAGAATCGGTGGCTCCTTCACCCGCCAATGTCAATATGGTATCTTATGCACGGTGGATAGCCACGTCCGTTGCGCACACTGCATAGCCGCCTCGTGCTCATGATACAAGCATTTAACTTTTGTCGAAATTTGCCACTGCGTTTTTAGCTGTGTCATTATTTTCTCTTTCTGTTTTATATTCAGTATATATTGGCGTGGCCGCCCCTGCAGTCCTTGCTTTTCTTTCTCCAAGTAACCGATCGCCACACAATCAGTTCTGTAATAGATGTTAAGCCATCTGTAAGCTTAGAGCGCCGATTCTTCAAAACATTTAAGGAACATTGAACTATCTTCGTAGTACATGTTTAATTATTGTATCCTTCACGCCAGTCCCAGTGGAGAATATAGATTATTTAAATTAAGTTAAAGTTTTACCTGTATAATATAATAAACATATTTTGCTGCATTTCATCTTAAAAATGATATTGTCATCATATGTAAATACGCGCTTTATAAAGTGGCTCAGGTTGTGCGATATTATAATTGTAGTGCAAGTTTACAGTGGGGTGATTGTACTTATAAGTACAAACAGTTCTACAAGGAACAATTGATTGAGTGCGTTTATAGTTCTTGGGATGAGACTGTTTCTGAACTGCGAGGTCCGTACAGGAAAGGCTTTCAAACGTTTTGCCGTGGCTGAGGTAGCGTGGGCTTGATACTGTAGACCGATAATTCTCTTTCCGATCAGCTGCTGCTGTGATTCACACTCAGATACGGTGATATAAATACTCCGAGTGGTGCAGTGAGAGTAATATGGAAAAAGATGATCCTCTGTGGCAACACCTAATGGGAGCAGCTGAAAGAAGAAGAAGAACAACAACAACAACATTTATATTCATAATGAAGAATAGAAAAATAAAAGACACAGTAAGAAAATAAAATAAGTCAGCATTAATTAACATAGAATAAGAGTAAGGTCTGATGGCCAGGGTGGGCAGAAGGTTCAGTGAGAGTAACAACGCTAAAGCAGTTATGGTATTTGGAATACTATGGCTATTCCCTGGACCATTATATAATTACAAGTTAATTACAATCAGATGCATTACACTAATAAACAATATGCGGTTAGTTTCGGTGTATTTATAAAGCCGCGTCAGGAAAATAAAGAGTAACCACACAGGAACAGTAGCATTGCTTTGACGCTGGGTGCCGCCAGTCTGCAAAACCAAGAGCAGAACTTGCGTACGACAGGGTATGAGGTACCATTGAAAAGTGCGTGGCTTTACGCCAAGTGTAGGTTTTATACATCGCGATTTGAACGTGGAAAAGTTCTTGTGCAACATTTCTGTGCGTACACACCGTTTATACATGAGGCCCCAGATACAGGAAATTCTGCCTGGCCTTGATGACATCACTTCTGATGTCACTTCCTACACTCTCCTTTAAAGCCGCCATCTTCCATCCATCCATCCATTATCCAACCTGCTATATCCTAACACAGGGTCACAGGGATCTGCTGGAGCCAATCCCAGCCAACGCAGGGTGCCAGCCCACCGCAAGCCGCCATCTTTGTGTTATTAAATCAGTTCTGTGTTGGACTCAAACCTGTACACATCTGTACAAACAATTTATCCTTTTGCAGCCAGGAAAATTATACAGGTGGCTGCCCCTAACCTTTTTATGGCTCCTTTGTTTGTCTATCCTTGACAGCATATAACATACAGGCTGGCTGTTTTCTGGTGTTTACAGCTCTACTTTATATTGGCACAGATAAATACAGTGGTTTTATGATATCAAGTCTTTAGGGATGATGTCCAGTGTTGTGTGGAGTTGTGCTTTGTTGTTGCTCCGGGTTCAAGTGGACAATTCTTCATGCGTTGGACTCTATCTCCTTGCTGCTTGATCCTTTGTTTGTGGTGTTCTGCAATGCTGCCTTCTCAGCTTCTTGCTTTCTGCCATTAGGCCCTTTGCCAAGTCATTTGAAACTTCATAGGGAAAAGAGACTTTTTGTGGCACAAGAGTTTAGATGCTCAAATTTCCTATTCCAAAAGATGGCCTTTTCAGCCCATTGGTCCACAGCTTGAGGCCCGTCAGAGATATTGTTAATTTCTGAACCACAAAGAGAATGAGGTTACCCTGCTCCCCAAACAGAGAATGGCTCACCAACTTTTAATTTCATAGAAAAGTTTGAGAGGGTCATTTTGCAGAGTGAGAACACAAACTGCCCCGCGGAGAGTGCCCTAAAAGAGTCTCTGTGGAGTTCATTGAGGGTATCTAGAGAATATCACCGACATAGGATGAGTTTAACAAGTTTTAAAGGAAATGTGTAACTTCTCCTGATTGGATTAAAGCCACTTCCATTTACAAAATCAGTGTGGCCTCATAGACGAGTTCTTCTGTCCATCAGAGTTGTCCTTCCTTGAGTTATAACTCTTTGTTCTTGCTTGAGTCCGTTTCACACTTTCCGGCTCAAGAAGTTTGCAGAGGAGCATCTGTGGAAATATCAGTGCAACTCTGATATAAACCTTTGTTATCAAATGAAGTCTGGGCAGATCCTTGTACAAGCTGGAGTTCAGTCACCTAGTTTGGAATAGAAGTGGGGTTTTTGTGCAGCTGCATCTCTGCTAAATCTGCTGCCTTAACCCTTAAACTACCGGAACTGGCTATAGTAATTTCCTAATGTAATTTGCCAGCACGTCGGAGCTGAGTATATTTTGCAACATACATTCATTGTACGCCAAAACTGGCTATAGTCGCTTCCCAGTGCAAATTGCCATCATGCCGGAGCTGATCAGTCTGTGCCGTATATTTGTTAAGCAGCCAGTTCATGCCCACTGGTGCCCCCTGCGGCACCCCAGCAGCACTGTCCCTGGGATTCTGCCACTGCACTAGGCGAGCCTGCAGGAATCAGCGTTGGCCTCTGTGTGCTCATGCGCAGCCAGTTCAAGCACAGTTGGTTCAGTGATTTACTGAATTTCTTTAATAGCGTCAGTTGCATCCTGTACAGATAATAATAGATTGTTCCAGTAGTTTTTTAAATCGTTTTTACAGTTCATTGGCATTGTGTAAAATGATCAGTATTGCAGTAATTGTGATGCTCTTTGCATGAAAAAAAATGTGTTGGTGAATTGTGATATTTATTTAAAAAGTGCAGCAAAAAAGTATTTGGCGTCCGGGGGTGCATTAACCCCCAAGTATGTGGCAGTTTAAGGGTTAACTGGCTTGGTGTGTCACTAAAGCCTAGCAGAATGGGTGATACCCATTTTGTACCACACAGGCTTTTTCTTATATACAGTGGGGACCATAAGTATTTGGACAGTGACATAATTATGGCTCTGTACACCACCAAAATGGATTTGAAATGGACAAATAATTATAAAAGGGTTTAACAGAAATATTAGGAATGAAAGCCATTTTTATACATAGTCAGGGGCTCAAAAGTATTTCAACATTTGACTGACAAGCTGGTCCATAGCTAGTTAGGAGCAGGTCCCTCATTATTTCATTAACTATTAAGCTGGTAGAAGGTCTGGAATTGATTTCAAGTGTGGAATTTGCATTTGGAAGCTGTTACTGTAAACTCTCAATATGAAGTCCAAAGAGCTGTCCATGCAAGTAAAAACAGGCCATCGTCAGGCCGGAAAAACACAACAAACCCATTGGAGAGATAGCAGAAACACCAGGAGTGGTCAAATCAACCATCTTAAAGAGAAGGAACACACTGGTGAGCTGAGCAGCACCAGATGGCCTGGACAACCATGCAAGACAACTGTGCAGAATTCTATCCTCAGTGAAGAAGAACCCCTTTCACAACATTTAGCCAAACCAAGAACACTCTCCGGGAGGTAGGCCTGTCATTGTCAAAGTCTACAATCAAGAGAAGAAAGTAAAGACAGAGGGTTTAGATAGATAGATAGATAGATAGATACTTTATTAATCCCAAGGGGAAATTCACATACTCCAGCAGCAGCATACTGATAAAAAACAATGTTAAATTAAAGAGTGATAACAATGCAGGTATAACAGACAATAACTTTGTATAATGTTAACATTTACCCCAAAGGGTGGAATTGAAGAGTCGCATAGTGTGGGGTCTCCTCAGTCTGTCAGTGGAGCAGGACGGTGACAGCAGTCTGTTGCTGAAGCTGCTCCTCTGTCTGGAGATGATTATGTTCAGTGGATGCAGTGGATTCTCCATGATTGACAGGAGCCTGCTCAGCGCCCGTCGCTCTGCCACAGATGACAAACTGTACCACAAGGTGCAAGCCACTGGTAAGCCTCAAGCATAGGAAGGACAGATTAAACTTTACCAATAAATATCAAAGATAAAAAAACAGTTTTGGAATAATTTTATTTGGACAAATGATATTAAGATCAATATGTACCAGAATGATGGATAGAGAAGAGTATGGAGAATAGAAGGAATGGCTCATGATCCACCGCATACCACATCATCCGTGAAACATAGTGGAGGCAGTGCTATGGCCTGATCGTACGTAACTGTCAATGGAAGTTGGTCACTGGTGTTTATTGATGATATGACTGCTGACAGAAGTATCAGGATGAATTCTGAAGTGTATAGAGCTCTACTGTCTGCTCAGATTAAGACAAAAGCTACAAAACAGATAGGATGACACATCACAGTACAGATGGAAAATGACCCAAAATATACTGTGACAGCAAACCAAGTGCTTTTCAAAGAAAAATAGTGGAATATTCTCAAATGGTTGAGTCAATCAACTGACTTCATCCCAACTGGACATGCATTTCACTTGCTGAAGACAAAACTGATGGCAGAAAGTCCAACAAACAAACAGCACCTGAAGGCAGCTGCAGTAAAGACCTGGCAAAGCAGCAGCACTTGGAGATGGCCGTGGTTTCAGACTTAAGGCAGTCATTGACGACAAAGTATTTTCAACCAAATATTGAAAATGATCATTATAGTCATGATTATGTTAGTTTGTCCAAATACTTTTGAGACCCTGGAAAATGTCTCTTTAGTAAATAGCTCATGCAATGTTTTTGTTAAACAGCTTAAATTAAAACTGCAAGCCTACACTTCAATCTCATCTTGATTGCTTCAATTCAAATCTATTGTGGTGGCGCAAAGAGCCACCCATCCATCCATCTATTATCCAGCCCACTATATCCTAACTACAGGGTCACGGGGGTCTGCTGGATCCCAGCCAACACAGGGCGCAAGGCAGGAACAAACCCTGGGCAGAGTGCCAGCCCACTTCAGGGCACACACACACACACACACACACACACCAAGCACACACTAGGGACATTTAAGAATCGCCAATGCACCTAACCTGCATGTCTATGGACAGTGGGAGGAAACCAGAGCACCCGGAGCAAACCCATGCAGACACGGGGGGAACATGCAAACTCCAAGTAGGGAGGACCCGGGAAGCAAACCCAGGTCTCCTAACTGCGAGGCAGCAGTGCTACCCACCGCACCACCGTGCTGCCCGCAAAGAGACAAAATAATAAAAATTATAAAAACTTTATACAAATACTTATGGACCTAACTGTCATAAGTGTCAGATGGGATGGACGGGCACCCCTACAAGAAGGTTCCTTACCCGAACGGGTGGCCACAAGTGGTTGGAAAAGAATCCTGACTGAGAGAGAGAAAGGGACCTTACCTGAATGAGACTCACCAAGTGGATGGACGAACATCCCAGCCAAAGGACAACATTTGACTGACAAGCTGGTCCATAGCTAGTTAGGAGCAGGTCCCTCATCTGTCATCCAGACAGGACGCCCAGGCGGATGGACAAGCATACCGATCAGTTATATTTATGGCGCCTTTCCTGGCTGGGCAGTGCTATGGACAGCGGAGAGGAGAGAAGATGATAGGAGAGGTGATTGTGGAGAAATAACTTGTGCTTTGTGCTGTACATTGAGGTATTGTGCAATAAATCATCCATTAATTTGAACCTGGGATTGTATTGAGTGTTCGTGTTTGGGGTTTGGGGCTCACTTGTTCCCCACTTCTATCGCACTGCATTTGACGTGGATTTGGGGACTGTTCAAGTGCACTCCTTTTTTCCACAACATTTGTTAAGATTTCTTAACTAACCATTTGTAAGTGGATTATTTTTAGGAAAACTAGGTGTGCTTTGCCCCCTGCTCGCTTTGCTCACCAACCCCCATGCCAGCACTATACACTAGCCTCTTTGCCTTTCTGTCACTTGCGTATGGGGATGTGGATTTACAATTTAAACAGATTTTTATTTTCATGGGAATTGTTACATATGCATAATAGAACTATTTTACATTACAGCGAGTAATTAACCACATTAAAAAAATAAAATGTAATAATTTGAAAGTAAATTGTTTCATGTTGCATTAGAGCTATTCTTTGCGTTATATGATTTTGTTCTGTTTGGCTTTGAAATTAACATACAAATTCTTTTTAAACTTGCACTTTTACAGTAAAACTTCAGTTAAAACTATTTTTTGAATTAAATTTTCGTCAATATCGCAAATTTGAATTTTGATTCCGTGTTTGGACTTTCAACGTGACAACGCAACCTATAACTGCCCATGATTGAATATCGTTTCTTTCTCTCTATTAAATAAAATGACTTTTTTTAAATGTTTGGTCTGAGATTTGTTAATTGTCATTGCAAAAGCTGTTCTAACAGGAAACTGTTAATGTTTTAATATGAATGGCATATCAAGATCTCCTTTGTTGTCTAATGTTATCCCCTGAAGATGTACTACATTACCTTTCTTGGATACATCCTTCTGTCAACAGTAATTCGTACGGTGGAAGACCAGACAGTGTTAACGGTTGTAGATATTCTTCGTGATATTGTAAGTTGATGTTTTCATCTTCCACACCATCACCACCAACTGTTTCAGCGTAGTCTATTGATACGCATTTAACCAATTTGCCATGTAGCCAATCGACATTTTTGCTGTTAATTCGTTTGACTTCATCGTTTCTCTGTGCTAGGGTTGCCCCTGTACTCATTTTTTCTGTGGATAACCCTTCGTGATGAAATTCTTCAATAAGATTTGGGCATAATACATCTTCTTTAATTGGGAACTTAAAGTGAGGAAAACGTTAAAATTTATAAGAGCTGAGAGAGCAGACACTGTGTCTGTCAAAAGCATTCACACGAATGAGAGGTGAGAAGGTCGAGTGCCTGGTTCAATATGGTTGAGACGAGGGTGTGACTTGAAAAAATCTCATGGCCAAAGTCTCATCTCAGAGGACTTGAAAAAATCTTCCAAAAAGTCTTCTCTCATCACAGGATGTTTTTAATGTAATCGAGAGATAATTTGACTGTTGTCATTGTGTCTGTTCTGGGCTCCTCCTGATGTCCCTTCCCTATAGCTTAAATCTTGTTAAGTCAAGGCTGCATTTCGGCTTGAGCTTCACCTGTTATGATTATTTATTTGTGGCGATAATTATGTTGAGCTCCTTAATTACATTTAGGCTGAATTCCCTGATGTTGCCCGAGGTGGACTCAAAGATCATCAATTACTATTCAATCACAGAGCAGCCACGTCTGGACAAATGAAAAGGGGGGCAATCCCTAGAGATACGGCTCAAGCATTCCAACTTGTGGCCTATGGGATTTTTTAAAATAATTTATTGATTTTGAAGGAGTTCATTAGAACAAATATATTACAAATCAGTAAGATATACAGTATTATAGTTTTTTCAGATTAGAACAGATACACCTACTCTATCAGAGTATGGAGAGACTTATTCTTGAGGTATTGGAAAAAAAAACTCTTAACTTCTAAACTGGATTTTTTTGAGGCTCAATTATTTTCGTCTTGGAAGTTGTAATACCCACATATATTTATGTTTGTATTTTGGTCTTTCCGTTTTATTTTTGACTTTCTCTTTTATAGTTTTAATCTACATCCATTTTCACCTTGCCATTGATCATGTATTATTATTTAAAAAATGCTCAGTTGGTACTAAAGGGCCCTAAATATGCCAAGTAAAAAACCACCACACCATACACCACCACCACCAGCCTGAACCGTTGATACAAGGGAGGATGGATCCACGCTTTCATGTTGTTGATGCCAAATTCTAACCCCACCATTCGAATGTTACAGTAGAAGTTGAGACTCATCAGACCAGGCAACATTTTTCCAGTCTTCCATTTTCCAGTTTTGGTGAGCCTGTGTGAATTGTAGCCTCTGTTGCCTGGTCTTAGGTGACAGGAGTGGCACCCGGTGTGGTCCATCTGCTTTAACGTTCGGCATGTTGTACGTTCAGAGATGCTCTTCTGCATACCTCAGTTGTAATGAGTGGTTATTTGATTTACTGTTGCTTTTCTGTCAACTCAAACCAGTCTGGCCATTCTCCTCTGACCTCCAACATCAATAAGGCATTTTCGCCCAGAGAACTGCCACTCACTGGGTATTTTCCATTTTTCAGACCACTCTCTGCAATACCTAGAGATGGTTGTATGTGAAAATCCCAGTAGATCAGCAGTTCCTGAAATACTCAGAGCAGCTCGTCAAGCCCCACCAACCATGCCACGTTCAAAGTCAATTCAATCAGTGTTCTTCCTCATTCTGATGCTGGACTTGAACTTCAGTAGGTTGTTTTGACAAGGTCTACAGGCCGAAATGCATTGAGTTGCTGCAATGTGATTGGCTGATTTGATATTTGTATTAACAAGCAGTTGAACATGTGTACCTAATAAAGTGGCCGGTGTGTGTATAATATATATTGTGACCACTAGGGGGCAGTGCAGCACCCCAAACCAAAGACACCACAAACAACACCAGATTTATTTTCACCAATACTTTGCGAGAAGGCTTAAACAGTAGCAGAAACACAACACATTTCTTCTCTCTCTTTCTCTCTCCTTCTCCCTCACACCTCCCAGGTCAGCTTTTTCCATTCTCCAAACTCGCCTCAATAAGGTTGAGAGGCTTCTTTTATGTTGGATCTGGGAGTACTTCCGGTGATGGGGCTTAGCCTAATTGAAGTCAATTGGATGTCCCATAAAGTACAGAGTGTAATCATTATTGTGACATTGGACTACAGTTCCCAGCAATTCCTTGTGAGTATCTGAACGGGTGCTAAAGCCCAGGGATGCTGCCATTTAGTAGGTTGGGGGAGCTTTGAAATGGAACCCCCACTATGTTGGGGCTAATTCTTACAAACACCATACATGCTGTCTTTTACAAAATATCTCTCTATTATATAAAAAAAATCTTGGGATGAGACAAGACTTTTTCAAAGAGACAAGACGAGACATTTTCTGAGAGATAATTTCACGTCCCACGAGACGAGACTTTGTGCCAAGAGATGAACTGAAAACCTAACAGGTCCAAGTGGGGGTGGAAATAAAAGAAAAACAGTAGAAGAAGAAAAGACACAGAGTAGAAGACAAAGTAGAACATAATAAAGAGGTTCAAAAACGTTGGTTCGATACACATGCAGGGCAGGTTAGAGATTATGAAAGTACTAAAATTCAAAAGTCTCAAAAAACTGATAGTAAAGATTGCATTAGCGCTAACAAACGGAAATTATTACTCGGTGAAATAATGAAAAAGCGAAAAGAGATCGAATATATGAATACAGGTGATATGACAGAGCTACTACAAGTTTTATTTCAAAGAATCCACAATTCGTCCAGGTTTATATTTATGATCACAGAGAAGTGATGTAACATAGAATTGAAAAAATTAAATGACCAGACATATTACAAATTCTACAGCCATTTCTACAAATCCATATGTCCAAAAGTATCGCACTTTACACAAAACTCATCTAAAAAACACGGACAAAGAAGTTTTCTTGGATTTCTATATGAATCTGAGAGATCACGGTTGCATAGAGAATAAACCAACATGTGACAAACTGTCAGCGAGAATAGTTTTGAAAGATGGAGATATCAAAGACAGAGTTGATATTCATGTTTATCCAAAAGCACAACACAATTGGTCGCAAGTGGCAGATCCGGGAAACGACGAGTGTGTAGGGCCCACACAGGGGTTGGCGAACGCAGTGAGCAGGGGGAACAGCCTAGTATACAGTATAAAAAAGAAATGTAAAAGTATAAATACATCTTTTATCATTATAATGACCAGTGTTGAGCAAAACATGATTGATAATATTAAATTAAGAATTACATTTTGTGAAGACTATGATAAAACTATTTGCTAATGTAATGAATTTGATTCTTAACATTAAGAGTGATTTATCATTGAGACAAACAAGGGTAATTACTTCTGAAATAATTTGTTAAATTCAATGGAGAAGAAACTAATTTGCAGTCTTTCAGTGGCATATTAGTGAGTGAGTGGGAGATGATTAGAAAATGTCTTCTGTGAACACTGAAAACATATGTATGTTGTGTACTGGAACAATGCCTGGTAGCCTAGTGCCGTCACACTCAAATGGGAATGAAGCGAGTTTCAGTCTTAACTAAATAGCAACGGCAGAAAAAAAATATGCAAATAGTACGAAAATGATTTTAGTGAATGTAAGTAGTTCAGATATAGGATTGTGGGAGCTTGTCTTGGAAGCACTGGAAAATTTTCAGAAACCAATTTTTGATCCCAAGGTGCACACACAAGGCCAACATTATGTATCTAAAAATTAATAAAGGGAGAAAATGCAAATTCTTCGCAGAAAGTAAATGAACTGGGAATCGAAGCCCATCCATCCATCTATTATCCACCGCTTATCCGAGGTCGGGTCGCGGGGGCAGCATCCTAAGCAGGGAAGCCCACACATACCTTTCCCCGGCCACCTCCTCCAGCTCCTCTGGGAGGACCCCAAGACGTTCCAGGGCCAGCCGGGAGATATAATCCCTCCAGCGTGTCCTCGGTCTGCCCCCTGGCCTTCTCCCAGTGGGGCATGCCCGGAACACCCCCCCAGGGAGGCGTCCAGGGAGCATCCTAATCAGATGCCCGAACCACCTCAACTGACTCCTCTCAATGCGGAGGAGCAGCGACTCTACTCCGAGTCTCTCCCGGATAACTGAACTCCTCACCCTATCCCTAAGGGAAAGTACAGCCACCTTGCAGAGAAAACTCATTTCAGCCGCTTGTATCCGCGATCTTGCTCTTTCGGTCACTACCCAAAGTTCGTGGCCATAGGTGAGGGTAGGAACGTAGATCAACTGGTAAATCGACAGCCTTGTCTTTTGGCTCAGCTCTCTCTTCGCCATGATGGACCGTTGCAGAGCCCGCATTACTGCGGATGCCGCACCGATCCATCTGTCAGCCTCCCGCTCCATTCTTCCCTCAATCATGAACAAGACCCCGAGATACTTGAACTCCTCCACTTGAGGCAGTAATGTGCTCCCAACCCGGAGAGAGCATTCCACCCTTTTCCGGCTGAGAACCATGGCCTCGGATTTAGAGGTGCTGACTCTCATCCCCGCTGCTTCGCACTCGGCTGCAAACCGCTCCAGTGAGAGCTGGAGGTCACTGTCCGATGAAGCCAACAGAACCACATCATCTGCAAATAGCAGATTTTTTGTATTCAGTTTTATTCTCTCAGTTGCATTCACGATCCCAACTCAAGCATTTGACACATTCAGTCTGGCTTTTATGTAAGTAACATATAAATGTTAATGTTTTGGGCACATGCACCGTCCTTTGTATGTAAGAGCCAGATCGAATGTTATTTACCTATTTACTTATTTATTTATTTACTTCCTACAGTCACAAGTAGAGTGCAGAGCTTCCCATGTACATATACAAAGTACAGCAATGGCAAAAGTGCATTTTTGATCCAATGTAGAACCGTCATCATGATTTGAGTTGACCTCTGTTATAACGCGTCTATGTGAAAAAAGCAGTGTCAAATGTTGGGTGGGGGAGTTGGGATCGTGAACGCGGCTGAGAGAATTAAACTGAATAAAAAAAAAAAACAAAGCTAACCTTTACAAGTATCATAAATTACACCGGCTGTTACAGACTGGAATCAAATGTATGTTTTTATTCTAAAATAGTAAGAATACGAGCAGTTCACTTCTCTATAAAAGGTGTCATTTTGCTTGACTTCTCACTCTATACAACTCTAAGCAACTGATACGCAGGTAAACAGACTTGAGCTGAGAAAACTGTGTGCCGGTGGGGGATGTAATAGCAGGCTGCTTGCTGCTTATCAACACATTTAAAGGACAAAAGACGCTGACGGAGAGGTGCGAAGCGTTTTAAGGTGGGATGGATCTACCAGTTTTTTCATGGGCTCTGGTAATTCTAGTATTAAGAAGCACACCCTGCATGGACTATTCCATGAAGCTAGCTTTAAAATTCTTTTACTCAGAATCACCAGTAAAAAACCCAAAAAACAAAGCATCTGTGTGTTACAAAGAAATAACTTTTCCACAGCTGTAGTGGAAGCCGTCACATGCAAAACATGGATTTGCAATTCAGACGCCAGTAAAATGAGGTGCTCTGGAAAGAGTATGGTTGAGATGGAAAAGAATATATGCATGACAAGTTGGCAGGATTTCTGTCTTGTGAGCTTTATCATGTGAAGAATGTTAATACAGTTGATGTTAATAATAACCAAATCTGAAGCACACGTTGGAAATGTGTGACAAGATTTATTTTAAGAACTCTGCTTTGAATCACATATGAAACAGCAATGCTCCATCCTTATAAAAATATCCTCTCAGTGTTTATATTTATATTCAGAATCGGGAAGAAGCGGAGGAAGCTTGACGGAGGAGTGGAGTCGGAAGACAGAGAGAGAGAGTAGTGTCCCACTGATGTCTTTTCAGTTGTTTGGCATCGGGAGGTACCTATGCCATTGCTGTCTTTGGGATCTGATGGTTTTTCATTCGAAGGGTATGACCGACCAGTCAGAGTCTTCAGTGGGTGATGGTGATGTGGAGTTTGTAGATGGCTACAAACTGTTTTTCATGTATGTAGGAGTATTTTGCACATTTTTTGTGAAATAATTATGAAATATTTTGGTAAACTATTGTTAATTATTTACAATACTAGGGGGCTTCGGTGCCGGCTCGCTTTGCTCGCCAAGCCCCAGGCCTGCGCTACATTCCAGCAACTTCACATCTCTGCAACTTGCATATGAGGATTTCACTTTCACCAAACAACAAATCTTTTAATTCTCGCAGATCGGCCTCTTCATTGGAAACAAACACTACTTTTCCCTAATGGCAACACGAATTAGACGATCTACAAGTCTCCGACTTAAAGTTTAAAGCCAAACAATATCGACATACTTCTGTCATATCACCTATGTCCATATTTTCGATCTCTTTTCGCTGTTCCGTTATTCCACCGAGTAATAGTTTCCGTTTGTTTGCACTAATGCGATCTTTACTGTCGGTTTTTTGAGACTTCCGAATTTTAGTACTTTCACAATCTCTAACCTGCTCTGCACGTGTATCATCCCAATGATTTTGAACCTCTTTACGACATTCTACTTTGTCTTCTACTCTTTGTTTTTTATTTCCGATCCCGCTTGGAGCTGAGAGCGCAGGAACTTTGTCTGACAATAGCATTCACATGAATGAGAAGTGAGTAGACCGTGGGCGTGGTTGTGAAATGTTTCAGAGGAGGGCGGGACTTGTCCAAATCTCTTGGCAAAAAGTCTCATCTCATGCAGGTTAGTCCCTAGTGTGTGCTTAGTGTGTGTGTGTGTATGTCTGTGTGCACCCTGCGGTGGGCTGGCACCCTACCCGGGGTTTGTTTCCAGCCTTGCACCCAGTGTTGGCTGGGATTGGCTCCAGCAGACCCCCGTGACCCTGTAGTTAGGATATAGCGGTTAGATAATGGATGGATGGATATTCAAAACTTGGGATTCAGGCTTGGATGATTTATAAATAACCAATAAATGAAGATAAGTGTAGTCAGTAGTTATTGGCTAGAATTGATCTAAGGTGGGTTTAAGATGGAATGTTAATGGGCCTGTTACAGCATCATGAGAAAAACAGAATGGGTGCCAAAAGAGAACTTGAAGAGGAGGGGGCTTCTGCATAAGAACTGCAGATTTTCTGTGGTGGAATCTGTCAATGGAAGTCCATCTGTCCAGGATGGTCAAGAAAAACAAAATGACTGAGAACCCTGTACTGTAAGGACCCTCAGAGAAATGACTACAAAGAGGAATCAAAGAGAGGACGGGGCTCACTTCTAGTGTGACATTCATAGTCCTGGGAAAATAGGACCAGTGTGTCAGAGAAAAGTTTAAATAGACTGTCAATCTCGGAATGTGAGTCCATTTTATTGAGAGCAAGGCAAACACTGCAAGGCTTTATGGACTGATATGTTCCTCCCTTTATTGCTTTTAAATAAATACAAGGCCTAGTAACAGGATGTCAAGATGTTTCAAATTAAATATAACCAGGAAAATGATTTTTAAAGCGGGCTATCTGGGAAGTGAATGTTTATTTGTTCATGAAAACACTATTTAACATTACAGGCCTGATAGAAACAAGACTTTAATCTGTGTCTACTGACTGGATATTTTATGTCCTGTGTCACGCATGCGCGTCTGTGGATCAGCCTCCGGCCTCATCTCAAGCAGGTACTACTAGCCTGGCTCCAGAGAAGTGGTGCTCATGTTAACCTTCTCCTATTTTCTTCCTTCTGCAGTACCAAGAAGATGCTCAATGAGAATGATTGACTCTGTCCCTTCTGGTCCCCTGCCTATAAAGCCTGCCACTGCTGGAAGGAGACAGTCAGTTGAGAACAAACTGCACAATAGAGCAGAGACATGTAAGAATGACATTATATATATAAAAACTAGGGGGCCTGCTCGCTTCCCTCGTCAACCCCTGTGTGTTCGCTACGTGCTAGCCACTTCACGTATGGAGGAGCAGACGTACAATTTAAACTGTTTGTTATTTTCATGGGAGCTGTTACATATGCATAATAGACCTAATTATTTTACATTACAGTGAGTAATTAACCATAGTAAAAAAAAAAAGTAAAACGTAATAAATTGAAAGTAAATTATGTTTCATGTTGCGTTATAGGTATTCATTGCGTTATACATTTTCGTTCCGTTTGGCTTTGAAATTAACACGCAAATACTTTTAAACTTACGCTTTTATTGTAGAACTTCAGTAAAAACAATATTTGGAATTCATTTTTTCTCAATATCGCTTTGAATTTTGATTCCGTGTTTGGACTTACATTGTGACAATGCCTGTGAGTGAATATCGTTTCTTTCTCTCTAATAAATAAAATGACTTTTTTGAATGTTTGTGATTTGTTAATTGTCTTTGCAAAAGCTATTCTAACAGGAAACTGTAAATGTTTTAATATGAATGGCATATCAAGATCTCCTTTGGTGTCTAATGTTAGCCCCTGAAGATGTACTACATTACCATTCTTGTGGCCTGTTAAAATTTTACATGTCAGAAATGTTCGACCAATTGTGAATTCAACTAATCTGGTGCCATTGCATAGCCCATCACTCAGACATAAATTACGCAATAACATTTCGATACGTCCTTCTTTCAGCAGTAATTTCAAGGGATCAGAAGTATTTGGACAAACTAACATAATCATGAAATATAACGATCATGTTCAACATTTTGTTGAAAATCCTTTGTCGTTGATGACTACCTGAAGTCAGAACTCCTGGCCATCTCCAAGTGTTGGGTTTCTGTTCTAGTGATGCTTCGTCAGGCCTTTTCTACAGCTGTCTTCAGGTGCTGCTTGTTCGTTGGACTTTCTGCCATCAGTTTTGTCTTCAGCAGGTGAAATGCATGTCCAGTGAAGTTGAGGTCAGTTGGTTGACATTGAAAAATATTCCCCTTCTTTGCTTTGAAAGGCACTTGGTTTACTTTCTCAATATGTTTTGGCTCATTGGCCATCTGTACTGTGAAGCGTCGTCCTATCAGTCTTGCAGCATTTGTCTTAATCTGAGCAGACAGTAGAGCCCTGTACACTTCAAAATTCATCCTGCAACTTCTGCCAGCAGTCATATCATCAATAGACACCAGTGACCAACTTCCATCGGCAGTCATGCACAATCAGGCCATAAAACTGCCTGATGTGGTATTCATCAGATCATGAGCCATTCCTTTTCTTCTCTTTCCAACATTCTAGTATATATCAATCTTAGTTTCCTTTGTACAAAGAACATTGTTCCAGGACAGGCTTTTAAAAAAATGTTTTCTGGCTAAATCTAATCTATTCTTCCTATGCTTGAGGCTTACCAGTGGTTTGCACCTTGTGGTAAACCCTCTGTCTTTACTTTCATGAAGTCCTCTCTTGATTGTAGACTTTGGCAATGATAGGCCTACCTCCCTGAGAGTGTTCCTGGTTTGGTTAAGTGTTGTGAAGGGGTTCTTCTTCACCAAGGATAGAATTCTGCAATCATCCAGCACAGTTGTCTTCTGTGGTTTTCCAGACCTTTTGGTGTTTCTGAGCTCTCCAGTGTGTTTCTTCTCACCAAGAATGAACCAGATGGTTGATTTGACCACTCCTGCCGTTTCTGCTGTCTCTCTGATGGATTTGTTTTGTTTCCCCACCCTAATGATCAACTGTTTTTACTTGCAAGGACACCTTTTTGGACCCCACATTGAGAGTTCACAGTGACAGCTTCCAAATGCAAATTTCACACTTCGAATCAACTCCAGACCTTCTACCTGCTTAATAGTTAATGAACTAATGAGGGACCTGCTCACACTTGGCGATGGAACAGCTTGTCAGTCATTTGTCCAAATACTTTTGATCCCCTGGAAATGATGAGCTATGCAGAAAAATGGCTGTCATTTCTAAACTTCCTATGCAATATTTTTGGTAAAACTTTTAAATTAAATCTGAATGTCTACCCTTTAATCACATAATGATTGCTTTATTTCAAATCCATTATGGTGGTGTACAGAGATAAAATTATGAAAAATGTGTTACTGTCCAAATACTTATGGACCTGACTGTACATAACTCTCACATAAGTATGTCAGAAGATCACCTTCTGGGCTTGTCTGAGGTATGTAACACCACCCGGGAAAAGGTGGGGGGCACTGGTGCTAACTGTGTTGTCTCAGTTTTCCTCCACAGTGCTGAGAAGATGCCCACACTCTTCCCTGAATCTGCCGTTTCTGGTCAGGCCCCTATAACTTTCGGACAACCCAGGAATGAAGTGTATATTTGTGGGCCGAGCAGACCACAGGACAGAGCTCTACAAAAGTTGACCGACTCGAGAAAGCCAACTAGTCCGACCACGAGAAGGCTACATTTTGTTGTTTTGTTTTGAACTATTTGTTTTGCTTTGGAATTCAGTTAATTTAATGAGGCAATTTGGTTGACACCCCAATGTTTCTCTTTGGAGTCAGTCATTCCCAACTGCCATTTTTATTGACCCTGTAAATCTTGTGCAAAACGTATATAATCACATATAAGTCGGGTCTTGAAACCCGAAAAATCGATCATAAAATCAGACCCCGACTTATACGCCTGTTTAAAAATGATACACTTAATTTTTTTTTTTACATCTTCTTGCTTCCTCCAATCTCGCACAAGTTTCTCAGACACATCGAATTTTCTTGCAGCAGCGCAGTTACCAATTTCTTTTGCTACTTCAGCTACATTTAATTTAAAACCAGGTTCGTATTTTCTTCTGACTGAACGCTCCATCGTAGATAAGGGATGCTCTTACGATAAAGGTGTATGAGGATGTGAGATACAAGAAACGGAAATTAGTGCAAACATCGCTTCGGAATAGTTTGGGTATCACCGTGTGGTCACGTAGGCACAATAAAGAGAGAGAGAGAGGTTAGGAGCACATGCTGAACAGCACATTGCCACACCCACATAGAAAAAACAGGCTGTGTGCTCCGTGGTTACTCTGTCAGGTGGGTGTTAGCATATCGTAATCTCTTGCATCAATAGCGTGAGTTTTCTGCATTCGACTAATACGACCGACATTACAAAATACCAGAAATTATATGTTAAAATCAACTCCCTACTTATACAATACAATACAATTTATTTTTGTAGAGCCCAAAATCACACAAGGAGTGCCGCAATGGGCTTTAACAGGCCCTGCCTCTTGACAGCCCCCCAGCCTTGACTCTCTAAGAAGACCAGGAAAATCTCCAAAAAAAACCTTGTAGGGAAAAATAGAAGAAATCTTGGGAAAGGCAATTCAAAGAGAGATCCCTTTCCAGGTAGTTTGGGCGGGCAGTGGGTGTCAAAAGAAGGGGGTCAATACAATACAATACAATACACAAAACAGAACAAATCCTCAATACAGTATAAAAATAAAAATTCTAGAAGTACGTAGCAGAATTTCACAATGAATGACATCACATAATATGATTTGGATATGTTTATAGTCCTGGAGACCTCATCCATCAAGCTGCCTCCCCCATTCCACAGCCAAAACAGTGCTGGGCCAGCTAATCCGATGAAAGGACCTCTCTTTCCCATGATTCCAGCGATCCTCCATCAGGGATGACTTTACCATAAGCAGGCACAACAACTTGGCAGGTGGGCCGTGGCACCAAGTGCCTCATTTGAGTACCGAGAAGAGAAACAGAATAGGTGAGGGATAGTATTCAATTATAACTGTCATGTTACTTATATTTTAGTGCTAATGACTGACAACAGAGATGCAGTCTGTACAGTTAATCAGCAGCTCTAGTCAGGGTGTGCTAAACTGAAGTAGTGAGTCTTCAGCCGAGATTTAAAGGCTGAGACCAAAGGGGCATCTCTTATAGTAGCAGGCAAACCGTTCCACAGTTTAGGGGCCCTGTAACTAAAAGCTCGACCTCCCACTGTTATTTTATTAATCCTTGGAATCATAAGCAGACCGTCATCTTGAGATCTTTATGTGCGCTCTGGTTTGTAAGTCATGATAAGTTCAGACAAGTAAGTTGGACCTTGGCCATTTAATGCTTTATATGTTAAGAGGAGGATTTTTGAAATCTGCCCTAAACTTAACTGGGAGCCAGTGTAAGGATTTAAGAACTGTAGTTATATGTTCGTATTTTCTTGTTCTTGTGATAATTCTTGCAGCAGCATTTTGGATTAACTGGAGGCTGTATAAAGAAAAATTTGAACATCCAGTGAACACCGCATTGCAGTAGTCAATCCTACAAGAAATAAATTCATGAATTAATTTCTCACAATCCTGTTTATTTAGAAAGCGCCTTAATTTCCTAACTTTTTAAGATGGAAGAAACATGATTTGGACAACTTTGTAATATGTGCTTTCAATGACATGCTAGAGTCAAAGAGAACTCCGAGATTTCAGGCTGATTCAGTAAAATTAATGGTGATTCCAACTGAGTTAAACGATGACAGAATATTGTTGTGATCAGCGTCATTCCCTCCAACAATTAACATCTCTGTTTTATCTGTGCTTAAAGACAAGTAGTTGTCATTCATCCACTCCTTTAATTCACTAACACAACTAATTAAAGACAACATCGGAGAAACTTCATTTGATTTAAATGAAAGGTATAACTGGGTGTCATCTGCATACGAGTGAAAATTAACATTATGTTTCCTAATGAGAGATCCCAGTGGAAGCATGTAAAGTGAAAACAATAAAGGTCCCAGTACTGAGCCCTGCGGGACACCATATTGAACTTCTGTGTATAATGATGGAGTACTGTCAGCACATTTCTGTACATATTGGAATCGATTTGATAAATAAGAACTAAACCAAGTGAGCACGGGGCCTGTAAGCCCAACATCATTTTCCAGCCTGTGCAGTAAAATAGAATGGTCAATGGTGTCAAATGCTACGCTTAAGTCTAACAACATAATTACAGTGGAGTTTCCTTCATCAGAGGATATCAGAATGTTGCTTACAACCCGCGTTAGTGCCGTTTCTGTATTATGACCAATGAGGAAACCAGACTGGTATTTCTCAAATAAATTGTAATGTGTAAGATGTGACTAAAGCTAATTGGCAACTACTTTTTCTAGTATTTTAGAGAGAAAGGGTAAATTTGAAATAGGCCTATAATTATTTAGTATGTGTGGGTCTAGGTCTGACTTTTTAAGTAATTTAATTAATTTTTAAGGTTTAATGACTGACACTTTTAGTGCTTCAAGTACTGTACCATGCAATAATGAATTCATTGATAATGTTTAGAATAGGTGCTGCAAGAACATCCATGGCACTTTTTACTAGTTTTGTTGGCACTGGATCTAGGAAACAAGTAGTGGGCTTCATTTTAGAAATTAAAGTTAAGACTTAGTGCTCAGTTACAGGCTTAAAATGACTTATCCGTGGGAGAACTTATCCGCGAGTATATACGTACTCATGTATAAGTCAGGTCTTGAAACCCGAAAAATCGATCACAAAATCACACCCCGACTTATACACCCATTCAAAAATGCGACACTTAAACTTTTATTTTTTTTACATCTTCTTGCCTCCTCCAATCTCGCACCAGTTTCTCAGACACATCGAATTTTGTTACAGTAGCGCAGTTACCAATTTCTTTTGCCACATTTAAAGCCAGCTTCATATTTTCTTCTGATCGAACGCTCCATCGTAGATAAGGGATGCTCTTACAATAAAGGTGTACGAGGGTGTGAGATACAAAAAACACAAAAGCAGTGGAAACGTCAGGTATTACTGAGTATTACTGAGTGGTCACGTAGGCACAATAGAGAAAGAGACAGAGAGAGGTGAGGAGCACACGCTGATACAGCACATTGCCATACCCACATAGAAAAAAAAAGGTGTATGAGGATGTGAGATACAAGAAACAGAAATTAGTGCAAACATCGCTTCGGAATAGTTTGGGTATCACCGTGTGGTCACGTAGGCACAATAAAGAGAGAGAGAGAGAGGTTAGGAGCACATGCTGAACAGCACATTGCCACACCCACATAGAAAAAAAAGGCCGTGTGCTCCGTGGTTACTCTCTCAGGTGGGCATTAGCATTACATAATCCCTTGTAATAATAGTATGAGTTTTGCGCATTCGACTTATACGAATGACATTATAAAATACCAGAAATTATACGATAAAATCAAGTCCTGACTTATTCGCGGGAGAACTTATCTGTGAGTATATACACTAAATAACAGATTTTACTTTTAACTTTTTTTTTGTTTTTTTCCTCACAAACAACACCTTTGTTTTGCTCAATAGCACCCTCTATAGGCTACATCTGATATATGTCATATCTGATTAAAATGGAGGTGCTAAACATGTTGTACTTACTTACCTACCCAGTAAAAGTGTTGCATAAGGAAACAGATTCTTAATAACTTCATTGATTTACATGGAGGCTTTCACTACACAAAGACAGTCATATTGAGTGGTAGCGCTGCTGCTTTGCAGTAAGGAGATTGTGGGTTCACTTCCCGGGTCTTCCCTGTGTGGAGAGCACTTGGAGCAGTGAGAAAAGTGCTATATAAATGTAAAGAATTATTATTATTAAATCTGTCCATTGATTTTCTAACCTTACTTATCCCGGTCACAACGGTGGAGCATCCTGGCAGCAGCGAGTGCAAGGCAGGAACTAACACTGAAACAGGTGCCAGGCCATAACATCACATGCTAACACATCCCTGTTGATTCACCTGATCTACACGTCTTTGTGATGTGAAAGGTAAACAACAATATATCTGGAGGAATATCAGTGGGACACGGGCAGCTCCATGCCAGCGGAGCCCAAATATTTCACACAGTTCATGTTATCTGATATCCTGTTTCAGCATCCATACAAAATTATTTGTCAGAAAGTGAAAAATTAAACCAAACAATTTGTTTATTTCCATGCTGCCAGCCCAGAGAGGATATCACTTTTATAACATAACAAAATAAGAATTTGGCAGCTACAGGTAATAAACCCACCAAGCTTCTGGCGTGCAGCGAGCCCTGCTTAGCAATACCAGAGCAAGTCAGCTGGCAGAGGCAGCACTTAGACGCCTGCCAATTGCTTTTCCCATCCAGATGTCTCCATCTCTCCATTTAGCTCGGCAGAATTTGCTGATTCCCTTTGTGGATCTGTGCCTGCAGTTAGTCAGATAAAACCTTTCTGAAATGACAACTGTACAACATTTTTTCGACTATTACTCAATAGCAGACAAGCAAGCTTTCAATAAACGGTTACCACCATTTTTCATTATGCGCTAGTCATGTCATTAATAGAGTCTTTGTCAGTGTGGGAGCTTCAAGAGGGAAGACAAGCCACAATCAATCAATCTATTAATCCTCCGCTATTCAAACTCAGCAAATCCCTCTTCGCGTGTGTTTGTCATGCTTGCCATTCTTGCTTCAGCGCCCACATTATTCCCGATGTAGCACTCTGGACAAGGGGTGGAGTGGAGGTAGGACTGGTTGTCCAATACTTTCAGTCTTTTAGTTTTGTTGGTCAATCAAATGTTTAAGCAGTCCTTCCCATGAGCCTCCAAAGAGGAAGCCTAGCAAAGTTAAATGTTACTACTAAACAAACCTGTGGGAGGAAACCAGAAGACCTGAATAAAGGGAGCACAGACAGACTACAGACAGAGTGAAGGAAGGTTGTGGAGGACTTTGTCTTGTGGTGCAGGGACAACAACCTTCAACTCAACATCAGCAAGAACAAGAAGCTGGTGGTGGACTTCCATCATGCCAAGAAGGGGGAGAACATAGAAGTGGTGCAGAGCTACAAGTACCTGGGGGTTCGCATACTGTAAATAACAAACAGGATTAGGGTGACGACACAGTGGTGCTCGACAAGAAGGACCAAAACAGACTGGACTTGCTAAGTAGACTCTCAGGTCTTTTGATGTGTGCAGCAAGCTGCTTGAAAAGTTCTATCAGTCCATAGTAGCTAGCATGATGTTCTACACTCTAGTCTCTTGGGGAAGAAACCTGAGCTCAGAAGAAGCACAATGCCTGAATAAACATATCAGGAACATCTGCACCATCACCGGGTGAACCCTGGACACACTGGAAGCTGTTATGGAAAAGAGAAATGTGGCAAAATTGGATGCCATCATGAAAACTATTAGTCCATAGTAGCCAGTGTGGTGTTCAAAGCTGCAGTCTCCCGAGGAAGCAACTTGAGTTCAAAAGAACCACAATATACCTGAACTAACCTATAGTATCAGGAAAGCCTCCTCCATTACAGGGTGAACCCTGGACACACTGGAAGCTGTCGTGGAAAAGAGAATGATGGTAAAATCATCATGAAAAATCCACTTCATCACCCCCAGGTGGTGCTGTCTTGGAACACTTTAAGCCAGAGGCTCATTCCACCATGGTGTCTCAATAAGTGCTGTTGGGTTTTTTAATCTGTCAGTTGGTATCAGGAAATTGAATGCTTCCTCCCAGAGTACTCGTTAAATTCATTTTGAAACATCATTTTGAAATATCTTCAAAATATTTATTTATTTGTTTGTTTGTTTGTTTGTTTGTTTGTTTATCCTGTTAGTCTGTATTCTTGTTTTAATGTTTCTGTTACTGTATGCATTTCCCTTAGGATTAATGAAGTTTATCTAATCTAATCTAATATGGAAAATCTATTGATTTGAACCCAGGACACTAGAGGTGAGAAGCAGAATCTTTCTTTAATAAACTAAGATATCAGCTCATTTTTTTAGGTTGACATGTCTGTTACTTCCATAAATATTTATAAACATAACAGTATGATAATTAAATCCATTTTACCCTAAACAAGTCTCTCTTGCACCTTCCCTACCCTTAAAACAGAGCAGTTATTCCAGTTAGGTCTCGGGGTTTATACCTTCTCCATCAGACTGCTGGGCCCCTTCCATTAATTCTTTTTTGAGGAAATAAATACTCTTTTGTATTTAAAAAATGATATATCTATTATTTAAATATGGACAATGATGACATCCTTCTTTAAGCATGAAAATGCAGCCAAAGCAATTAAATGACGACTTACTGTACATGCACCATAATTCATATCATGGAACCATTATCATAATGTGCATTGGCGCGACAAATATCTTAAAGCCCAAAAGTGATGAATACATTAAATATGTGCTAAATAACAATGGAGTTAAAAAGGGAGCACCAAGAGACTTGTGGTGGCTCAGTGGCTTTAATACACAGCAGACTGCAATTCAAGTGATGTGACAATGGCAGCGACTGATGTGTGTTAGTGGTGGGGGGGTCTGTGACTGACTGTAGTTCAGTTTTCTTAAACATTACATTTCTGAAAATGTACCCAAATATAATATGATCCAATGATTAGCATATGAAAAATATATATTAATACAAAATGACCAATACTACCAAAAAATCAGTATCAATGTATCTCCTACGAAAGGAGAAAAGAAACTGAAATAAGTTACTGAACTACCTATTAATAATAGCTAATAGATAATAACACTGCAATTTGCTAAAATCACATAAATAGGTAAGAATTTGCAAAGGAACTAATTTATTTTATAACAAATATATGTAACAAATGGTACATGACCGGCAAGAAGATCAAGGGCTTCCTGTGATTGTTTGTGTACATCGGGACGGAAAGATCAGAGTTGGGTACCAGAGATCAGGGACTAAAGCCACAGAAGCCCCCCACCTCTTGACACCACTGTCCATTTTTAAAGTTAGGTGGATCTCCCAGGTGCACACCCACAGGTCAACATAGGAGTTATAGCATTCAATGGGAAACCTTGCTAAGTGTCTTAGAGACCACCAGGGGGTGCTGCAGGAAGGAGGAGCCCTTATTTTAAGATGGTTCTGCCTAACCCAGAGAGCTTTCTGGATGTAATATGGTGGTACAAGAAGTACTCTCAGATCAGGAATTAAAGAATCCACTCAAGCTCATCTGGAAAAAGCGGAAGGAGGGGAAATTTGTGTAATTTTGATTGTGCGCACTTGTGCAAGTACTGTGTTTAATAAACAAATCCTTTATTTGAACCTAGAACTGTGCTGGGTCTGTCTTGACTAACAAATAAGAGGGATTCAGCTCTTGTTTGGGAGGACCGAGAAGAGTGGCTGTGCAGGAAGGGTAAGGTCTTTAGTTGTCCTGTTAGCCTCTCTAAGGCAACAGTATGTTCTGAAGAGATGGTAGCTGGGTGCCACTTTCGCCACCCTCTGTGGTGCCTTATCATCTTAAGTCATACCAGGATGTAATATCAACCAGTCAGGATGGACTCCACTGTTCCCCTGAAGAAGTTTGGGAGAGCAGCTAGAGAAATGCAAGCTGCACTCAGACATTTGAAGAAGTTAAAATTGTGGGGACCTTTTCCAACGAGAGTTAAAACATGTTGTGCCCGCTTAAGTTCATTGGTGATAGTCACTCCAAGAACTTTAAAACTGATCACTCTTTAAACATAATTCCCTCCAATGTAGGTGGAAGTGTGGTCTGCCTTCTGCTTCCTGAAGTCTATGGCCAGCTCCTTGGCATTGCTGACTTTAAGGGTTCAGATTGTTGTGCTGGCATTACTGAGTCAGCAGGAGAACCTCATCACTGTTGGCATGATGGTGGTGTCATCAGCAAACTTATGATAGAGTCGGAGCCTCTCAGTCAGAAGTGAACAAGGAGTACAGAAGTGGGCTCAGCACATGACCCTGTGGAGTGCTTGTGTAGAGGATGCAATGCTGTAAATCCACACGTGCTGAGGTCTGTTGGTTAGGAAGATGTTGATGTTGATATTAAGTTCATCCAATGCTTTTGTGTGGTCTTTCTTCTATCACTGATGATGATTTACATTAGAACCTGCTTTGCACTAACCTTATTGTTCACACATGGCAGCAGACTGGCAATTTACCAGTTGTGGAAATTCAGCCCGACTATAGACAGACACCAGGACACACGGAAGTCCAAATAAATGCTTTTATTATTTTTTCTCAGTGCACAGTCCTTTGCAAAGCACACACACTGCACAACACCCCAGCACTATTGCTCACAGTCTTTGTCTTCTCCTTTTATCCTTCTTCTCTGCCTCCCTCACTCCTCCACTCGCAAGCTTCATCCTTCTACAGTTTACCCAGACGTGCTCCAGGTGCTCCCTAATGACCTTCCTGCAGCACTTCCTGGTGTGGCGGAAGTGCTGCATGGGCAACCGGAAGCACTCCGGGTGTACCTAGTTCCTGTTCCAGGAGCACTTCCTGGTGTGGCGGAAGTGCTACAGTCCAGGGCTTAGCAATTTGGCCCCCACAGGGTTGAGCTTCTAAGCATTGTTCCTGTGGCCCCAACACCCACCAGGGCAGCTGCCCTCTCATGTCCCAGGGGAGATATTGCTCCTCTCCTGGTCCTTCCACTCTCTGGGCGTTCCGGCTAGGCATGAGCCCCAGCCATCTGCCACACAGTGTAGACTGCATTAATGAAAGAAGAGATTTTAAAAGGTAGGTGGCACGGTGCTGCTGCTTCACAACAAGGTGCCTGAGGTTAGGTCTCGTTTGCATGTTCTCCCTGTGGGTTTCCTCTAAGTGCTCCAGTTTCTTCCCACAGTACACAGCATCAAATAAACAGACAAGTACCCCCAAAAAAATGTTTGGGGCAGCCACCCGTATACTTACAATAAAGCTGCTAAGAAGGGAATGAGGTGCAGGTCATATACAGATTTGAGTCCAAAACAGAATTGAGTTGGTTGAACAAAATGATCAGGAAGAGGAAGTGAGGCCAGCAGAGTCTGAAGTGAAAATGAGGTCATGGGGACCAGGACAGGAAGTGATGTCATTGGGCCCAGAACCGGAAGTGACGTCGTGTTTGCAGGTAGAACTTCCCATAACTGGTCTGCAGAGGAAAAAGATAAAGGTTTACTGCACTCCGCCATCCCCCTGGTCTGGCGTGGAATTCCCCTCATTTGAGCCCTTTAGCTGCCTCCCATGCACACGTGTGTGACAATAGACATGTTTAAATGGTGTGTGTGTGTTCCCACAGTGTTGGACTTGTGCCCTGCTCAGGAATTGTTCCTGCCTAATGCTTACTTCAGCTTCCCCACAGCCCTGCTCTGGATAAGCAGGTTTTGAAAATGGATGGAGAAGAGTTAAAGGGTTTGATTCAAAGTATGCATTACATAGACATTTCCAAAAAAGAATTTGTTCCGTGGCCTTCATTTACCATATATACTCGCGTATAAGTCGAGGCTTGATTTTGCCGTATAATTTCCATTATTTTATAATGTAAGTCAAATGTGGAAAACTCTCACAATTGGTCCAAGAGATTACGATATGCTAACGCCCACCTGAGAGATTAACCACAGAGTACACGGCCTTTTTTTCTATGTGTTGTGCCTACGTGACCAAATGGTAATACCCAAACTATTCCGAGATGACGTTTGCACTGATTTGTGTTTTTTGTATGAAGACCTGACTTATACATAAGTACCGTATATACTCGCAGATAAGTTCTCCCGTGGATAAGTCAGGAGTTGATTTTAACATATAATTTCTGGTATTTTATAATGTCGCTCGTATAAGTTGAATGCGGAAAACTCACGCTAATGGTCCAAGAGATTATGATATGCTAACACCCACCTGACAGAGTAACCATGGAGCACATGGCCTTTTATTTCTATGTTGGTGTGGCAATGTGCTGTATCAGCGTGTGCTCCTAACCTCTCTCTCTGTCTCTCTCCAGTGCCTACGTGACCACACGGTAATACCCAAACTATTCCGAAACGACGTTTGCACTGATTTGTGTTTTTTGTATCTCACACCCTCATACACTTTTATCGTAAGAGCATCCCTTATCTACGATGGAACATTCAATCAGAAGAAAATATGAAGCTGGTTTTAAATTAACAAGCGTTGAAGTGGCGAAAGAAATTGGTAACTGCGCTGCTGGAACAAAATTTGATGTGTCTGAGAAACTGATGTGAGATTGTAGGAGGCAAGAAGATGTTAAAAAAATTAAGTGTCACATTTTTGAACGTGCATATGACTCGGGGTCTGATTTTGTGATCGATTTTTCAGGTTTCAAGATCTGACTTATACGCGAGTATATTATTTTAACAGCTGTGAACATTACCCGGGCACAGACAGGCAGACATGTTGTTTTCCACCACCACACGTTTATTTACAAATATTTACAAGTTCAGAGTGCACCACAAACCCCCAAAGTCCTGGCCACACAATGCCTTCTTCAGACCGCCTCCACACTCTCTCCAAGCTCCTGCTTAGTCCTTCTTCCACCCGACTCCAGCCTCTAATGAAGGGAGGCAGCCCCTTTTATCCTCACCCGGATATGCTCTAGGTGCTCCCCGGCAATCACCCGCCGACACGCCCCTGTGTGGCGGAAGTGCCGGCTGCATCCCCGGAAGCACTCCGAGTGTCCCTGCTCTTCTTCCCCCCAGCACTTCCTACTGTGGCGGAAGTGCTGAGGTCCAGAGCTCCCAAGGCATGGGGGCGCCCCCTGGCGGCGACCACGGGCCCCTACAGGGTGGAGCTTCAAAGCTCTGTACCCGTGGCCCCCAAAGGAACCAGGGCGGTCGCCCCCAGATGGTCTGGGGAAGGCCCAAGCCCTCCTCCGGTCCTCCTGGGTGTCCCGGCCGGGTCCCCACCCCAGCCACCTCTGACACAGCCTTTGTATTCCAGTGATGTGCCAAAGCCTTCCATGGCTGCACTGAGCAGAGTCTGGGTGGGGTGTCGATCCATTGCCATGCACAATCCCTCAAACCCACACTCACTCAGTTTACGGTTGTCTATGAAAGATGCACACCCGGAGAAAATCAATGCGGAGATGAGAAGAACGTGCATAAAGCATTTAGTCTGTCACAGGGCTGCAGTTTGAAGGGAAGAATCTGGAGTTGTGAGGCATCACCATGTCACCCTGTATGATATCATCCTTAGTCATTTACAGGATTAGCAAAGCACAGTCAGCCACTCTTGATAAGGAGACTTGTTGATGTTATCTCGTAAAAGGGGAATCTAAAGAATGTTCATGAGCGCTGATGAGCAAACGTAAAGTAAACAGAGATAAACCTGGGAGTGCAGCCAGGACTGTTTGAAATTGATGGGTGGATAGCTAATAAACATCTCTGTGTATCAAACTGTCACCCCAGTTCACCTTGTGCTGCAACTCATTGCAGTACAGAGGGGATGTGGATGCCAGCTGTCCAGTGAATTTTACAAGGGGGCAGAGGGTGGACACTGCTTTGTGTCTACCTCTGTGATTTTAACGTATCGGCTAAAGTGTACTAAAAAATAAGTTGACTGACCCTCACCCTCTTGGTGTCTTCTATGTTGGTCCCTGTGTTACTTCCAGAAGAAACAAGGCTATCTTGAGCATGGAAAAGGTTCTAAGTAAAGAAAAAATAAATAAATAAATAATATTAATTATTATTATTATCATTATTATTATTGTTATTATTATTGGTGGAGTGGTGGCTCTGAGGCTAGAGATCTCGGTCAGCAATCAGAAGGTTGCCAGTTTGAATCCTGTAAATGCATAAAGTGATTTAATTCCATTGGCACCCTGAGCAAGACCCTTAACCTGCAACTGCTCCATCCCAGGTATGACGTTAACCTTCATCCAGCCCTGTAAGCAGGTTCTGCAACTTACAGGGAGAACTCAGTGTTTGGTGGCAGGATTGGCACACCCATTACTGTAAAGAACTTCACACTGTTCCAGTGTGGTGCTGTGGTGTCACCCATTGCACGGCTGAACTCAGGTCCTAATTTGGGATCCTGAGGCAGTTTGTCATGTAGTGGGAGCGGCAATGTGCTGCATCAGTGCATGTGTCTAACCTCCAGTATTATTATTAGTATACTAACACAGTGCCTATGAAAAGTATTCACCCCGTCGGTGAATTTTCATGTTTTCTTGTTATACAACATTTAATCACAGCAGACTTAACTTGGATTTTTGATATCGATCAACAGGAAAACACTCTTCACTGTCTAAGTGAAAACAGATCTCTACACAAAGTGGTCGAAACTAACCACAAATACCATACCATTTTCTAAGGCCCCTTAATTCTGAGCTGGTTGAAGAGGTATCCAGCAGGGGGTGCTTGCTCAATGGGATTGTGTTCTCTTTCACATCAGACAAAATAAATATGGAAACAGTAGTATTTCAGCAGTGACATTAAGTTTATTGGATTAACAGAAAATATGCAATGTGCATTATAACAAAATTAGACAGGTGCATAAATTTGGGCACCCCAACAGAGATATGACATCAATACTTAGTTGAGCCTCCTTTTGCAAATCTAACAGCCTCTAGACGTTGTCCTCCTATAGCCTCTGATGAGTGTCTGGATTCTGGATGGAGGTATTTCTGACTATTCTTCCATACAAAATCTCTCCAGTTCAGTTCAATTTGATGGCTGCCGAGCATGGACAGCCTGCTTCAAATCATCCCATAGATTTTCGATGATATTCAAGTCAGGGGACTGTGACGGCCATTCCAGAACATTGTACTTCTCCCTCTGCATGAATGCCTTTGTAGATTTCGAACTGTGTTTTGGGTCATTGTCTTGTTGGAATATCCAACCCCTGCGTAACTTCAACTTTGTGACTGATGCTTGAACATTAACCTGAAGAATTTGTCGATACTGGATTGAATTCATCCGACCCTCAACTTTAACAAGGGCCCCAGTCCCCGAACTAGCCACACAGCCCCACAGCATGATGGAACCTCCACCAAATTTGACAGTAGGTAGCAGGTGTTTTTCTTGGAATGCAGTGTTCTTCTTCCGCCATGCAAAGCGCTTTTTGTTATGACCAAATAACTCATTTTTTTGTCTCATCAGTCCAAAGCACTTTGCTCCTAAATGAATCTGGCTTATCTAAATGAGCATTTGCATACAACAAGCGACTCTGTTTGTGGCGTGAGTGCAGAAAGGGCTTCTTTCTCATCACCCAGCCATACAGATGTTCTTTGTGCAAATTGCGCTGAATTGTAGAACGATGTACAGATACACCATCTGCAGCGAGATGTTCTTGCAGGCCTTTGGAGGTGATCTGTGGGTTGTCTGTAACCATTCTCACAATCCTGCGCAAATGCCGCTCCTGTATTTTTCTTGGCCTGCCAGACCTGCTGGGTTTAACAGCAACTGTGCCTGTGGCCTTCCATTTCCTGTTTTCATTCCTTACACTTGAAACTGACAGTTTAAACCTCTGAGATGGCTTTTTGTAGCCTTCCCATAAACCATGAGACTCAACAATCTTTGTTTCAGATTATTTAAAAGTTGCTTTGAGGATCCCATGCTGTCTGTCACTCTTCAGAGGAGAGTCAAAGGGAAGCACAACTTGCAATTGACCACCTTAAATACCTTTTATAACTCATGATTGGACACACCTGTCTATGAAGTTCAAGGCTTAACGAGCTCATCTAACCAATTTGGTGTTGCAAGTAATCAGTATTGAGCAGTGACAGGCATTCAAATCAGCAAAATTACAAGGAGACCCACAATTTTGCACAGCCAGTTTTTCACATTTGATTTAATTTCATACAACTAAATACTACTTCACTAAAAATCTTTGTTTGGAAAACACCCCAATACTCAGATGTTCCTAGGAAATGAAAGACATACCACAGTTATCTTTTTTGTTGAAAGTGGAGTCAATTATTATGCAAGCTGAGAGAGGTTCCCAGACTTTTTCATATGACTGTAGTGTAATTATTTATACATACAAATCCAGGCTGAAGAGAAGCCATCAGAGCAGTACAATCATCGTCTGGTTCTTCAGTGGGGAATGCTGATGATTGTATGTCCAGTTCAGTGAAGTGCAGCAGACATTCTCCTTGCAGGCGTCTTCTGACTTCTATGAGGTCACTCACCATTATAAATACTCTCACATTTTGCATATTCAGTCAGCTTTTAATGAAACTTGCCAGGTATGAGTAACTACCATCTAAGCTTATGTTATATATGAACTGGGCTCAAGAGAGCACCTCCTGGAGGGGTTGGAGGGGATTTTTCAAGATAGGATCCAATTTTGCCACATTTCTCTTTTCCATAACTGCTTCCAGTGTGTCGAGGGTTCACCTGGTGATGGTGCAGATGTTCCTGATATGTTTAATCAGCCATTGTGCTTCTTTTGAGCTCAGGTTTTTTCCCCAAGAGACTACAGTGTAGAAAATCATGCTGGCTACTACAGACTGGTAGAACATTTCCAGCAGCTCGCTGCACACATCAAAAGACCTGAGAGTCTCCTTAGCAAGTCCCGTCTGCTGTGGCCCTTCTTGTCCAGCACCACTGTGTTGTCAGACCAGTCCAGCTGTTGATTACATGAACCCCCAAGTAGCTCTGCACCACTTCCACATCCTTTCCCTGAATGGTGTCTGGTCTCAGAGGCTTCTTGGCACACCAGACATCCACCACCAGCTCTTTTATCTTGCTAATGTTGAGCTGTAGGTTATCCTCCCTGCTCTACAAGATGAAGGGACTTTATGGGAAAGTGACAACCAAGAAGACACTCTTTAAAAATTGAGCCTGACATCTTGGTTAGAGTTTACCAGAAGTCACATGGGGTATCTTGAATTCAGCTGAAAGAAGATTAGATTGAGATTTATTTGTCACATACACAGGTGTACAATGCAATGGCAGTGAAATGTCACATCAGACAAAATAAAGCTAGCAGAGAAAATGTAAGGTGTTAAAGTTATGTGCTAAATTCACGGTATAGTCAAAAAAATAAAATATAAACTGTAGGTGCAGCATAAAGGAAAGTTAAAAGGGCTGTTATCACAAGTCATGGCAATGTCACCAATGCTGCCACTGATGCTACCTGTGCAGCTAACTCTAGTGCTGTTAGCTTTGACACAAGCATACAAGTTATTTAAGAAATTTGCCTGTGAAGGGTCAACATTGCCAGAGATGTAGGATCTACCTCTGTAATCCAAAATTGTTCACAGATCCTGACACATACAGTTGAGATTACATAAAATAGCTTCATTTTATCCTTATACCTCCTCTTGTCTGTCTTAAGAACACATCTTAGGGTATTGATTTGCACTGATCATATTGCTATGCTGGTTAAAATTCCTTCAGTACATGCAATCAATAACTTGCGAACAGATCCCTCAGCCCATGGATTTGTAAGTTTCAATGGTTTGATGAGTCCAAAATGGACCCTTTTGGCCATTAGATTAAATGCAATGCTTGGTGTATGCTAAAGACAGCACACCATTGCCCCCCTTGAAGAAATGTGGCAGTAGCATCATGCTGTGGGGAAGCTTCTGTGCAGCAGACTCTGGAAGGCTTGTGAGGGTAAAATGAATGTGGAAAAATACAGAAACACCTGATGATGTCTGGAAGAAATGTAGGCCATGGGAGAAGATTGGAGCCCAAGCAGAAAGTCAAAGTTACATAGGAATGGCTTCTAAACAGCAATGTTAATATGTTGGAGAGGTCAAGTCAGAGTCTGGGTAGATAGATAGATAGATAGATAGATAGAGAGACAGACATGAGAGGTACTATATTATAGATAGATAGATAGACAGATAGACATGAGAGGTACTATATGATAGATAGATAGATAGTGCATCTCGTATCTATCTATCTATCTATCTATCTATCTATCTATCTATCTATCTAT
>JANRMT010027041.1:21107923-21137581 GCA_026402145.1 Polypterus bichir lapradei | reverse complement strand
AGATAGATAGATAGATAGATAGATAGATAGATAGATAGATAGATAGAGAGACAGACATGAGAGGTACTATATGATAGATAGGATAGATAGAAGAGGCTCTTATATGATAGATAGATAGACATGAGAGGTACTATATGATAGACAGATAGATAGATAGATAGATAGATAGACATGAGAGGTACTATATGACAGATAGATCGATAGATAGATACGAGAGGCACTATATGATAGATAGATAGGATAGATAGAAGAGGCTCTTATATGATAGATAGATAGATAGATACGAGAGGCACTATGTGATAGATTTGGCTTTTTACAGAAGCTCATTAAATAAATTAATAAACAAATAAATAAACACACTATGGTCGCACACATCAAAATTACTAAAAAGCAAGAAAAACAAAAAGCAAGCAGAACTTCTGACTTGGCTGTGTGTCATTACGCAGGCGTATTGCTGTTGGTGTACAGGATCCCGCCGTATGTAGATAAGGGATGACGCTCATGAACGCTCTCTCCTCCTTGTTTTCTTCACACATTCCAGCTGTAGAATCACTAAAGAACACATGCCCGCCACTCACTGCCAGTTTCAGCCGAGTATTCCGCCCCCCCAACAAGCCAGCTTGGCCTTTACCCCTCCGTCCCACCACCTCCTATTCACAGCTGCTGACGTCTGCCCAGTTAGCATAACATCTGCTTTTTGGTAAGCTCTTCATGATGGGTAAGGCACTCCTCCTGTTGTGCCAGACCCTAAATGTTTATCCAGCTGCAGGTTGATTACTCAAACCTGTGGGAGTTCTGAAATTACATAACTTGGATGTTAATGGATTAGTGACTTGTCTGGAGAGTCCATAAGGTCTTTGAATACAAAAGGGGAATGTGAAAGTAGAAAAGCAGCCACAAACCATTTTCTTACCAGTTCCTCCATATTTTTTTAATTTATATGACAAATAGAATTTATCACTTGTATCATTATATCGGGATCAGTTATTCATACTGTGAGTACAAATTAAAGAATTACTTCACTCGCAGTAAGATTACAGTAACTAAAGAAGCACAGCATAACATAACATAACTCAAACAGCCTGTGATTAGGGTGATATTTAAACTCAGGTCCCTGGAGCCGTGACACAGCAGCACTTAGCACCATATTACTCACTAGTAGAGGATGAAATAACTAACTAACTCAAACCTCTGCTCTTGTAGACAGATACAGATTGTCACCACACTCTGAGATATGAAAAAGTTATTTGTGTAGGTGAAGGTCAAAAGACAAACTGACTGATATGAAGAAGGCCCTTGCATATTACAACCCCAAATTAGAAAAGAGCTGTGAGAAATATGCAAATCCCTTCCAAGCTTTCTTTGAGGAACATTTTTTTTGAACATTCAATCATTTCCTCAAGCAACTGTTGATAAACTGGAGATCTTCTGCCCATCTCTGCTCCTCAAAGACTCAGCCTTTCGTGGATACCAAATCAGGATTACAATGACCTGTTGACGTCACCAGTTTGAACTCACGTCATTATTTCATTATTTCACCTCATCACTGGCCCTAGTGTGCCCTCATCCAAACGTTTTTTAGAATGTGTTGCAGGCTTGAAGTGCAGGAATGGATGAATATTAACAAATGCAATGAGGTTGACAAGATAAAACATGAAATATCTTAGGGTCTCACTGTCTGCAATAAAATCAAAGTACATTTAAGAATCACTGCATTTTTTTTTTAATTTGTATTTTCCATATCATCTCAACTCTTTCTGATTTTGGGTAGTTGAGGAGTGATCTTCCTTTGTGTTAATTGCTGTGTACACATAAAAACCGGGATAAAGTGACTAAACCTGGTTAAAAAATCAAAAAAAAAGAATAGAATACAATGTTAATGTTTGCACAATTACATAGCTGATGGAAGGTTTAGTTTTATTTCCTACTAGCCATTCCCTGTGAAACAGGACAAACTTTAAAAATCAATAAACAAAAAGGCATTGCTAGCTAATTAGAGGCAAGTTACACTCCAAAACGTAGAGGTAGACCGACTCCCCACTCCTGATGTCACGCTTCCCCCTCCCCTCGGCCCGCAGCCTCTGTCTCGAATTAGCGCAAGTATATGATTACTAGCCATGTGTGCCCAACTACGTTGCGCGTGTTAAAGTTGTCTGTGAAGGGCTCCCTGTTTAAACGCAGCTGCCACTCGTGAACTGGGCCCTTCGTCGCACAGCATTACGATTTTATATAAGGGAAACAAAATTACAAAAGAAAACCCTTGGACATTGATTCGATAGGAACGGCCTACTCGGAATCACTGTCCGAATTGTAATTATGTGGTGGTGTAGGAGCATTTCTGCTTCTGTCCGTTCACAGTCCGTGTCATTTTCATGACGCTGTGGTTTCCTCTCACGATCTCTTCTCAACCATTCTCCAATCTTGCAGGTTGCTTTGTGGCAATCCAAAGAGTAAGGCAATATACACGGAGCAATGGTTATAAAAGGGGGACACATAGGTATCCAGGCTCTTTAAAGCATAAATAGGGATCACTTCACTGACATGTGAGCAAGCCACGATACAACTGAGACGCGCAGCACTCTCCGGCTACAACGTAACAATAATAATTTCCGGAACGTGCTGTCATGTTGTCATTCATTTTACCCACTGTCTTTCTTTCATTCATATGTTACGTAGGCACATACCTTTTATCTTCAGCAATCTCATTCTCTAACCGGGCCACAGGAGCTAACCAGCATAACACTGTCCACCACCCCTTTTGTTATTCCGGCACATTGTTGACATCCGTGAGTAACAACAACGTACTAAACTGGAAGGTGGTCTACGCATGTGTGGAATTCGTGGACAAACAAAGATCAAGATCTAAATGAAGATTATATATAAAGAAAAGATTAGTTAATTTAAAGCACAACAATTTGTTTAGTTTGAATGTCTGTGTTTTGAGGTGTGACTGGAGTACTACAGTCTTCAGTAGTTTAAGCCTGGAGGAAATTCTTAGTGCAATGCCTATGTTTTAGCTGTCTCTCTACTGCCATCTAGTGCTTCTTCTTCTAATTCATTTGCGGACAAACAAAGATCAAGATCCAAATGAAGATTCTATATAGAGATTATTATTAAACTATGATTATTAGCGAAATGAGAGAAGTCGCAAAATCAACCAGAATGTTCAAGCAAATTATAGAAAAAGACCAGATCTAAATCCGTTAAGTAGTTCTCTCGTGAAATGCAGACAGACAGACAGGCGTTGGATTTTATATATTTATATATATATATATAGAGAGAGAGAGAGAGAGAGAGAAAGAGAGAGAGAGAGAGATATCGCTGAAAAAAGGAACTCAATAGACAGAGTGACAAGGTGGCAACAATGGAAATAGCATAAGGATGAACGAGAGGAGACCATTCAGTTCTTCAAGCTAATAGCTAAGCTGTCCTAATATCTCACCCTGGTCCTTCTTAAAGGTTGTCAAGGTTTCTACTTCAACTCCATGTCTTGGTAGTTTGTTCCAGAGACCCCACAACTCTCTGAGTAAAGATGTACTTCCCAGCTTCAGTATTAAAAGCAATTCACCTTTATTTCCATTGATGTCCTCGATTACGCGATTCACCCTTAAAGTGAAAGAATGTTTCTACTTTATTTGGAAGAGCTGGATGAGGTCCCAATGCAGTCTCAGAGAAGTCACAAAATCAACCAGAATGTTCAAACAAATTCTAGAAAAGAAACCTGACTTAAATCCGTTAATTAGTTCTGTCGTTCGCTAGCTAAGCTGATATAAGGTACATGCCCCGAGGCTGGGACATGAGTGAGGAGGGCTCCGCCCCCCTGCCCTCAGCCCGCTGCGTCTTTCTCAGATTCGCCCAAATAAATCGGTACGGCAAATGAACTATGATACTTAGCGAGATGAGAAAAGTTGCAAAATCAACCGGAATGTTCAAGCAAATTCTAGAAAAAAACCCGATCTAAACCTGTTAAGTAGTTCTCTCATTCGCTAGCTAAGCGGATGTAAGGTAAACGCCCCGAGGCTGTTGTGTCAGCCCGCTACGTCTCTCTGGGATTTGCGCAAATAAATCAGCACCACAAGCGAACTATGATACTTAGCATGATGAGAGAAGTCGTGAAATTTACTGGAATGTTCACGCAAATTAAAGAAAAAAACCCAATCTAAATGCATTAAGTAGTTCTCTCGTGAAAAGTGGACAGACAGACAGACGTTGGATTTTACATATTGAGAGATAATTTGATGTTCTGATGAAACATTCCAAAGCCTAAGGTATCAATGTATGTGTTTATTTAACTGGGTTATTTGTCAATATTGTGTTACTTTTATAAAAAATTGTATTCTTAAAATTGTTCATTTACATGTACTAGAAAAGTATTATAGGTGGCACGGTGGCACAGTGGGTAACGCTGCTGCCTCGCAGTAAGGAGACCTGGGCTCGCTTCCCGGGTCCTCCCTGCTTAGAGTTTGCATGTTCTCTCTGTGTCTGCATGGGTTTCCTCCCAAAGACGTGCAGGTTAGGTGCATTGGCATTTCTAAATTGTCCCTAGTGTGTGCTTGGTGTGTGTGCGTGCACCCTGCCTGGGGTTTGTTTCCTGCCTTGTGCCCTGTGTTGTCTGGGATTGGCTCCAGAAGACCCCCGTGACCCTGTAGTTAGGATATAGCGGGGTGGATAATGGATGGATAGAAAAGTATTATGAGCACATGAGAAAGTAAGTATTGTTTTATACTAAATATTAAGATGTAAGAGTTAGGATTAAAAAGACTTATACCTACATGTTCTTTAATATTTTGTATGAGCCAGAAAACACCAGTTTTTCATAAGCCAAAGGTCAGACGTGCTAGAGAGCTGAAGAATGTGCCCCTCGCTTAGAGAACTCTTTGGTCGTAAATCATGGTAGCAAGTGCTGAGATAGTACAATTACAATACAATACAATTTATTTTTGTATAGCCCAAAATCACACAAGAAGTGCCACAATGGGCTTTAACAGGCCCTGCCTTTTGACAGCCCCCTAGCCTTGACTGTCTAAGAAGACAAGAAATAATTCCCAAAAAAAACCTTGTAGGGAAAAAAAATGGAGCAAACCTTGGGAAAGGCAGTTCAAAGAAAGACCCCTTTCCAGGTAGGTTGGGCGTGTGGTGGGTGTCAGAAAAAAGGGGGTCAATATAATACAATTCACAGAACAGAACACAAGTAATCCTCAAATATTAATAATATGGAGTTGTGGCTAACGAGGCTAAGGCTCTGTGCTGGCATCCCGAAGGTTGCTGGTTCGAATCCCCGTCACTGCCAAAAGAGATCCTACTCTGCTGGGCCCTTGAGCAAGGCCCTTAACCTTCAATTACTCCAGGGGCACTGTACAATGGCTGACCCTGCGCTCTGACCCCAAGGGGTATGCGAAAACTTACAAATTCTTAATACAAGAAATTGTATAAGGTGAAATAAAGAACAAAAATAAATAAAAAAAATAGTAGGGGGAGAGAATAGCCCTTATCAAACAGTTAAGATGGACAGAGTGGGGTTTGACACCCCCTCAACTAAGAATTATTGATGGAATTAATTAGAGGCAGACCTAGAACAATAGAATGTTCTAAGCAAATGAGGAAGAATGATGGCTGAAATGATAAGAATTGTAATAAAAGTAAAAGGTGCCCATTGCTGGGGGCTCATTGTTCCATCTGAGTTGAGTCCGTATGTGCGCCATACAATAAAGCCTGATTCTGCTGTTTGTCCTGAGTCTCCGAGTGCCTTCATTGGGGCTGAGGGTGCCCATGTCAGCCTGCTTCAACACTTTTATATACCTCTCTATGCCTGATAACACTCTAACATCAGTCACTATGCACAAACACCTGAACTTTTATTTTTATTCAGGACTGTATTTCTAACTCTGTTTTTTATCCCACTGCCTTCTTCTTGCAGATGAGCCTCCATCACTTAAAACACTCATCAGTTTAAATTTTGGGACTTCTGATTTTCCACACCAACTAGGATGTGTAGCAACATATCTCACTGACTGTCCACTAGCCCTGATGGGACATACAGTATTTTATTTGAAGTCAGAATACGTATCCGTGGTTACCAAGGGGATAGTGTCCTAGTTGTACTCTTGCCTCTTCCCCATGTAACTGTGCATCCTTCCTTAACTCATGCCTATCAGCAATGCAGTGGTGCCTGGTACTGAACTGTGAGCGCAGTGAAAAAATGCAGCAACAGAGGGTGCTTACACAACGAGCGTAAACGGCATCTGTTGTGCGCCGAGGTCATCTCTCGCTCTCACTGTGAAAGCATCTGTTGCGTTACGCTTGTGTGTTTTCAGTGCTTTGTAAGTTTAGTAATATATGTTGTAAATATATGGTAGAAACAGAACCGTGATAAGCGAAGAATAGTTGGGACGCCAGGTGGGTCATCCCTTTTTAATTTTGGACTCTTTTTCTTTAAATGTAAGCAAGTGGCAACAAATGGCATAAACCCGTTGGGCAAAACACAAAAGAAAATTAGGGCTCTGGTTAGCCTCTTCAATAAATTGCAGGTCTCCCTTGGAGCTCCAAAGCCATCAGGTATCGGTCACAAAAGACAGCCCAGTGGAGACAGTTGGATTTATTATAATAGCAGGACCGGAAGGGTCGGGGGTAATTTCTCTCACTTAGAGGCTTCTCGGAGCTGCAGGGTAAAAAGGAGACGACACAATTAGCGACAGCGCCACTTCTTGCCCTGGCAGGTTACTACATACCTCAAGTGAGCCAGCAAGGAGATCTTCCGACATGCATGCTTCATCAGCTTCCTGCGTTGCATGATTAAGACGCTGCACCCATGGAGCCATATAAGTACAGGCCGGCATAGGGGGAAAGGAGAAAAATGGCGATAAAGCAAGGAAAAGATGACTCCGAGTCTCAGGCCAATGATCTGACCACCTAGATGATCTGAGCACCATGAACTGGGGCATCATGAAGGAGCGTAGGCTTTGACGCTCTAGATGCTGGTTTGCCCCACTGAATAATGGTGTCGAGTGGGCCGAGCACGGAGGATGATCTCCCTATGTATCCGAGATACGACTGCAGGAGCACGAAGGAAGACGTGAGAAGTGCCACAAAACATATGGGTCTCAAGTTAGGCCACGCCCCTTCCCAGCTCCCACATATTATAAACAGAAGAAACATTAATACAAAGAAGTGATGTGAAATTAAACACTACTGACAAGAAACGCAACTGTGAACAACAGCCAGGGGAAAAATGGTGGCTGAAACATGACACCAGCTAACCTCGTCAGTGACGTGAATTGAACACTGTGTTTCGCTTAGCAAATAAATTTCAAAAATATGAGGTGTAAGAAAAAGATGAGACCATGATAAAGATTTGGGGTAACACCCTGGTAACCCCTATGAAGGATACCGGGGCATTAGAAAGCCCCAAAGCCCAACATGAACACACAAGCTCAGTCCCGGGTTCAAATAAAGTTAGATTTATTAATTGAATCACCTCAAATATGTCACGCAAGCACAAAACACAGGTTTTCTCTCCACAATACTTTCTTCTTACCACACTACCCTCGTCCACTCAAGTGTTGCTCCACTACTTCCCAGCTCCGAATCTTTTATTACAGACTCGGGAGTATTTCCGGTGCCAGGGTGATTGCCCGATGGAAGCACTTCCGGGTCACACAGAAGTCCATTATAAACAGGGAGCTTGTCTCCCTGCAGCGTCCTCTCGTGGCCTCCAGTGACTCCAACCGGTCTGCTCTGCCAGACTACATTTCCCAGCATGCCTTGCTGTTTTTCTACTGGGCATCAACATCCAGGGCTACTGCCATCTAGCGTGCTGGGGGAATAAAAAGCCTCCAGCAACGTCTTTCTTTCCCAGTCGGCTGTTCGTCCATCCCTTTTGATCCCTTCTTCCTCCCCGGCCGGGATGCTTATCTGCCTATTAGGAGATTCCTGTCCGGGTAAGGAACCATCTTCCCTAATGGCTGGGATGCCCATCCAGCCCATATGGCATCTACACCCCGTATAACTGATTAACTGGAAAACAAAAGAAAATACACAACAATTTCAGAGATGTCTTCACAAATGCAAGTTCATAACAGAACTGATTCAATATGGCTAATATAACGGTTCTAAGTCCTTAAAGAGAGGGAATCCAGGCAGATGGACACCAGAAGTGACATCAGTGGTTTTACGGCCATCATTCTTCCTGTCTGTAGTGGGAAGAAGAGCAAAACCATTTGGACATAGCGCCACCTCTTGAAATGGTGAAGAATTACAATCACTAGAGCCCTTAAGTTGTCCCCTAAGTGCATGTGTGTGTCAGAGAGTAAATCAAAAAGTAAAGACAATTTGAAATTACGAGCTAACCACAACAGAATGCTGGGTCTGAGGTTAAGGATCTGTGCCAGCAATCGGAAGGTTTCTGGTTCGAATCCCATAAATGCCAGAAAGTGACTCTACGCCACTGGGCCCCTAAGCAATGCCCTTAATCTGTATGACGTTAATCTACATCCAACCCTGAAAGCAGGGAAAATTTGGTGGGTGGTGGCAGGATTGGCACTCCAACCACCGTAAAAAACCTCATACTGTTCCAGTGTGGTGCTGAGGTGTCACCCGTTGCATGACTGCACTCAGATGTCAATCTGGGTGGTTCGCTGTGTGGTGGGTGCAGCAACGTGCTGTTATCAGCGTGTGCTCCCAACCTCACAAGGGATAGAAGCTGATGCAATGCAACAGATTCACGGTGGCTTATGGGTAGTTCAAACACACACAGTGCAGCACTCTTCCTGTTAGTCTAGTTGAAGGTAAGGTCAAGTGAACATGGACATTCCAGTGCAGGATTGCGCCACAGTGAGATTACTTTGGAACCTGTTAACTGAAGGATGTTGGCTTGTACAGATCAGTAAGCTGTTTGGGTACCCATCTTGGAAAAAATTCACGGAGCCCCAAGTCATCATACATTATGGCATGTGCAGATCCATAGCTGATATTCAAATGTGCAGCAACAGTGGGCACCATTGTCCATCAGTGTTGTCTGATAAAGAGTTTCACCATGTCAATGAGGGCTTGTGTGCGCGATGTTGATGGTCGACCAGATCAAATTTCGTCAGATACATTTGTTCTTCCCGCTTTAAACCTTTGTTACGCACTGTGATAGGTGATGCCATTTTGAGGAGAGGACAGGGGGAGTAGACATATTACCAGCAGCACACCCCCCGGGACACGAGAGGGCAGCCCCCCGGGTTTACATCGGGGCCACGGGACTGGAGCTTAGAAGCTCAACCCTGTGCAGGCCCGTGGCCACCACCAGGGGGCACCTGGACTGTTCCGGAGCCGTGGTCTACAGCACTTCCACCACACCCGGAAGTGCTGCCAGAACTTAATCGAGGAGCACCTGGAGCACTTCCAGGTGCGGTATAAAAGAGGGGGCCAGAGTCGGGAGGAAGAAGACAGAGCTTGTGGGAGATGAGTAGAGGTGAATAGAAGGAAGGAAGGATGGAGCTTAATTGTGGTTTGTGCATTGTTCTGTGCCAAAGAACAATAAACGTGTGTGTTGGACATTGTTGGTCTTTGTGTCTGTCTGTAGCCGAGCTAATCTTCTGCAGCACTCATTAACTTCTCACAGAGTTCTGGGTTTCACTTCCACACTGAGCTAACATCCTTTGGGGTATTTCAGTAGCACATGACCCTAAATTTCCAACTTATGAATGTGAAGGGAGTTGTGTAACATTCTGGTATGCAGTCCAGGCCTGGTTTCCTACTTTCACCTGATGGTCCTGCCACAGGACTTCAGATCTCCGTGACCCTGAAGTGGATTAAGTGGGACTGAGAATGTTACGTCACATCTATTGAGCTGTCCCTCCGCTCCGGAGTGCTGGGTTCACTGCTTGCTCTTTTCAGTTTGCATGTTCTCCATTGTCTTTACTCGGTTTCTCAATCCACATCCCTGAACATGTTAGATGAATTAGAGACTGCAAATTAGGATGGCCTCGTTCATGAGCTTGTGTGTGCCTACAATGGGCCAGGACCCCATCTAGGATCAGTTTATGCCTCCTCCTTTTGCTGCCATGATAGGCTCTAACGCCCAGTGATTGTAAAACTGGACAAATAATGGAGAGATGGATGTGTTTGATTTGTATTAATCCTGGATGGACTTGGATGGTTTATAACTCACCCTAACAGGCCCAGTGTTCCCACAATGTCAAACTTGGATTAACCAAGTATGAACAATGATGGAAGATGCATCTATTTGGAGCTTTTCTTTGTGCGATTCACTAATTGCATCAATGTATTGATTTGCACTAAAGCACTCCTCGTAATTAGTTTCTAATGACCCTTTCCTAATGAACACCTTTCATTTCAATATACTGTATTTCCTTCCGGGTCGCTAATCTGAGACATACAGTAAGCGTCTGATTCAATTCATTTGGCAAAATCATTCAGAAAGGTCAGTCTGCAATCCATAATGAAAACTAACAGGACAAGAGGAAAAAAAAATCCCCCCAGACGTTCACCATTCAGTTTTTATTTTCCAGTACATTGACGGTAACAGTAAATTAAATCTCCTCTGATCTGGGACTGATTAGAATGAAAGTTTTTCATCTCTGGAACTCTTCATTGATGGTTTATTACATTAAATATGTTGATAAAATGGAGGCCTAAGTCTTTGAATTCAAATTTAAGCTTGAATAAGATAAATGGCTTTCTTATGGATTTGAAGAGCTTGATCTGCGCTAAGGATGATGAAAGGCAGAGTGACATTTTAAAAGCTCGCTGACTGATTGTTCTACTGTCCCCTACAAGTGCTCCTGTTTAAACAAACTGGTTTGCTGGAGGGTCGCCATCACAGCTGTCCTTTGTCTCTGCCCAGCTTATTTAGGTTTCTTGGTTCTATGCTCAGGTTAAGACGTTCTTCCTCAGCTGTAGTCTTTCTCTAAATACCTCCATTAATTGTAACCTGTATTTTATATTCAGTATTAGCTGTCCCCCGCGAAACAGGACAAACTTTAAAATAAATTTAAAAAATGAGAAAAAAAAATGTAATAATTTGTACTGAGAAGAATTGATATTGATAGCTTTTGTATCCGAGGGCCTCTTGATATACTGTACAAGATGTTTGGTTTTGCTATCAGGGGCGAGAATGTAGCTGTGGTCTCTTTGCCAAAAATGTAAAAAGTTGGGCAGGTATCTCTGGCCAAGCGGAAAGTAGGTAGGCTCCAGCGTCAAACGTTGGCACTGTGTCTGATCGTGTTCAGCTCCTCCGTGTGGGAAGAAGAGTACATGGCCGTGATATCTCTGCCAATGAGCAGCTACCCTCTAAAACACATGTAGCTGAGATCTCTCTCTCTCAAAAATGTCAAATGTTACTCCTTAACAATCTCTAGATGATAATGTCTGCTGAACAAACAGGTATTGCTAATAAACCCCCCCCCACCCCACCACCACCCCCATCCCCAAACTCAATACTTTCTACAGCCCCCGTTTCGCTGCAATTCCAGCTGCAAGTCTCTTGTTGAATTTCACTATTAGCTTAGCACATCTCACCACTGGAATTTTCGCCCAAACTGCTCCAACGCCTTCAAATTCAATGGGTTGCATACAGCAATCTTCAAGTCGCGCCACAGATTCTCACTTGAATGAAGGTCTGGGCTTTGACTCGTCCATTCCAAGACATTTCAATGTTCCCTTCCAGTGGTGGCTTCAGCAGTATGTTTAGGGTCATTCATTGTCCTGCTGGAAGGTGAACGTTCACCCCATTCTCAAGTCTCTGACAGACTAAAACAAGTTTTCCTCATAAATTGCCAAATGTTCAGTGCCATCCATCTTTACTTCAATCTTGACCAGTTTTCCTGTCCCCACAGTCTAATTCTGTCTCCACCATGCTTCACTGTCGGAGTGGTGTTCTCAGGGTGTCCCAGACAGGGTGTTTCCCATGATGGCCAAAAAGTTCAATTTTAGTCTCATCTGACCAGAGCACCTTCATCCATGTGTTTGGGGAGTCCGCCACATGCTGTTGGGCAAACTCCAAAGGTGTTTTCTTTTTTTTTTTCCTTAAGCAAAGGCTTTTATTTTTCTGGCCACTCTTTAATAAAGCCCTGCTCTTTGGAGTGTATGGCTTCAAGTGGTCCTATGGACAGAAACTCCCATCTCCACTGAGTATCACTGCGTTTCCTTCAGTGTTATCATTACTGTCTTTGTTGCATCTCCAATTAATGCCCGCTCTGTGAGTTTTGGTGGGTGGCCTTCAATTGTCAGGTTTATATTCTTTCCATTTTGTTAAAATAGCTTTAATGAAGCTCTGTGGGATATTCAAAGTCAAAGCGAATTTTATTGTCATCTCAACCATATGCAAGTATACAGACAGACGAAATTGCGAAGCTCAGGGTCCACAGTGTAACAACATGACATGCAAATAATAACTCCAAAATAGAATTAAAATTTAAATTTAAAATTAAAATTAAAACACAAACAAGACAAGACATTGTGCAAAGACAAGACAAAGAAGTAGCAGCAATATTGACGAGTAGTTAGCAATATGAACATTGATGCAATGTATAGTATTTGCAATCTAGATACATAAATATAGTCAATAGATATGTAATATAATAAATAAATAATAGATATCGATAATACATAAATTATCAGTGTATGATAATAGTTGTTTAAGACATGTGTAAGCAATGACAGGTCAGAATGTTTCACAGCAGAAGGATATCAAGAGCATCAAAATCCTTAAAGGTCAGTATGAGATTTTCAGTTCTTTTCTACCTGCACACTCGTCTTTGCAGGACAGTGGCCTGCATGTATAAAAGTTCTGTTTTTCGAGGTGGTTGAGGCCGTGTGGAAGATCCCAGGGGGCAGCTTGGTGTTAAGGAGTCTGACAGCTTGGGGCTAAAAACTATCCTGCCACCTGGCAAATCTGGCTCTGATGCTGCAGTATCTTCTCTTGGATGGCAGAAGTGTGAAAAGTCCATGTGAGGGGTATAAGGGGTCCTGCACAATGCTGCAGGCCTTGCGGACACTGCGTTTGTAAAATATGTTCTGTAATGAAGGGAGAGGCACCCCAATAATGTTCTCTGTTGTCTTCACTATCCTTTGCAGGCGCTTGCAGTCGGATATGTTGCAGTCGCCATACCAGACAGTGATGCAGCTGGTCAAAACACTCTCAATGGAGCTTCTGTAGAACATGGTGGGGATGGAAAGGGGAAGACTTGCTCGCTTCAGCTGCCTCAGGAAGTGTAGTCTCTGCTAGGTTTTCTTGATTAGTGATGAGGTGTTACGTATCCACGTAAGTTCCTCAGTTATGTGCACACCGACAAACTTGGTACCCCTAACAGTCTCCACATTCAAATTATTGATGCTGAGTGGAATGTGGGCAGGATGTGATTTTCTGAAGTCCACGATTATCTCTTTTGTCTTGTTGACATTGAGAGATAGATTGTTGTCTTCACACCATGCAGACAGCCGTTCCAACTCATCTCATTCAAAGTTTCACATATTTTTTATAATCCAACTGAGATCTCTACTTCTCCATAACTTTGTCTCTGACCTGTATGGAGTGCTCCTTGGCCTTCATGTTGCTTGCTTAGTGGTGTTGCAGAGTCAGAGGTCCTTGAGAACAGGTTTGTTTATACAGAGATCATGTGACAGATCATGTGACAGATCATGTGACATGCTGATTGCACACTGGTGGACTGTAATCAGCTAATTATGTGACTTCTGAAGATGATTGGTTGGCCCAGATCTTTCATTCCACTTGAACAATTTATACTATATTGTTAAGTCCATTCCATGTGACAAAACAGGACAAACATCGAGGGGGGGTGAATACTTTAGCAAGGCACTGTCCCATGATTGTGAAGAAATAGGTTTGACTTGAGATATTGAACTTATCTTTTATTGTCCATGAACCTTAAGGCAATCTCCCACATAACATAAATTTTAGTAGGTATTCCTGTGACATCAGTAGTACAAGTTGTCATCAATATCAGTTTTGGACAAAGGGGGCGAGATGTGGCCACCACAAAGAAATTCAAAGGGGGCAGCAGTGCAAAGCAAAGTGCCCTGAGGCCTGTGACTTCTTCATGCAATGATTGTTTTTATTTCCAGCAGCAGTTCTTCCTATTTACCTGGATTGCACCGAGCATAGGGAATTAAATTGTTTTCTTTTTTGCTAGTCAAATGAATTCCTGTATTGCTTGTGGTGATATTTATTAAAGAAGAAGGACACATCCTGTTACCAGAATTTAGGCATAAAGACTTCATGTGCTCAGGCAGAATTCAGTGTGTTTAAATGAAGCAGTCAGTCAACAAACCACCAAGCGAGCATTCAAAGTTTTACTTTATATGAAGTCTTTCATAATTGAACAAAGGTCGCAGGTTTGCACAACACCATAACCCTGATATGTTGTTTAGTGTTGTATTGTGTTGTAATGTATTATTTGTAGTCTATGTATGTAAGTCTGTAGTATAGGGATCCTGAGATTTGGCCACCAAGAATAATACAGAGACAGGATTAATTATATCTTGTCCTTGATTTTTTTGAAAAAAAGTTTTTAGTGTTGAAATTATGAAAATTAATTTGGCATGTAAATATTAGTTCTTGTGAACTGATGTTGATGTTCTTTGATTTCCATTAAATAAAAAGGGTATTCATATCTGATAACTTATAATTTAAAGTGTTTTAATTTGATCAGTAGGGGGCATTTGATTTGAAATCCCCTACTTGTTATCAAAATAATAATAATAACACAAAAATTATAAGAATTAGATAGATGAAAACATTTAGGAGAAGGACATAGATAGGATATAAAATGAAAAGAGAACAGAAATAAAAACAATTAGTAGGATGGGTAATTCCTTTAAAAATTTTTAGGTAAAGTAAGTATACCCATGCACTTTTTTGATATGGCCTTCAGGCTATTATCCCCTACCCTCACCCTGACCTGAATTAAATGGGTTTGAGAATGCTATGATAGATAGATAGATATATATGAAAGGCACTATATAAGATAGATAGATAGATATGAAAGGCACTATATAAGATAGATAGATAGATAGATAGATAGATAGATAGATAGATAGATAGATACTGTGGACCCGGCCCGGACACAGACAGGCGGACATGTTGTTTTCCACCACCACACGTTTATTTACAATATTTACAATACGATCAAGTGCACACAAACAAACCCCAACACAGTCCTGGCCACACAATGCCTTCTCCTTCGGGCCGCCTCCACTCTCTCTTTCCTGCTTTGTCCTTCTTCCACCCGACTCCAGCCCTGAATGGAGTCGGGTGGACTCCCTGCACACGCCCCAGTGTGGCGGAAATGCCGGCTGTTCTCACAGAAGCTCTCTGTATGTCCCTCTTCTTCTTCCCCCCAGCACTTCCTGGTGTGGCGGAAGTGCTGAGGTCCAGGGTCCCCAAGGCATTGGGGCGCCCCCTGGCGGTGACCACGGGTCCCTACAGGGTTGGGCTTCCAAGCCTTCTACCCGTGACCCCCAAAGCAACCAGGATGGCGGTCCCCACGTGATCCCAGTCAGGCGCACGCCCACTTCCGGTCTTTGAAGGCCTCCCGGCCGGGTCGTCGCCCCTGGCATCCTTGACAATAGATAGATATGAAAGGCACTATATAAGATAGATAAATAGATAGATATGAAAGGCACTATATAAGATAGATAGATACATAGATAGATAGATATGAAAGGCACTATATAAGATAGATATGAAAGGCACTATATAAGATAGATAGATAGTTATGAAAGGGAATATATAACATAGATAGATATATAGATATGAAAGGCACTATATAAGATAGATAGATACATAGATAGATAGATATGAAAGGCACTATATAAGATAGATATGAAAGGCACTATATAAGATAGATAGTTATGAAAGGGAATATATAACATAGATAGATAGATAGATAGATTAAGATTGCTTATAGACAGAGAAGGGTGAAGTTGTTTCTTTACCATTAAACATTATGGCATGCCAACTTAAGGGACTCAGTTTTGGTCCTACAGATAATAAGTCTTTACATAAGGGACTGTACGTGGAGTAGGCGACGCACGTGCCAGGGAGGTGTGGATGAAGGCAGCCCTTTGGAAAGCTTCAGTTTTGCATATGACAATATGTATGTGAATAGGAAAATACAAACTACTGCATGCCAGACTAAAAGGCTTCTCCCTGACTTATTAAGTGAGTGACAGGGTGTGACGCAGCATCTTTGTTGTTGTCATGAGGCCACAATAACAACCTTACACTATGAACCATAAATGAGAACAGACAGAGCAACAAAACACAAAACGAACAAGCAAAGGCAGCATGAAGCAGACAAATGGGGTCACAGTGGATGGCACTGGTGAGTCCCCTCTCTAGTCCTTTTGCTAGAGGTTCTGACTTAAAGCCTTCTGGAGTTAGCATGTCAGCCAAAAATTTTCACTAATTATCCAAACACAGCCTAACATTTGCATTTGTATTCACATACGGTAAAAATGGAAGTACGCTTTCACTTTCAATCTCCAACTTCAGCTGACAACACTTAACAGATTTGACTTTGTCATTATTAATTCAACAAATATTAAGCTGGCACGGTTGTTCATTTATTTGGTTAACACCATTATCCAAGATCTGGATACGTTACAATTGCCGGTGGATATTTTACAGTTGTAGCACAGGCCAGTTAAGTCATTCACTCAGGGCCACACAATGTAACAAAGATGGAAACTGAACTGGCAAAAAGTTCCATTCCTTAACCACTACACAAACAAGTGGTGGCTCTGAGGCTATGGGTCAGCGCCAGCAATCAAAAAAGTTGCCGGTTCGAATCCCGTAAGCACCAGAAGTGACTCTACTCCATTGGGCCTTTGAATAGGGCCCTTAACCTGCAATTGCTTCATCCTGGGTATGACTTTAATATGGTCCTCCAACTTGCAGGGAAAACTTGAGGGTTGGTGGCAGGACTGGCACTCCAGCCACTGTAAAAAAGACCTCAAACTGTTCCAGTGTGGTGCTGAGGTGTCACCTGTTGAACGGCTGCACTTGGGTACCAATCTGGGTGCTTTGTCGTGTGGTGGGTGCAGCAATGCACTGTATCAGTACATGGTCCCAGCCTTAACTACTATGCCACACTGCTAACATACAAAAGACACATGTGAAAAAGTAAAACCACCCCAAAAAACGAGCACCTTCAGACCACCCCACTATGCCCAGTTAACACTATAGTTAAGATTAGGGTTGTGGGAGGAGTCATTTCACTAAAGTCAAGTAAACCAACCAACAAAACCGTGCCTTCCAATTGGCTGTCCAGTGGAGCTCCTGAATCTCAGTACAGTAATCCCTCACTTATCGCGGGAGATAGGTTCCAAGGCCGACTGCGATAACTGAATTTCCGCGAAGTAGGGACACCATATTTATTTAATTATTTAACGTGTATTTGGACGTTTTTAAACCCTCCCTGTATTGTTTACAACCCACCCTTTACTCTATTAATAACAGGGACAACTGCTAAACAATATGAAATCAGTAGATAATATGATAGCAATAGCAATAATATAATAGCAATATGAAATCGGTAGATAAGTTTACACTTACCACGTGATGATGGTGATGAATATGCTGCGCAGTAAAAATGATGACGATGAAGGATGGTGATGACTTTTACTGCGCAGCCGATGACTGTATTTTACGTGTCTTCAGACGGCGGTGCCATTTCCTGGGGCACCTCCTCCACGGTTTCCGAAGGTGTATCCGTAGTTGCAGGAACTGGCTCTTTTTTGCGAGGCTAAAAAAACATAGTGATCGGCAGTTGCTGCCGCTGCTTCTTTTTCTGGTTGAAGAGCAGCTTGTAGGTGGTCATGACATCATCGATCTTATTGCAAAATTGGACCGATTGAACCATATCATCGTCCCATTCCTGAGACCGCTCTTGCAGATCCTTAGCCAGTCTGCAGATCTCGGCGAGCCGTTCCAAAGTCAAGCCAGTAGGGGAGACAACTTCTTCTGTTTCTTGCTGCTCTGCTTCTTCTTCACTCGCCGACTTCATCAACTCTTCAAGGTCTTCGTCTGTTAGCGGCTGGGAGTGGCATTCTAGTAGCTCGTTGACGTCATCCGCAGTCATGTCTGCAAAGCCCTCACCTCCAATGATCGTAGCTAACTGCACAGCTTTCTGTACTGCCGAGTGTTGGATTTCAGCAGGTGTAAATCCTTTGTCGTCGTAAACAACCTCGGGCCACAACTTCTTCCAGCTGGCGCTAACGGTGGTAGGCTTCATCTCTTATAATGCCTTCTGGATATTTTGGAGGCACGTAGCAATTGTGTACTGCCGCCAGTATGCCTTCAAGATGAAATCGTCGTCTTCTTGGGCGGCATCCACGGAAGAAACCAGGTTCGCTAAGGCATTCCTCGTGTATAGGGTCTTGAATTCCCTGATAACCCCCTGATCCATAGGCTGAATTAGTGACGTCGTATTGGGCGACAGGAACTCAATCTGTACCCCCAAATACGACAGATCAGTAGCGTGACCACAGGCGTTATCCATAATGAGAAGGACTTTGAATGGCATGCCCTTCTCTACTAGATACGCCTTCACTTGCGGGATAAAACACTGGTGGAACCAGTCGGAGGTCAGCATCTTCGTCATCCAGGCTTTTGCATTGTACATCCAATGTACGGGAAGCAGATTCTTGTTTTTGTTTTTTAAAGCCCTTGGGTTTTTCGACTTGTAAATAAACCCTGGCTTTAAAAAAATCCCGCAGCATTGCCACACATCACGAGGGTCACACGATCCTTGTATGCTTTAAAGCCAGAGGCTTTTGCTTCCTCTTTGAACAGGAAAGTTCGCGATGGCATTCTTTTCCAAAACAAGCCCGTCTCATCCATATTAAAAACTTGTTCGGGCCGATATCCACGTTCGGAGATAATCTTCTTGAACGTTTCATTCACATAAGTTTCAGCAGCGATCGTGTCAGCCGAAGCAGCCTCGCCTTGCAGGGAAACGCTTTTTAAGCCGTAGCGTTTCTGAAACTTTGCAAACCACCCTTTGCTAGCAGAAAATTGCCGTTTCTTACATGGTGAATCACTGGAGGTCCCTGGTTGCGGATCTTCTACCTCTTCTTCATCTTCTTCGCAGTCGCCACTGTCGTCTTCTGGTTCCTTAGCGGCAAAGGTCTCGTACAGGCTCTTAGCCTTTGTTTGGATAATGTTCGAATCCAATGTTATGTTCTTCTTTCGGCAGTCGGCTATCCATACGGCCAAAGCAGATTCCATACGAACGATTGTTTTATTACGAGCCATAACCACTCTCTTCGCCGACTTTTGAAAGGTGATGGTAGCCGTCTTCCTAATGTTCACCTCGTCCTTCTTGATGTAGCGAACGGTGGATTTGTTCACGCCATATTGGCGGGCCACAGCCGCGAACATTCTCCCTTCCTTCAACATATCGAGAAGTTTTACCTTCTCAGCGATCGTCATCATTTTTCGTTGTCGCTTAGGCTCAGCACCAGCCTTGGAAGAAGGAACACGTTTGGGAGCCATTGCAGGGGGTGAAAATTGAAGCGAAGTTCAACACAATCCACAAAAAAATCACACACAGCACACTGTAAAGTAAACCGCTCAGCGAGAAAGCTTGAAGCGAATGACAAGGGGGGAGATACTGTGGGATCTAGGCATCAGTCAAAGCACCAATTAAAGGCCCGATTAGAAAGCGGAAAGCTGTGATTTGTAGTCTCCCTCCCATGTGACAATCACAGCCCGTGCTACAACGCACGTAGTCACCGAACTTGTTTTGATGTTCTTAGACTAGGAAATACTACTACTATATTTAAAAACCCGCGAAGTCGTGAATCCGCGATAAGTGAACCGCGAAGTAGCGAGGGATTACTGTACTGCATAGCGATGCTGATAGCTTAGGCATCCCACTACCATTATAAGGAATAGGAACTCGCTACCCACCAGAGGTAGCCCCCTGACCCAAAAATGGGTTGTGACCCAGTGACTGAGAAACACTAACTAATATACAGTAACACATACATCTTTGTTGATGTGTCAGTAAACTCCCCCCATAAACCACACAGAGACAATGAACGAGTGTAGGATTTAAACCCAGGAGGCTCCAATGAACCACAGCACCAGTTCAGGCCATTACAGTTTTTTATCAATTATTAACATATTGCTCTCTGTACTGGTTTTTACTGTCATTTATTTCTTTTTCTGGTGACATGTTACCTTTAATTTGTGTATGTAAAAAGTCATGTTTGATTGATTGGTTAAGTTTGAATCTGTGAATTTGACCTTCATATGAGTATACAGTTCCTATTGTCATATTAGAAAAAGTCTCTTTGGCCCACTTGGGAGACATATTGAACAACAGCTGTCATATTAGAAAGTCATTTTGGCTCCCATAAACCAGGGAGCAGCTGTGATCCTGTAATATCTTTAGTGTCTGACTATTCACTCCACTGAGATGCTCATTTCTCTTCGAGAGCTGTGATACCACAAAGTTCACCAGGCTGTGGATGCTTTGCTTTATTAATCAGACATGTGTGATACTCAAAAGGTGGCACCAATGATCCAACACAAGATGCCAGAAATGTCAGTATAAGAAAGGAGCTCAAGGTCTCTTCATTGGCCTGTTCTCAGTCTCTAAGTCCTGGCCACATGCAACATCTCATCCACTTCCAAGATTTTCAGCCCTGCAAAGTTTAGCACATTTTCTTCATCTTTGTAAATTTGACTTTTTCTCCAGATTGCCTGTCTGTGTGCATGCGCCACATAAACCCATCACACAGTTCAGATCTTTAGATGGTGGTCTTCTTGCAGTCCCAAAACCCCAATACACTGATTTAGCTTTGTGGTTCATATACTACCAAACTCATTTGGAGGGTCTTTTCTTGAAAATGCAATGCTTTGCAAAATTATTCATCCCCCTTGGTATTACTCCTGTTGTGTCAGATTACAATCTGGAATTAAAATTGATTTTTATTTGGATTTTATAGAATGTCCTTAACACTATAGTCCAAATTGTTGAAGTGAGGTTGAGAGTAAGTGCTGATTATAGCGCATTGCCACACCCACCACACTACAGACCACCCAGATTAGGGCCCAAGTACAATCGTGCAACAGGTGACAAGTCAGCACCACACTGAACAGTGTGACGTTTTATTACGATGGCTGAAGTGCCAATCCTGCCACCAGACCCCAAGTAAGATAGAGGACCTGCTTGCAGATTAACATCACACCCAGCGATTGCAGGTAAAGGGCCTTGCTCAAGGGCCCAACAGAGTAGACTCACTTCTGGCATTTATGGGATTTGAACTGGCAACCTTCTGATTGTCAACACAGATCCCTAGCCTCAGAGCCACCACTTGGTGAAGTGAAATGAAAATAAAATACCTTATACTGTATATATAAAAAAACAAGTAAAAACTGAAAACCTTTGCTATGAAATGCCTTAATAAGATCTGAGCCAGCCAATTAACTTCAGAAATCACATAATTAGTTAATTGGGGTCCACCTGTGTGCAATCATAGTATCACATGATCCGTCACATGATATCTGTATACTGTGGTCGGATGGTGGAAGGACAGAATGGAATCAGTCAAAAGTTTGGGATGCCAACCGGGCCATCCATTCTATTAGACAAAATGAACAAAAATTAAAAAGAAAAAAAATGCACTGCTTCCTGGTCAGGGTTTCTTCAAATTTTTGGAGCTTTTTTAATCCGTGCAGCTTATTTGGATCTTCTGGCAGAAGACACCTCCCTTTAGGCTACATGTTTTTTATGAAGAAACTCCTGGAAGGGGCGGGGCTAAGTGCCCTTACTGGATGGTTTCTCAAAGCTGTGAGGGAAGAAGCAAAAACAGGACAAAGGCAGTGGTAGACCCCCCTCTGGTCTCGGCAGGTTATTACTTACCTTTCCCCAGCCATCGGAGGAGTCCACCATACAGCCATGCGTGACAATACATAGACCTGTTCTGAAGGACCCGGATTCTGCAACACCACTAAGCAAGCAACATGAAGACCAAGGAGCACTCCAGACAGGTCAGAGACAAAGTTGTAGAGAAGTAGAAATCAGGGACGGGTTATACAAAAATATCCCAAACTTTGTATATCCCACAGAGCACCATTAAATCCATTATAGCAGTATGGAAAGGTAATGGCCTCAATATAAACCTGACAAGAGAAGGCTGCCCACCAAAACTCACAGACTGGGCAATGAGAGTATTAATCAGAGATGAAAAAAGGATAAAATTGAAGGAGCTGCAAAGATCCACAGCAGAGATGGGAGTGTCTGCCCATTAGCACCAATTTAAGCCTTACACTCCACAGAGGTGGGCTTTATGGAAAAGTAGCCAGATAAAAAGCCATTACTTAAAAAGAAAAATAAGAAAATGCCATTGGAGTTTGTGGTGGACTCCCCAAACACATGGAAGAAGGTTTTCTGGTCAAATGAAACTAAGATTGGACTTTTTGGTCATCATGAGAAATGCCATGTGTGGCAGAAAGCTAACACTTCCCATCACCCCAAGAACACCATTCCCACAGTGAAGTATGGTGGTGGCAGCAGCATCACACTGTGGGGACAGGAAAACTGGGATTGAAGAAAAGATGGATGGCACTAAATACAGGGTTGAACAGCTGTTTTAGTCTGCCAGAGACTTGAGACTGGGATCAAAGTTCACCTTCCAGCAGGACAATGAATGACCCTAAACATGCTGCTGAAGGTGCATTGGAGTAGATTAAAGATCAACATCTAAATGTCTTGGATGGGCCTCATCAAAGCCCACACCTCAATCCAAGTCAGAATCTGTGGCATGACTTGAAGATTGCTGGACACCAACACAACCATCGGACTTGAAGGAGCTGAAGCAGTTTGGCCTCAAGGGATGAGTGGAAATCCCAGAGGTGAGATGTGCTAAGCTAATAGAGACATTAAACAAGAGATTTTCTGCTGGAATTGCAGCAAAAGGGTTTCTACAAAGTATTGACTTTGGGGGGTTATTATCTCCGCACACTCAGGATTTCTGTTTTTTTGTCCTAATTGTTTATTGTGTCACAGTAAGAAATATTCTGCCTCTTTATTGTGGTAGACATGTTATGTAAATCAAATGATGCTAAGCCCCCCAAAATCCATTTTAATTCCAGGTTGTAATACGACAAAACAGGACAAACACTGAGGGGGTGAACACTTTCACAAGGCACCATAAATCCCAGACTGAAGACCCATCTGTCTTTTAAACTGTCCTCGTGACCTCCTTTGTAAGCTTTGTCTGTCCCACCTTTTCACTGTGACAGTAATCACACCACCATATTTTACACTAACTTCGAGCTGCTAGCTTTAACAGCTCTGCCCAGGAGTCCCCAGAAAGGCTCCTAATAAGGTAGGTGATACCATTCAGAGGTGTGAGGGGGTGCTGTTGCTAATGGTATCCTCTTTTCCACAGCCCAGAGACGACACCCACTGAGGGCACACATGACCAACCCAGGTGTCATTAACAAGTCCCGCCCCTCCTGGTCGGCCCCGGTCAGAAAGGAGGCGGCTTCATCCTGATCTGGGGCAGAGCACAGTGGGACTGACAGAGCAAGCAACATTAGAAAAACCTCACCAGGCTTTTCACTTCAGCGTTACTTTTATTATTTGGCAACTGCCTGTTTGGTTACCAGGGTGGTACCCCAACTTTTTCCCTGCTTCTGACTGCCTCCTTGCAGTTGGCCACACCATGCTATACATCTCTCTTCTTTTGTATCTTTCTTTACAATTTCACTTTAAGGGTTTGTTATATTTCTACATTTTATTTTAATGGTTTCTGCTGTTAACATTAGTATTTCAGGCAAGCAGAATACAATGAAATTATTTCGTACAATGGATTTAGAAAGTTTTCAGACCCCTTCACTTTCTGCATACTTTATCGTGTTTTAGATTTCATTTGTAATGGATTCATTTCCCATTTTTGCCTCTTCAATCTACAGGCAATGACCCATAATGACAAATTAAGAACATATTTTCAGACAGGTTTGCAGATTTATTAAAAAGCAAAAAACTGAAATCTCTCATTCATATCAGAATTCATTACTTTGTAGAAGCCAGTTTGGCAGCAATTCCATGTCCAAGTCTTCGTGGGTAAGTCTCTGCAGGCTTTGCACACCTGGATTTGGCCAGTTTATCCTGTAGTTTCTGGCAGATTCTCTCTAACTCCATTAGATTGGATGGGAGATATCTGCAAACTGCCATCTTCAAGTCTGTCCACAAATGTTTAAGTCTGGCCTTTAGCTTGGGGCACTCAAGGACACTCAGAGACTTGTCCTGAAGACACTCCAGTGTTGTTATGGCTGTATGCTTCAGGTCATTGTTATGGTGAAAGATGAACCGTCATCCCAGTCTGAAGCATTGTGCATTCTGGAGCAGGTTTTCTTCAAAGACCCCTCGATATGTGGCTGCATTAATTCTTCCCTCAATTCTGACCATCCTACCTGTCCCTGTCACTGAGGAGCAGCCCCACAGTTGCCTCCATCACTCTTCACTGTAGGAATGGCATTAGGTACATGATAATCAGTTCCTGGTCATTACCAGACATAGTGCTTAGAGTTCTGCCCAGAATTATTTTTGATCTCATTAGACCTGAGAATCTTTATTCTCATAATCTTGCAGACCATTAAACTACCATATGTCTTTGAATGTTGGCAGTATGACTGGTAAGGGGAGAGAGTTAGCAGGTATGATGGAGAGAAGGAAGGTTGATATATTGTGCATGTAAAAGACTAAATGGAAGGGGAGTAAGGCCAGGTGGATCGGAGATGGATTCAGATTGTTCTGTCATGGTGTGGATAGATGGAGAAATGGAGTAGAGGTTATTCTGAAGGAACAGTATGTCAAGAAAGTTTTGGTGGTGAAAAGAGTGTCAGACAGAGTAATGATTATGAAACTGGAAATTGGAGGTGTGATGATGAATGTTGCTAGTGCATATGCCTTGCAAATTGGGTGTGCAATGCTGGAGAAAGAAGATTTTTGGAGTGAGTTGGATGAAGTGATGAACAGTGTACCCAAGGGACAGAAAGTGGTGATTGGAGCAGATTTCAATGGACATTTTGGTGAAGGGAACAGAGGAGACGAGGAGGTGATGGGTAGGTATGGTGTCAAGGAAAGTAATGAAGAAGGTCAGAGGACAGTGGATTTTGCCAAAAGGATGGATCATGGCTGTGGTGAATACGTATTTTAAGAAGAGGGAGGAACATAGGGTGATGTACAAGAGTGGAGGAAGATGCACACAGGTAGATTACATCCTATGCAGAAGAGTCAATCTGAAGGAGATTGAAGACTGCAAAGTGGTGGCAGGGGAAAGCGTATTTAAGAAGCATAGGATGGTGGCCTGTAGGATGACATTGTTGATCAAGAAGAGGAAGAGAGTGAGGGCAGAGCCAAGGATCAAATGGTGGAGGTTGGAAAAGGAAGACTGCAAGGTTGAGTTTAGGGAGGAGGTGAGACAGAGACTGGGTGGCAGTGAAGAGTTACCAGACAGCTGGGAAACTACAGCAGATGTAGTAAGGGTGACAGCAAGAAGGGTGCTTGGCGTGACATCTGGACAGAGGAAGGAGGAAAAGAAAACCTGGTGGTGGAATGAGGAAATACAGGAGAGTATACAGAGTGTGAAGGGTGGCCAGTCGTTCATCCTGCAGCATGGAGGGCTCCACCTGGCGGCGTGGGGGTATTGGCCGGGATGAACGACCGGCCACCCTTCACACGAGGAAGAGGATGGCAAAAAAGAAATGGGATAGCCAGAGAGATGCAGAAAGTAGACAAGAGTACAAGGAGATAAGGTGCAAGGTGAAGAGAGAGGTGGCGAAGGCTAAAGAAAAGGCATATGATGAGTTGTATGAAAGGCTGGACATTAAGGAGGGTGAAAAGGACCTGTACCGATTGGCTAGACTGGGGGACCGAGCTGAGAAATATATGCAGCAGGTTAGGGTGATAAAGGATAAAGATGGAAACATATTCACAAGGGAGGAGAGTGTGTTGAGCAGATGGAAAGAGTACTTTGAGAGGTTGATGAATGAAGAGAGCGAGAGAGAGGAGAGGTTGGATGATGTGGAGATAGTGAATCAGGAAGTGCAACGGATTAGCAAGGAGGAAGTAAGGACAGCGATGAAGAGGATGAAAAATGGAAAGGCCGTTGGTCCAGATGACATACCTGTGGAAGTATGGAGGTGCTTAGGAGAGATGGCAGTGGAGTTTTCAACCAGATTGTTTAATGGAATCTTGGAAAGTGAGAGGATGCCTGAGGAGTGGAGAAGAAGTGTACTGGTACCGATATTTAAGAAAAAGGGGGATGTGAAGGACTGTAGTAACTATAGGGGGATAAAATTGATGAGCCACAGCATGAAGTTATGGGAAAGAGTAGTGGAAGCTCGGTTAAGAAGTGAGGTGATGATTAATGAGCAGCAGTATGGTGTCATGACAGGAAAGAGCACCACAGATGCAATGTTTGCTCTAAGGGTGTTGATGGAAAAGTTTAGAGAAGGCCAGAAGGAGTTGCATTGTGTCTCTTTGGACCTGAGAAAGCATATGACAGGGTGCCTCGAGAGGAGCTGTGGTATTGTATGAGGAAGTCAGGAGTGGCAGAGTAGTACGTAAGAGTTGTACAGGACATGTACGAGGGAAGTGTGACTGTGGCAAGGTCTGTGGTAGGAGTGACGGATGCATTCAACGTGGAGGTGGGATTACATCAGGGATCAGCTTTAACCCCTTTCTTATTTGCAATGGTGATGGACAGGTTGACAGACAAGATTAGACAGGAGTCCCCGTGGACTATGATGTTTGCTGGTGACATTGTGATCTGTAGCGATAGTAGGGAGCAGGTTGAGGAGACCCTGGAGAGGTGGAGATATGAGAGGAGAGGAATGAAAGTCAGTAGGAACAAGACAGAATACATGTGTGTAAATGAGAGGGAGGTCAGTGGAATGGTGAGGATGCAGGGAGTAGAGTTGGCGAAGGTGGATGAGTTTAAATACTTGGGGTCAGCAGTACAGGGTAATGGGGATTGAGGAAGAGAAGTAAAAAAAGAGTGCAGGCAGAGTGGAATGGGTGGAGAAGAGAGTCAGGAGTGATTTGTGACAGACGGGTATCAGTAAGAGCGAAAGTGAAGGTCTACAGGATGGTTGTGAGACCAGCCATGTTATATGAGTTGGAGATGGTGGCACTGACTAGAAAGCAGAAGGCAGAGTTAAAGATGCTAAGATTTGCATTGGGTGTGACAAAGATGGATAGGATTAGAAATGAGGACATTAGAGGGTCAGCTCAGGTTGGTCGGTTGAGAGACAAAGTCAGAGAGGTGAGATTGCGTTGGTTTGGACATGTGCAGTGCAAATATTGACTCTGCATAAACTTCATGTAATTGTCAATAAAAGTCTTTAAAACTTATGAAATGCTTGTAATTCTACTTCAGTCTACCATAGAAACATCTGACAAAAAGATCTAAAAACACTGACGCAGCAAACTTTGTGAAAGCAACACTTGTGTCATTCTCAAAGCTTTTGGCCACGTCTGTATCTGTTGGTCAGGTTTTAATATCAAAAAGCTTTAAAAATCTGCCATATTTTATGAAGACTATTTCCACACGTTCATCAGCAGTGTATTGCTTTTGATTCTCAGTAGGACAACTGGAGTAGAACGCAGCGGGTTATCCCAAATTATTCATTCATCTCAGACTGCGAGACGCTTTCTTCTCCAGTGTCTGTGATTTATGATGGCTGCTTAAATATTAACAACTTAGATGAGATGCTTCTGTTTGATAATGAGCTGTGTGATGATACATTTGTTTGGTCACGGCATGAAGAAACTTGTCCAGTTGCTAGCAGGATGAGAGTAGCAACCATGACTGTGTTATTTCAACGTGATCAGCAGATGGAGAGAAAACTGTGGTTGCCTAGCAAGGAGGTACACACACACACACACCCCATTATGGCAGACTAGTTTGTAATGCATCATTTCTTATTAAAGCTTTCTAAACAAAATAATCATTAAACTGACCTGGTGTGTGCTGTCGAACAGGCTAATGTGCCATCCTGAGGAAAACAGTGGGTCATACGGAGTGGAATGTGGCATCTGAACTCTAAAGAGCACTCGTGTTCAAATGCATGGCGTTAATTATAAACATTTATTTCAGTGGCGTCTTTGTGTTAGGACTAGTGGGGCAGGTGCTCTTGTGCGAAATAAACTGTTCAAAAAATGTAAGTAACACTTTGCAAACACATCAGATCTCAATGGGAAAAAAAATTCTGCTGGTTATCTCTACTGATATAGACTGGGTAATGTGCTAGGAATGAAAGGATGGCACATCATTTGATGGAAATGAAAATGATCAACCGACAGAGGGCTGAATTCAGTCTTCTGAATTGATTGCTTTCTTCATTAAATGGCAGCCAAACAGAAATGAGATGTGAAATGAGCCAAAAAATAAACTAGAACATCAAACTCCAACCAATTTCACCCCAATCATTTCCTTAATGGGAAGCTGATTCCTGCTCTGCTGTTAATTAAACTCATTATTTAATTCCATGGCTTGTTGCTGCTCTCGTTCTGCCACAGCAGACATTTCTAAAACTGTTGATTTTCTCATTTTTTTTCTAACAACACCATCAAGATGTTTTGGTGACCTGAGAGATCAACCTTACCGATGCCTTCACCTTTCTTTATTTTTCAGATATTGTGTAATGGGCACAGGTGAGCTGGTCGTGTGGCAGCTTGTGTTGTTTGGCTGCTAATTAACTCTTTGAGGGCTGAATATTATTTCCCACAACAACGCAGTTTTTTGAAAAGCACCCAAAAGCAATGGTTTCACACATAAATCAACCTAAAACATCTGGTTTTTTTTTTGGAAAAAATATACTTTATTTACATAATGTGGCATGTGGCTGGGGGTGGTACCCAGCTGGGATGCCCAGGAGGACCAGAGGAGGGCTTACGCCTTCACCAGACCACGAGGGGGCGACTGCCCTGGTGGCTTTGTGGACCACGGGAACTGAGCTTGGAAGCTCAACCCTATAGGGGCCCATGGTCACTGCCAGGGGCGCCTCTATGCCTGGAAAGCCCTGGTCCTAAACACTTCTGCCACACCCGGAAGTGCTGGGGGGAAGACGACCAGGGACACCCAGAGTGCTTCCAGGTGCACAGCCGGTACTTCTGCCACACTGGAGAGTGCCGGCAAAAGATTATCGGGAGGCACCTGGAGCACATCCGGGTGATTATAAAAGGGGCCGCCTCCCTCCATTCGATGGCTGGAGTCAGAAGTGCAGAGGACGAAGTCTTGGTGGAGTAGAGTGGAGGCGGACCTGAGAGAGAGGCATTGGAGAAAGGCCTGGACTTTGGGGGAGTTTTGGGGTTGTGTGTGGCACATTTTTATATATTAGTTGTAAATAAATGTGTGTTGAATGATTAAACCATGTCTACCTGTCTGTGTCTGGGCAAGTGTCCAAAATATATATTTGGGTAATATACTCATATAAAACACAATCTAGTAATCTTACCATCTATAACAATCTACTACCTCAAATAGAATCGTCTGTATTCAGCTATAGTCTGATACAGTCTGTCATTATCCATTAACAACTACACCTTATTTACATATACATAGGTTATATTTATATATATATATATATATATATATATATATATATAT
>JANRMT010027041.1:21090602-21107823 GCA_026402145.1 Polypterus bichir lapradei | reverse complement strand
ATAAGACATAAACTAAAAATGTTTCACAATGTGTCCCTGAATGAAGGGAGGCTCAAAATCAAAAGTACCAGTCAGTATCTGGTGTGGCCACCAGCTGCTTGAAGTACTGCAGTGCATCTCCTCCTCATGGACTGGACCAGATTTGTCAGTTCTTGCTGTGAGATGTTACCCCACTCTTCCACCAAGGCACCTGCAAGTTCCTGGACATTTCTGGGGGGAATGGCCCTAGCCCTCACCCTGCGATCCAACAGGTCCCAGACGTGCTCAATGGGATTGAGATCTGGGCTCTTCGCTGGCCATGGCAGAACACTGACATTGCTGTCATGCAGAAACTCACGCACTTTTTGCCACTCCTGTCTGGTCCAGCGAAGGTGGGTTTGTGCCCATAGGCGGCGTTGTTGCTGGTGATGTCTGGTAAGGACCTGCCTTACAACAGGCCTGCAAGCCCTCAGTCCAGCCTCTCTCAGCCTATTGCGGACAGTCTGAGCACTGATGGAGGGATTGTGTGTTCCTGGTGTGACTCGGGCAGTTGTTGTGGCCATCCTGTACCTGTCACGCAGGTGTGATATTCGGATGTACCGATCCTGGTGAGTTGGGAAGCTACAACACGCTCAAGAACTTTTGACAGAAGATCAAAATGAACACGCAGAGAGTTCTTGGGCTTTTAGTGCTTTAGCTCATCTGTCTGATTGTAACGATGCGATCGACAAGGACAAGGGGTGCTTAGATTGTGTGGAGCTCATGGCTGCTATGATTCCTGTAACCCACTAGATGTCACTCTTTTCGGAGGTTCAGATCTTTTTCCAGCACAATCAGGAAGAAACTTCAAAAAGTTTCACGTGGAGCTTCATCGCTGCCTACAGGTCCATTCACACTACGAGCAATTGAAACAGGCGACCTCCATTGAGCTACTTCTGTGACTTCCAAAGCCAAAGGGCTTCACGACTGATGCTTAAGGGGTGCGTCATATTAAAAGGGGGAATCCTGATCAGAACAATGATTTTGTGTTTTGTATTTGTAATTAATTCAGACTTTTATTTTTATTATTATTTATTTATTTATTTATTTATTTATTTATTTATTTATTTATTTATAAAGCACTTTAAGAACATCATCCAGGCTGACCAAAGTGCTGTACAATAAAAACCAACATATCAGACACACAATAACCAAAGGGTAAAAGAAACAGAAACACATAAGAGCTGAAAAGATTCATAATAAAAAGTACACAGATAGTCAACATATCATACTGGGTTAAAGGCCAGGGAGTAAAAGTGTGTTTTTAAATAAGATCCAAAGACAGCAAGTGAAGGAGTCTGCCTAACGTGCAACGGCAAATTGTTCCAGAGTTTTGGAGCTGCAACTGAAAAAGCTCGATCACCTTGGTATCTGTGCTCACTTTGATATTAAGAAGTGTTTGTTCTTTAGAATTTGGCAAGATTTCATTAATGTTATTCTAAAATAAGTTTTGCTGAGCTCCTGCCAGTATTTCTGCTAAACTCTTGTTTTAATGAATATGAGTTTGTATAATAACACAATGGACCTCATTTTTACTTATAATTAGCGCTCTGTCGTGGGTGAAGGTGGGGATTTTAGCACAGTTTCTGTGATGTATGGCATCACTGGTATGACTTCTTTAAATCTTATAGTTTTTGTTTTGCTGAATGTTATCTTTGTCTGTCATATTATGTAACTTCTTGTGTAACTCCTTAATTTGGAACAAAGAGCAGGACGAGATGAATCCAAAAACAAACAGATGGTTAGAAAATCTCAAGAGAACAAGTATAAAAAATGCATTATTATTAAAAAACGGATAAAGAAAAGAAGGTGACGAGAAGATAGAAAAAATGACTGGAGTGCTTAGAAAAGCTGCTGCGAGGCCTCCAGTGACCACCATGTAGTGCATGGGGTGAAGTACGAGAAAAGCGTTCACGGCGCAGACATCGGCAACACGCAGTCTATAAATGACAAAACTCGCTGGGTGGGCTGAGAAAAGTAACAAAGTACAACAAAACATTGTGAAACGTGAGAGGGCTGAGAAAAGTAACAAAGTACCAAAGTAACAAACGTGAGCGGGCTGAGAAGCAAACAACCGAAGAAGAAAGCGGACAGAGAAGCCCCCCTGAGTGGCTTCACAAGTGAGCTGTAACGAGCGAGAGAAGGCCGCTGGTCCCATCACTCAACCACCCTGGTAACGCGGGTAACTCCGTCATCGTGAATTCACTCCAAGTCCACCCACAGTCACTTGGTGAACAAACAGACACCAAGAGAGTGATTTCCTTGTTGATTGGTGTCAAAAGAGACAAATTAAATCTGCTACAAAAAAAAAATGGCAAAAATTCTAAGGTGACCTGGGTTCGCTTCCAGGGTCCTGGCTGCGTGGAGTTTGCATGTTCTCCCCGTGTCTGCATGGGTTTCCTCCCACAGCCCAAACACATGCAGGTTAGGTGCATTGGCGATTCTAAATTGTCCCTTGTGTGTGCTTGGTGTGTGAGTGTGTGCCCTGCGGTGGGCTGGCGCCATGCCCAGGGTTTGTTTCCTGCCTTGCGCCCGGTGTTGGCTGGGATTGGCTCCAGCAGACGCCCCGTGATCCTGTGTTAGGATATAGCAGGTTGGGTACTGACTGACTGAAAATGAAAGGAAAAGAAGTTAATTAGCAGCAATAACAGGTCACTAATTAAGAAAAGGGTTAAAATGAAAACCTGCAGCCACTGCAGCCACTGCAGCCATACAGGACCACTGTTGGGGATCAAAATGATGTCCAGTAAGTTCAAAGTAAAAGGAGAATTAAAGCAAACAGGTGGCACCTGAGCACATTTCGGAGTGCCACAGTAAAGGGTTTCAATATTTGAAGTATATGAAGGAGAGGTTTGGCCCAGCCAAAGCCCAGAACATGTCTGGAGAGACCTGAAGATGGCAGTTTATAGAGGCTGAGAGGGTCTGCCAGAAGGAATTGGATAAACTGCCTAAATCCAGGCATGCAAAACTTGCAGAGACTTAACAAGAAGACTCAAAGCGGTGATTGCTGCCAAAGGGGCTTCTACAAACTACTGAATTAAGGGTCTGAATACTTATGTGAATGAGAGGTTTCAGGTTTAGATTTTTAACAAATTTGGAAACCGGTCATTAAGGATTATCGGGTGCAGATTGATGGACAAAAATGGCAAATGTATCCCTTTAAAATTAGATCTATGACACAATGAAGTATGCAGAACGCGAAGGGCTCTTCAGACTTTCTGAATGCTCTGTAAGAAGGCGATTTAAAGTCTGACGCACCTTTTGAGATAAAGTAGCAGTGTTTACAGTCTCCACTGGTAATGGAGCTCCGTTTGCTGACCTCTTACTCTTAGAGGTCACACTGAATAGCTATGAATATGTGAGAGCCTTTCCAATCACACATTCCAATCAAATTGGCCTGAATTCTTTTACAAATAATGTCACAAACTCACAATTTATTATCTCCAAAGGGACCTTCCATGAACACTGCATGCAAGCTTCTCTCTTTCTGTCTTTTTTAGCCATCGGAGTCTCGTTGCTCACTGAAATGTCGACTCAGATGATTGTTTTTCTGCTTCTCACGGGCCACCTGCTCCTTATGCACATCAGATCTATACCACCAATTCATCCATTGCTGAACCTGCATAATCCAGCTAATGATATGGAGGAGTGAGGCCCTTTAAGTTCAGCGTTGAGATTAACCCTGGATGGGGTGCCAGGGAATCATAAGGCACGGTCTCATATTTTCTCAGACCGGACAAATTTAGAATCATCTGTTAATCTAACCTTCATGTCTCTGTGATGTGGGAAACCAAATTACTAGCGAAAATCCCAGGGGATGTAGGAATAAAGTGCAATCTCCATGCAGGGAGGAACAGAGCCGATGCTTGAACCCAGTCTCCTGGAGCTTCGTTGGCAGCAGCTGTCACTGTTGCACTAACATTACACCTTAGCAAAGGGCAAATTTCATTTATCTTCACCATTTATGAAACATTTTCTCTTAACTGTGAGTATTCCATCCATCCATCTGTCCATCAATTGTGGACACCAGGAGGTGTTATGGCTCTCCAAACACCGAACGTGAAGGCTCTGACACAAGTGTAACAGCACAAGAGAGATTGATTACACAAACAGTCTTCAGGAAAGCATTTCCCACACACTATAACATAGTGCCAAAGCACAAGTAAAGCCCACAACATGGTCTTCTCTCTCTGTCACTGCCTCCTCCACTCTTCCTATCAAGCTCCGTCCTCCCGACTTGGGCTCGAGGATGTGAGGCACACATCTCCTTTTATTTAAGCTGCCCTAGCTAAGGAAATCCCTTGACGTAGAGACTCCCCAGTCCTGCAGCTCCACCTGGCAGGACCCAGCATGGCTGTCCCTCGGGACTACAATACCCAACATGCCCTATGGGCACTCATGTGGGGATCCGAACCTGCGCCTTCTGCCATCTATTGTCCTGAGGGAGACAAAGCCCTGTATAAGCTGTGTCCCCCTGTCCTTCCATCCTAAGGGGATCCCGGCTGGTTAAGAATGCTGGCCATCACACATACCCTTCATCCATCCATCTGTCCATTCATTTACTGAGCCAGGCATTACCCTGGAAACATTAATGAGCAGGGTGGTGGACATTTCCATTGATTCATTCCAAAGCAGGCCTACAACTATCTTCCTTACACATTTGCATGAACAGCCTGCTGAGCTATTGGACATGGCAGGTTCCAGCGAGGTGGCTTCTGCTATTGGCCGTGCAGGTCATGTGACATCGCCCTGCAGTTGTAGCCATTCTTCCATTCTGTGTGCTGAAATGTGTGTGAAATGTTCTGTTTGTGTGAAACAGAAAGGATGAAAGAAGTTGTGTGTGTGTGTGTGTGTTTAGCATGAGTTGATTTATTTTATTTTTTCCTGGAACATAATGACTGTATTGTTGTACTGTTTATTTGAGTGCATCTCTGACTCATCTGTGTTTTATTATTTTTTTGTTCAAAGAAAGAAAGAAAGACCCTCAGTAATGGAAAGTCTCTTAAGTAGACTGACCATGCCACACGTTTTCACACTGGCCAGCAGACAGAGAGTGACAGGTAGTGGTGAAGGGTCACTCCTGGGTGGTCCCCCACCCTGTTGTAGTAGTGTATCCTTCCTCACCTCCATGCTGTTTCAGATTCAGAAGAAATAAAAAGGACATTCAGCACACAAAGACCTCATCTTGAGCCAGCAGCTCATTGTATAAGAAGGCCAACAGTGGGGTTATATTGCCTCACTGGAGGGATGGTATTAGGTAGGTAACGAGCAGTGTCTGGTCTTCATCAGACGTAGATCTTAAAGTTCTACCTTAAAAGTTTAATTTTTGTCTCATCAGACCTGAGAATTGTTTTTTCTTCACGCTTCTGTGAGTCATTTAAATGCTATTTGGTAACTCCAAGCAGGCCGTCCTATGCCTTTTACTTAACATGGCCTTCCATCTAACTGACAGAACAATGCTCGTATGATTCTCCTTCTTACAGGTTCTCCAATCTCAGAAGAAAACTTCTGAATCTTTGTTAGAGTGACCATGGGGTTCTTGGTCTCTTTCCTCACCAAAGCTCTTCTACTTCATAAGCTGCCATACCACATGCTCTTCAGAAGCAGTCATCCACCTGAAAGCTAAGCCTGTTCAGGCCCAGTAAGCACTTGGATGGGAGACCATATAGGGTTACTGCTGGAAGAGGTGTTGGTGATGCCAGCAGGGGGCGCTTACCCTGTGGTCTGTGTGGGGATCCCAAAGCCCCAGTGCAGTGATGGGGACTCTGTGCTGTAAAAATTGGTGCCATCCTCATGAAGAGATGTAAAACCAAGGTCCTGACTCCCTGTGGTCATGAAAGATCTCTAAACATCTTTCAAAAAGAGTAGGGTGCATCCTGATCTCCTGGCTAAATTGCCCATCATGGCCCCATCTATTCTGGGCACCTAATCATCCATTGTCTGTAATTGTCTCTGTCTCTCTCACCCCTTATCCACCTAACAGTTAATGTGTGGTGAGGGTACTGGTATAAGAATGGCTGTTGTCTCATCATCTGGGTGGGTGCTATGCATTAGTGGTGGTTGAAGTGGCTCCCCAGTCACTGTGAAAAGTATTTTGAGTGGTGAGTACAGCACTATATAAATGTAATTCATTATTATTATTATCATTATTATTATTGTTATTATTTACATTATTATTTACCCAAGTTATTGGGGACGCATGGTGGCGAAGTGGTAGCACTACTGCCTCCCAGTAAGGAGACCCGGGTTCACTTCCCGGGTCCTACTAGCATGGAGTTTGCATGTTCTCCCCGTGTATGTGTGGGTTGCCTTGGGTGCTCCGGTTTCCTCCCACCATCCAAAGACATGCAGGTTAGGTGCATTGGTGGTCCTAAATTGTGCCTGGTCTGTGTGCCCTACGGTGGGCTGGGTTTGTTCCTGCCTTGCACCCTGTGTTGGCTGGGACTGGCTCCAGCAGACCCCCATGACCCTGTGTTAGGATATAGTGGGTTGGGTAATGACTGACTGACTGATTGACTGACCTCAGTTACTCAGTTTGTCTGGACTGCTAGCTCTAGAAAGAGTCCTGCTGGTTCCATTTCACAATTATTAAAGCCATTGTGCTCCTGGGGATCCTCAAAGCTTTAGAAATGGTCTCATCCCCTTGTCCAGATCAATACCTCATCACAATTTGATCACGGAGGTTTTTGGACTCAGAAGTGACTCTAAGGACTCTGGGGGACCCAAGCAAAAAATTCAACAAAAAGTCTCAACATGGTAAAATTGTTAATTTTAAGTTAAGTGCAAATTAGTAAAATCAGCAGGGAGGATTTAATAAACACAAATGCTTAATTTTAATTTTGCTAAGAACAGATTGAAATAAAACACCATAATAAATGAATTGTATTAAGAAATTAATAGAATGAAGTAAAGAAAAATAAATGAAAAAGTAAATGACATGCAAACAAATACAGTGCCCTCCATAATGTCTGGGACAAAGACACATTTTTAATTGATTTCTACCTTCTTGCCCTGCTACTCTGTTTAAAATTACACGTTCAGATGTGATTAAAGTGAACATTGCTGACTTTCATTTAAGGTTATTTGCAAGTTGTCTTGAAAGCTTGCATATTGTAATCTTGTTAGTTAGCCAATAAAAGGTGTCATTCTGCTTGACTTCTCATTACATCCATAATGACTAACACGGTACAACATCCTAGTACCACAGTCACACCATGTAGAAATGACAGCCCTTTCTCTAAATAGTCCTCCCAATTTCAGGGCACCATAACGTTTGGGATAATTGGCATCACAGGTGTTTGTGATTCCTCAGGTGGGTTTCATTGCATCACACGATACCTCGGCTTGCTTCTACCCTTTAGAGCAGGGGTCCTCAATCCCAGTCCTGGAGGGCCGCAATGGCTGCAGGTTTTTGTTCGAACCCGGTTGCTTAATTAGAAAGCAATTCTTGTCAATAATTGAATTTCATGGCTTGTTAGTGCTTTAACTCTGCTATGTCAGGTCATTCTCATATCATAGATTTTCTTCCTAATTCTAAGGATGTCATCCAAATGATTTGAAGGCTAAAATGGAGGAGTGATTCTCAGTCCACTTTTTTCTCTTCACTTTCCTTCCAAGTATTTAATTAAACCCAATTGTGCGAGATAAATACACAGAGGTGGAAATGGTAACAAGCTAAATGAAGAAACTGCTGGTCTCTTTTGTCATTTGCATCTTATTGCTAACTAGCTGATTACCCAGTGGCTTCGCTCACTGAGTGCAAGGGAAAAAAATAAAATGTAGTATATAAATTATTAAACAGTAAAACATTAACGTTTTAAGAAGTAAAGATACATTGAGCACTACTGGAGTGCTTTCGGTTAAAGTACATTTTAAAGGCGCTATAACACAACAGGTAAGTAGCACTAACAGCAGCTTAAATGTATTTGGATCATCTCTCGGTAGCAGATCCCTTGTGAAAGGTGCTACACGACCGCTGTGGTATAGAAATTACATTTTCTATGCGATCCTGCAAATTTCTGCCTGACGACTTGCACTACATGCCTGTGATTTAAGAGAAAAATTATTCTGAGAAATGTGGACGCTGCCATTCCGTGCTTAATGGGCAGAAGGTCCAAACAATTCCCAAGTCCAAAACTTAACATGAAGAGGTTGGTACAACTTCTTAGATGTAAACCCTCCATCTTCTTAAAAGAATTCATCACAAAAGCAACCTTGAATGTTGTGGGGTTTTTGTGACCTGAACTCACCTTAAGGGACAGTAAGTAGTCGTGCAACACAATTTATAAAGAGAGTTTTCCTTTCGATGGCACCGATTACACTCATTCGCAAAGATTTCCACTCTCCCAGGAGCCGAGGGGGACTCGAAGTGTCACAAACAGTGCGAGAAGAAAGGATGCCGCCCGAAACTGCGAAACTCTCGACCCGGCGGAGCACCCCGATATTTCGCACCTCTCAGTGTCCACTTTGTCCTCACAACCCCTCACCGCTGAAGGCGGTGTTGTCTTCATATTGTTTACAGCTTGGCACAGTTAAAAAGTAGAAAGACGCAAAGCTGCTTTCCTCATCTCTTTTACTATCAAGTACTGCCAATTAAAAAAAAGTTATAATCAGTCACGTGGACGAATAAATAAAACTTCTCTGTCAGAACGCGCCTGGCAGCGGACGGCTCAGCGCTGGAGTCCAGAGCGGAGGGCTGGGAGAGGTCGACACGGGGGCGCACTTCTATAGGATAGAGCGGCGTGTTTGTGTTTACTTCTTTTCAATATCAGTAAAATAACTCTCACACAAATAATAACAACTCGTAAAGATGATATAAAACTGGTGTCCACAAATGAAGTGATTAGTTCCTGTATTATAATATGTTCTGTGGTCATACGTAACTTCCGTTTCGCGTGGTCATACGTAATTTCCGTTTCAAACGCGAACAGAATTTTATATATATAGATTAGGAGCCATTAAAAACCAAGAATACAGCTGTTTAAGACTAAAATAAACAATGAGGATTCAAAATCTTAAAGAGCGAGACAACTAAAGTGAAGCAGAAGTGTGACTGGAGCAGTAAGCGTTTCTTATTAAGCAATTGGGTTGGAGCAAAAACTGCAGCCCTCCAGGACCGTGATTGAAGACCCCTGCTTTAGAGTCTGTAGCTGCCATTGTTCAACATGAGGACAAGAGCTGTGCCCATGAAAGTCAAAAAAGCCACTATGAGGCTGAAAAACAAGTAAATCCTTATGATTACCTAAATCAACTGTCCGGAATATCAAGAAGAAGAACGAACACACTGGTGAGCTCAGTAATCGGAAAGGGACTGGTAGACCAAGGAAGACCTCCACTGCTGATGACAGAAGAATCCTATTTCTGGTAAAGGAAAAGCCCCAAATGCCTGTCTGAGAGATCAGAAACAGACTTCAGGAGCCCGATGTGTGTGTGTCAGAGACGACAATCTGATAAGGACTTCATGAACAGAAATACTGAGGCCGTGCTGCACGATGCAAAGTGCAATTGGCAGCCTTGCCCGATCTGTTGCTGCACCTCCGATTTGAGTCCATGGCTTGGTTTCTGTCCTGAAGTGCAGAAAAATTGTGGGCCATCTCATTGACGTCCAATCAGTTCAGTGTGCCACAATCAAGTTCTAAACACGTCTCAAAAAGAATTTTAGCAAACAAGCTGCATTTGAGCACAATTCCAAGTGTGCCAGCAAAATCTTTGAACACATACAGTATATGAATGAAAGATTTCATTTCTTGATTTTTACTAAATTTGCAAACTGTTCTGAAAGCATGTTTTTACTTTTTCATTATTGGTTACTGAGTCCGCCAAATGTATTAATTTCAAATTAAATCTACAACACAATCAAGTATGTAGAAAATAAAGAGATCTGAATGCTTTCTGAATTCATTATAGACATTCCTTTATTAATTATGTCGCTGAAGAAAGGAACTTAATAGACAGAGTGACAAGGTGGCAACAATGGAAAGTTCACGGATTGTTCCTGCCTCGCGCTGTAATCCTGCTTATGCTGGTGCAACACTGGAAGGATAGATGGATAGAATAATTAAACATGTGCTATGAAGATATTTTCCTTAATAGTTTTGAAGAATCTGCGTTCTAAGCTTACAGATGGCTTAACGTCTATTACAGAGCCGATTGTGTGGCGATTGGGTATTTGGAGAAAGAAAAGTAAGGACAGGAATTTGAGGTTAGTACGTTTGAAAGAGACAGTACTGCTGCAATAAAGTATTTCATCGAAGGTCACGCATGGCGCAGCAAGCATCTTGCGTGAGACATGAACAATTACTGTGCCACCGTGTTCCCAAACATTTGTAAGTACATGATTTAACTCCTATCATCATGAAAATGATATCACGTATACATCTCAGTATTTTAATTATTCAGAGAGCTGTAATATCACAAATGTAATGGATTCTGTGTCCTGTCGGAGGAAGAGAAAGCCCGGAAGCACGTAGTGATTCATACACATAGAGCACATACTGTAGAAGATCAAATACAAAACAGAGCATTTAATGTGCTACTTTAGTTACGATGGGATTGAGAAACTAGTAAATTAAATGATTTTAAGATGAAGTTTATGATGTTCTACTTTAATGACAAAATAAACTAGGTGATTAAAGTGGAAATTTCAAGATTAATGTTGACATTTCAAGTTTTTTTCCCACCTTGTGCCTATTTTTTTTTGTCTGTACCCTAATAAGCTTTCATATGACACTCAGACGGTGGGCTACAACTCGCCTTTTCACAGCAACTTTGATATGTGACTTCTTTTTTATTTTGGGCACTGTGCGACTTTGTGAGCTTGAGCTTTTGAATTTCTCTGACACTCTATGTCACTCGATCAACTTCCTTTTGTTGTTTATACCACTGTTTAAACCAATAAATAGTATGTTTTTTCTTCCCTCCACTCAGTATTTGCTGAAATTCTTATATTTTCCCTCGTGCTTTTGCCATTGCCTTTTCACAGAATGCTGATCTTAAGGGCTATTTATATTGATTTGCATATTGAAAGAGGTGTAATTCTGGGAAGAGTTGGGGTGGGGCAGCAGGCGCGTGCATGTGCGTTAATTTTCACGCTGACCGGGATTTATGTAGCGGAAGAACGTGGAAGTTGGCATACGCACAGATTTATCCATCTGGATTTTTTTGTGTGTAAGCACATTTCTGCTTTTGTGTTTACGCCATATTATAGTGCGAATTCTACGCATGGTATTATGCATGAGGCCCCTGGTCTGTGCGCCGTAGTGCATTCATCCCATGCCATGAGCTTACAATCGCGCAGCACTTGCGCCATGGTGCTCTGCCTGGATATGTTACACATGAGGGAATCAGTATGGGTGAGGTTTAGAGGTAGCCTGAAAGAAGAATGAGCATTCCTTCCACCCTTGAAGCGGTGGAGTAAAGAAGAAGGGAGCAGTGAGCATGACGAAAAGCTGAGGAAAGTAAGGAAGCGAGTGAGGAGGCACATGAGAGCAGGATGTCGTTAATGTATATATGTAGGGAGCCAACCACGTGGTAGGTGTGCAGACAGCGGTTCTGCGGAAAAAGGAAGGGGGGATCGGGGGCAGCACTTGTGCGTCTCTGCCATGAAATAAATCCTCTGTTAACGGAAATAAGGAATGAAACCACCAAAAGGAGAGGTCAGTACTAAAAGTTCCTTACGGCATAGTGGTAAGATCTTCCAAAAAGAAAACGTTATTTTCGAAAGTTCGTTACGGGGCACGGCGCAAAATGAAACATACTTAACATTTGTAAGTACAGTGTAAAGGATGAGCATGGGAAATTTGGGCTTCCTATGTATATTGGAAGCCGCAGAAATAGTGAGGAGGGGTTTCCCCTACCCTATATATATAGTTTAGGGGGTACACCCGTTTCCCCCCCCTTGGGTGTTGCAATAGGACATGAAACAAACCTAACTTTTGTAAGTACACTGCAAGGAATGAGCACATGAAATTTTAGCTACCCACCTATATGGAAAGTGGGAGAATTAGTGATGAGTCAGTGAGGGCTTTGCCTTGCATATGTACAGATGTTCCCTTTGCCCACATGTAGCACTTTACTCTTTTCAACATTAAACTGCATTTTCCAGGTGTTCGCCCAGTTCTGAAGCTTGTCCAGATCTTTTTGAATTCTTTCTTGAGACCTCCTCAGTGTCGGCCATCCCTCCAATTGTGTCGTTTCAATGTGTCAAAGGCAACCTAACTGTAGCCGCAGCTCAGCAGCAGCAGGTATGTCACTTCAGAATTTCAACTGACTTTCGCCAAACCCTGGGGGGATTATCTTCTCTAGGGCTATCAACAGTGCAGACAATTGAGTGGCCAGTCACCAGAACTGCAAGAATAATCCTCTAATCTCCGAGAATTTTATCACAGTTGATTGAGCAGATTATGAAGTCGTTGTCCTACTTGTAATAGGCTCTTAAAAGCTGTTAAGTGAGGCTTAGTATTCATCATTTGGGAAATTTGAACCAAAGGCAAAGCCAAGAAGGAGCAAATTAAAAGATAAGCCAACTGCCCACCCAGTGATTTATTGTTTTTTAGCCTGCATGTCTGATAGACCTTTCTTGCACTTCTCTGCATTGTCTACTGGGAGGTGTGGTGAAGTGGTGAGCTTTCATCTGGTTATCCAAAACAGTGGCAGAATAATGAAACAAGAGCTTCTCTAGTGTCTATCTGTCCTCACGTTTTAAACAACAAATGAAGCAATTTATTTCTTGTTTAGCCCAAAATCACAAGACGTTCCACACGCCTACTTGGATGGGCCACCTCAAATTGGGACCCGAGTGCTGCCGTGCAGTGGGCGACGCTTCAGCACCTCACCAGTTCTGATCCCCAACAGTCCAGTCTCCGATGGTCTTGACTCTTCTAGGGAATGGGATCCCGATGGCTTTCTCCCATCCCCTTCATAATGCGAGCAGAGTAGAAAGGAGTCCTGTCTGTAGTCTTGGAGCTGCGTGAAGTTCTTTTAACGGTGGCTGGAGTGCCAATCCTGCCACCAACCCCCATGATTCCCTGCAAGCTGGAGGACAACTTGCAGGATCGGATACAGTTTGACATCATATCCAGGCCTTTAATGACCTCTTGGGCACAGCCATCAGTGGTGTGTCTGTCTGCGGAGAGAGTGTCAACCTCATCGAGAGGTTTACTTACCTCGGCAGCGACATTCATGTCTCCGGTGACTCTTCCTATGAAGTCAGTAGATGGATTGGGAGAGCATACAGGGGGTCATGAGGTTGCTGGAAATGGGGGCGTGTGCACTTCAAACTGGTTTCATGAACATCAAAATGAGTTCAGTGTTCTCCAGTGGCCTTCCCAGTCACTTGATCTGAATCCAACAGATCATCTTTGGGATGTAGTAGGACAGGGGACTTGCAGCACGAATGTGCAGTTGACGTATCTACAGTAACTGTGTAATCATTGTCAACATGGACCAAAATCTCAGAAGATGTTTCCAACATATCTTGGGGTCCATGTCATGAATAACTGAGGCTGTATGGAGAACAAAAAGAGGCCTTATCCAGGATTAGTATAGTGGTCCTAAGAATTTTCTCAGTGAGTGTATATTAAGCTCCTGTCCTGTGATGGTTATGGTTACAGATATTTATACATCAGAGGCGACTGCTCTAAGACGACAACGGAAGCTGTGTCACCCCTAAAATGTCACAAAAAAATTGTCAAATATATATATTTGTTTTTACATTGCTATTACAAAGAACTTGATAGATCTTTGCAGAGTCAATGGAGGCTCTGATTGGGGCTCTTGAGAGAATGAGTGAGGGGTCTGAGTGTCTGGGCTTTCAAGTCTCCTGATGAAAACCATCCATCCATCCATCCATTATCCAACCCGCTATATCCTAACTACAGGGTCACGGGGTTCTGCTAAAGCCAATGCCAGCCAACACAGGGCGCAAGGCAGGAAACAAACCCCGGGCAGGGTGCCAGCCCACCGCAATAAAAACCAACATACAGGCATTTAATGACCTCTTGGGCTCAGCCATCAGCAGTGTGTCTGTCTGTGGAGAGAGTGTCCACCTCAGGAAGTTTACTTACCTTGGCAGTGACATTCATCTCTCCGGTGACTCTTCCTATGAAGTCAGTAGATGGATTGGGAGAGCATGGGGGGTCATGAGGTCGCTGGAAAGGGGTGTGTGGCACTCCCGAGATCTATGCAAAAGGACGAAGATCAAAGTATTTTGAGTCCTGGTGCTTCCTGTCTTGCTATATGGTTGTGAGACATGGACGCTAGTGACCTGAGATGAAGACTGGACTCCTTCAGTACCGTGTCTCTGCAGAGAATCCTGGGGCACCGTTGGTTTGACTTTGTGTCGAATGAGTGGTTGCTTACGGAGTCCCGATTGAGGCACATTACCTGCATTGTGAGGGAGCATCAGTTATGGCACTACAGCCATGTGGCGTGATTCCCTGAGGGTGATCTGGCTCACAGGATCCTCATTGTTGAGGGCCTGTGTGGCTGGACCAGGCCAAGGGGATGCCCACATATCACCTGGCTGCGGCAGATAGATGGTCATCTCCCGAGGGTGGGACTGGACTGTGTGTCTGCGGTGGGTTGTTGCCAACCAGGATTCTGAGCTATTTCGTTGTGTAGTGGGTTCAGTACCAGTGCATGCTCCCCAACTTGACCTGACCTGACCAAAACCACACAAGGAATGCCTCAATGGGCTTTAACATGCCCTATTTTTGGCATCCCCCTGCCCTGACTCTCTAAAAAATATTCTCAAAAAATCTTGTTGGGAAAAAAAATGAAGAAATCTTGGGAAAGACAATTCAGATAGAGAGAGACCCCCTTCCAGGCAGTTTGGGTGTGAAGTGGGTGCAAAAGAATGTGTTAAATACAAGACAAAAAACAGAACACAAGTGATACTCTTCACTGAGCTAGATGACCAGTCAATCATGGCCAGCTCAGAGATATAACACGACGGCAAAAATGACTTTGTTTTTGCGCAGCCCGCCTCGCCAAGTGCAGGCGTAGTCCAACTCGACAACTCTCAAGGCAAAATGTAAGAAGAGAGTATACCACTTACTGAATACAGAACTACCACATATAGGGATACAAATTTGATAAAATACATCAAAAACCAAACATAAACTAATTAACAAAATTATCATCTAATTGTAGAACCACAGCCAGACAGCAGAAAAGGAATCACACAAGCCTAACCCTGTCAGAGACCTGGAGAGCTTGGTCAACAAGCCGCCTCCGTCCTATTGGCTATTCTACAGCTGAGTCAGTGCGGGGCTGGCCAATCAGATGAAAAGACCCATCTACCTGATGATTCCAGTGCTCCTTTATCAGAGATGATTTTTCCAACTAAGCAGTAGAGCAGTGGCACCAAGTGAAACACGAGGACACCAAGAACAGATACAGAATAGAGGAGGGTTAGTAACAGTTTATATATATCGTATTACTTATGTTCTAATCCTAATGACTAGCAAACAGAGATGCAATATGCACAGCTAATCAGCAGAGCTAGTCAGGGCATGCAATACTAAAGTCGTGAATCTTCAGCTTGGATTTAAAAGATGGAGACTGAAGGGGCATCACTTTTAGTAGCAGGCAGACCATTCCACAACTTCAGGGCCCTGTAACTAAGAGCTCCACCTTCCACTGTTATTTCATTCATCTTTTTAATCATAAGATGGCCATCATCATAAGATCTTAATGTGCACTATCATTTGTAAGTAATGATAAGTTGAGATAAGTAAGCAGAGCCTTGGTCATTTAAGGCTTTATATGTTAAAAGGATGATTTTGAAATCTGCCCTAACAAAAACATCATTCCAAGAGCTTCCACAGCATTCCCACTGATGAAACGCACAGATGAAAATTGATTCAAACCATCAAACGAAACAAAGAATCTCTGCTATTATCTACTGAAGCAGCATTAGAATGTTCAAAACATTTTGATCAGTTCAGTCCAACAAAGCTCGCTAATCTCATCCACCTAATTTCCCCCCCAAAAAAATTAAATCAAGTGCTGAAGTCCCCTAAAGTCCTACTTCTACCACACTAATTCGTTTTACAATGCCTTCAGAAAGTGGTAAGACCCCTTCACTTTCTTCTCCTTTTGTTATTTTGCCAATTTGAGCTAAAGTCATTTACCACATATATATATATTTGTGGATAAGTTCTCCCACGGATAAGTCAGGACTTGATTTTACCATATAATTTCTGGTATTTTATAATGTCGGTCATAAAAGTTGAATGCAGAAAACTCACACTATTGGTCCAAGAGATTATGATGTGCTAACGTCCACCTGAGAGAGTAACCACGGAGCACACGGCCTTTCTTTTCTATGTGGGTGTGGCAATGTGCTGTATCAGCGTGTGCTCCTAACCTCTCTCTCTGTCTCTATTGTGCCTAAGTGACCACACCGTAATACCCGAACTATTCCAAAGCGAAGTTTACACTGATTTGTGTTTTTTGTATCTCACACCCTCATGCATCTTTATCGTAAGAGCATCCCTTATCTATGTTGAAGCGTTCAATCAGAAGAAAATATGAACTGGTTTTAAATTGAACGTTGTCGAAGTAGCGAAAGAAATTGGTAACTGCGCTGCTGCAACTAAATTCGATGTGTCTGAGAAACTGATGCGAAATTGGAGGAGGCAAGAAGATGTAAAAATAAAAAAAAATTAAGTATCTCATTTTTGAATGGGTGTCTTATTTTATGATCGATTTTTCGGGTTTCAAGACCCGACTTATACATGAGTATATACGGTATGTTCATTTTTTTGTCTCACCAAACAACATTTAACCTTCTTAGCGTTAGACCCGAGCAACACTCGGGCTGTGAAAACAGTGCTAAAAGCGTTAATCCTGAGTTTCACTAGGCCAACGGTATAGACGCGTATCGTGTAAGACCCAAGGATTAGTCGGGCTGTAAAAGAGCCAACTGCGTTAGTGCCAAACGTTGAGGGGAACGGTATGGGCGTGTCTTGCTTAAGCATCAGGCTCAAGTGTTACTCGGGCAATGGTTTCCTAGCCTCTTAATAGCATCTCATAAGAAACTCAGTGATGACAAAGTGAAGTGAATTTGTGTTCAGGCAGTGCATTTGAAATGGTCAGTGAAACCGAAAGCGACGCTTGCGTCAGTTGCACATGTGCAGTGTGCTGTTCATATTATTATTATTATTATTATTATTATTATTATTATTATTATTATTATTAT
>JANRMT010027041.1:21063530-21090592 GCA_026402145.1 Polypterus bichir lapradei | reverse complement strand
ATTATTATTATTATTATTATTATTATTATTATTATTATTATTATTATACTATATTTTTAGTGTTTTGTACATTTTACTGCATAAAGATAATATTTAACCCTTAAACTGCCTCAACCGGCTATATTCACTTCCCAAAGCAATTTCCCAGCATGCTGGAGCCGAATGTATTCGACAACATACATTCGTTGAATGCTGCTGTAGTCAGTTCCCAGTGCAATTTCCCAGCATGCTGGAGCTGATCAGTCAATGCCATACATTCGTTAAGCAGCCAGCTCATGACCACTGCCGGCCCCTGCAGCACTGCAGCCTCATTGTCTCTGGGATTCAGCCGCTGCACTAGACGAGCCTGCAAGCATCAGCGTTGGCCTCTGTGTGTTCTTGTGTGCAGCCAGTTCAAGCGCAGTTGGCTCGGTGACTTACTGAATTTCATCAATGGCATCAGTTGCACCTTGTACATATAATAATAGATGGTTGCAGTAGTTTTTTTTTAATAGTTTTTACACTTCATTGGCAGTGTGTACAATGATCAGTGTTGCAGTAATTGTGATGCTCTTTGTATGAAAAAAATATGAGCTCCATTAAAATTTCACTTTTTCTTGGTGAATTGTGACGTTTTCTTAAAAAGTGCAGAAAAAAGTATTTAGTGTCCAGGGGTGCATTAACCCCCTAAGTATGTTTCAGTTTAAGGGTTAATAAAAATGACATTTTTCAAGCCAAAAAAATGCAATGCTTTTTGAATGTTTTTTTGAGATAAAATGTAATGCTAAGGAGGTTAATACCTCAGAATGACAAAGCAAAAACAGACATTTTTGCAACTTCTTTAAAAATAGAAAAGTGAAATATCACATTGCCTGCATTCCGACCCTTTGTTTTGACACTTGGGATTTCTCTCAGGTCCATCCCTTTCTATTGCTCATCATTGAGATGTTTCTCCAGCTTGTTTGGAGTTGACCTGCAGTCAGTTCAATTGATTGCATATGATTAGGAAAGGCACCCAGCTGTCTGAGGAATGTCCCAATGTCAGGTCAAAGGAATTGCCTGCAGAGCTCAGAGACAGAATTGTGTCGAGGCACAAATCTGGGGAAGGCTACAGACATTATTCTGCTACATTGAAGGTTCCCAAGGGCACAGTGGCCTCCATACCTCTTAAATGGAATAAGTTTGGAATGACTGTGATTCTTCCTGCAAGGCCAAACTAAGCAATCAGTGCAGAAGGGCCTTGGCAAAGTCATGTGACCAAGAACCTGATGGCCACTCTGGCTGAGCTCCAGAGAACCAGCATGGAGATGGGAGAAACTTCCAGTGGGACAACCACTATTTCATTACTCATAGCAATATGGCAACATGGCCAGATGACACCTGAAACCAATGCTTGAAGAAGCGACCAATAATCCACTGGTCTGGAGCACAAGTCTTCCTAGAGCTGTCCAGCTGGCCAAAGTGAGCAATTGTGTGAGAGGGGTCTTGGTAAGAGAGATGACCAACATCCCGATGATCACTCTGGTTGAGCTCCGGAGAGCCCGTGTGGAGATGGGAGGCAATTCCAGAAGGCCAACTATCAGTGCAACATTCTACCAATCTAGGTTTTATGAGAGAGTGGCCAGACAGCAGCCTCTCTAAAGTAAAAGACACACGGAGTTCATAAGTAGGTACCTAAAGGACTCACGGACTATGAGAATGAAGATTCTCTGGTCTGATGAAGCTATGATTGAACTGTCTAATCACAATTCTAAGTGTCACATCTGGAGAAAACAAAGCACCACTCATCATATGCATAATACTATCCCAGTGGTGAAGCACAGTGGAAACAGCAACATGCTTTGGGGTTGTTTTACAACAGAGGGATCTGGGAGACTGGTCAGGTTTAAGGGAAAACTGAATGGAGAAAAATACAGAGATACCCTTAATGAAACCCTGCTCCAGAGTGTTTTGGACCTCAGGCTGATGGAGGAGGAGGAGGTTGGGATCATGCACTGATACAGCATACTGCCGCACCCACCACACGACAAACCACCTCAGGATCCCAAATTAGGACCTAGGCTAAAGGTTTATCTTCTAATGGAACAATAACCCTAAACAGAAATCAAAAATAACACCGGAATGGTTAGGGACAACTCTGGGTATGCTCTTGAGTGGCCCAGGCAAAGCTAAGACTTGATCTCAATCAAACATCTCTGGAGAGACCTGAAAATTGCTACCCACCAATGGCCTCCATCCCACCTGACAGAGCTTGAGAAGATCTACAGAGAAGAATGGCAGGAAATCCCCAAGAGAGTCCAGCTGCAGGCGAGACAGTCTGCAGCCTCAGACCTATTCAGCAACCTGAGACATGCTGAGGCCCCTGTCAGCAGCATCTCTTTGACTCCGCCCACTTTACAAGAGCCACTCCCAATGTTTCATAAGTGTACTGACGTCTATATTAGATATATATTTATATTTCAGTTTCAGTTTCTTTAAGCTCCTGCTCTCAAACCTGTGGAATCAGTAGTTTAGAGGCCTGTTTATTCAGCATTTGATAAACTTATAAACTATCGATGTCTCTCAGTTCTGCATCAAAATGGATGTGTCTTTTGTTATATATATTGTGTAATATGACCCGGACACAGACAGGTGGACATCATTTGAATCACCCAACACATGCTTTATTTACAATATTTACAGAATAAGTTCCACAACCCCATAACTCCCCCAAAGTCTAGGCCTCACACTGCCTCTCTCTTCAGCCCACCTCCTTGCCTCTCCTCCCGCGCTCCATCCTTCTCCTCTCCTGACTCAAGCCATCGGCTGGAGGAAGCCGGCCCCTTTTATCCACACGCGGACGAGCTCCAGGTGCCTCCCGATGAGCTTCCGCTGACACTCCTCAGTGTGGCGGAAGTACCGGCTGCGCACCCGGAAGCACTCCAATTGTCCCTGTTTGTCTTCCCTTCAGCACTTCCGGGTGAGGCAGAAGTGCTGAGGGCCAGGCCTCCTCAGGCAGTGGGTCACACCCTGGCGGTGACCACAGGCCCCTATAGGGTTGAGCTTCCATGCTCAGTACCCGTGGTTCCCAAAGCCACCAGGGCGCGCCCCCCCCCACCCCCCCGTGGTCTGGAGGAGGCATCCCGGCTGGGTACCACCCCCAGCCGCTTGCCACAATATATTGTAGATGCTAGGGGTCGCTGTTGCTCCCTTAAACCCAATAGACAGACCCACAGGACACAGGTTAAAAGTACCAATAATTTGTTAAATTCTCTTCTTCTTTCAATAGTGCTCTCTAAGCAACACAGCCACAATAATACAGACAATTAACAGAATAATAATCACAATTCCCTTTCTCTATCTCTCTCTCTCTCTCTATTTTCTCCTCCAGACCTCCCAGCAAGCGTTGTCCGCCTCCTCCCGACTCTGGCACACGTCAGGGCACGACGGCAGTGTACTAACCACTTTCTCTTTGTTTCAACAAGAAAGACGAGAAAACGCCACCATGAATACACCCTAAAATCCTAGCCAGTAGGCCGAGCCACTTCCGGGTTCTTTCCTTCCCTCTGGTCCCCCAGTGATGACGTCACTACATCCCATCTTCCTCAGTGACGCCTTTCCCAGTATTCCCCTTCAATTTCCGTCCCCAAACCATAAAATGTCTGCCGACCAATGTACCATGGTCTGTACTTGAACTTTCATGTCTGACCAGTATTTACAAATGCCATTTCTACAGTATACTGGGACGGATTCCCCAACTCTTAAACTTGGTTGATTTGTGCTTTCTTTACAATATATATATATATAGTGGTAGATAGGGGGCACTCTCGCTCCCTTGAACCCCTGTCCACGACTCCAAACACCAGGTAAAAGTCCTCAAATTGGCTTTATTAAATCTCCACAGTGTACAAAACACCCTCTTCTCCACTATACTCATATAATACTCGCAAATCACTAACAATACACAATAAATCAATCCTCCAGCTCCCAGACGTGTTGCCACCCTTCCACCCAGCTCAGCTCGCCGTCTGGGAGCTCCAATAGTCCTTTTATATCTCCTGACCCGGAAGTGTTCCTAATCCCCAGTCCATGTGACTCTCAATCACTTCCAGGTCAGGTACAAGTTCTTTTCTTCACCCCGGAAGCACGTCATTCCTCTTGTCCACGTGTGCTTCCGGGCCGTAGGGAAAATATCCATTATTCCTTCCTGCAGCGTCCCCTAGTGGCCCCCATGGCATCCAACAGGGCTGTGCATAAAAACTACATTGTCCATGATGCCCTGCTGGTCTTCTGGGGACCTCCATACTGCAAGGAGGGCTCCACCTGGAGGCTTGGGGGTATTGGCCGTTTATCCCGGCCATCCATCATAATATATATATATATATATACTGTATATATATATATATATATATATATATATATATATATATATATATATATATATATAGTGGACACGGCCCGGACACAGACAGGCGGACATGTTGTTCATCACCACCACACGTTTATTTACAACAATTATTTACAATTTCAAAAGTACACACAAACCCCAAACACAGTCCTGGCCACACACTGCCTTCTTCTTCGGGCCTCCTCCACACTCTCCTCTGCTTCGTCCTGCTTCCACCCGACTCCAGCCTCGAATGAAGGAAGGCAGCCCCTTTTATATCATCCCGGATGAGCTCCAGGTGTTTCCTGGCACTCCTCTCTGGACATGCCCCAATGTGGCGGAAGTGCCGGCTGTTCTCCCGGAAGCTCTCCGGGTGTCCCTGCTCCTCTTCCCCCCAGCACTTCCTGGTGTGGCAGAAGAGCTGAGGTCCAGGGTCCCCAAGGCATTGGGGCGCCCCCTGGCAATGACCACGGGCCCCTACAGGGTTGAGCTTCCAAGCCCTCCACCCGTGGCCCCCAATGCAACCAGGATGGTGGCCCCCACATGATTCATGGTGGGCGTATACCCTCTTCCGGTCCCTCAAGGCGTCCCGGCTGGGTCGTTGCCCCTGGCATCCCTGACAATATATATATATTGTCATACATGTGCTCATGGGAAGCAATTAAAAGGCTCAAATGAATGTAATTCCACACCAGACCAGGGGATGGCAGGGTACACTGATCCTTACTCTTTTTCATCGGCAGACTGACCACGGGAAATTTCACCAGGATCCAATGACATCACTTCTGGTTCCACTCCCCTCCAATGACATCACTTCCGGCCCCTGCCCTGATTACATCACTTCACCTGCCATACTTTAAAGCCGCCATGTTTGCCTGTCTGTTTGTTCTAGTCTTGGACTGAAGTCTATAAAATACTCTGAACCACAACCTTCACTTTAGGCAGCCTATTTCAAGTATACCAGTGGCTGTCCCCAAACCTCTTTCTGTGTTCATTTGAATCCTTTCACTATATACACACATACTGTATATATATTTTCTTTTTTCATAATTTAGAGTATCTTTTTGTGTGAAAAAAATTAAATGAATCAATTTTCTAGGTAAAGAAACACATTAAAAATGTCTACTGAATCCCGTTAGTAAATTCTTTAATTGTACAGTTATACAACAGGTAAAAATAAACGTCGTCGTGTATCTCACATGAATATAAAGAGGTTCGTGGCCTCATAGGGTCTGAAGTGCTCGGATCTGTCGGAGGCCTAAAACTGTCCAGACTGCAGCTGGATGCTTCTCAAAATCCCCAAATACATGGATGGGAAGCTTGTTACATCAGATAAAGAAGACTACAACAGGGGGGCTCAACTAAGTACAAAGCAAAAGGTCTGAACATTTGTGTCAATGTGAAATTTCAGTTTTGTAATTTAAATTCATCTGCAAAAAAAAAAAAAAATCTAAAGGCCTATTTTTCTTTCTGGGATATTGAGTGGTGTTTAATTAGGGAAAAATGTTTTAAACAATTGTAGTTTACGTCTATAGCAGAGCAAAATGTGATAAAAGTGAAGGGGTCTGAATATTTTGTGAAGGCACTGTAAAATGAGGAAGCACTCTTAAAAATGGCAGAAGGGCAGCCTTAATTTCATATAAATGAAGAAAACAAATATTGTCAGTCAGTCATTATCCAACCTGCTATATCCTAACACAGGGTCACGGGGGTCTGCTGGAGCCAATCCCAGCCAACACAAGGCACAAGGCAGGAACAAACCCCGGGCAGGGCGCCAGCCCACAGCAGAAACAAATATTGTAAGAAGCCCATACAGTTCACAATTTAAAACAATGAAGGAAGAAATACTGTATGTAGGATCTGAAAGACAATACAAAAAAAAACAGAAATCCACTGAACCCAATTCTCAGCTGTGCAGAACCCACACCTATCGTATTAGTGGTGGGCACAAGGCAGACACGAGGGCGCGACGGGATATTAGTCCTGGTGGAAAGCTCCTCTGACACAACGAGATCATGCAAACTCCACAGGTACGACATAAATAAAGATTTTTTTTCTTTTTTATTGCTTATTGGAATCCATTCATATGTCACCCTGCAAAATGAAACATGCAAGGCTTCAAATAAATCCTCTAATATGACAGTCTACATTTGCAAGAATTAATCAGAATGCTTTGTGATCATTCGCAAGATGTTCCTACGCCAGACTTGAATTTCCTGCATTGAATTTCATTTCATTGAAGCCCTCTCACCAGATCAGATTCCCCCTCAGATGCTCCTCTGTCAGTTTCTACTTAGAGGCCGTTGAGTCCTCAGAAATGCCAACTCATGTATGAAGGCTGCAGACAAATGTTATTGAAGCAATAAATTAAAGAGGCTGATACTCTCTCTGCTCGATGCCGCAAAAGAAGAACCCAAGAGACAATCACTGCAAACGAAAGTCATTTTTTAAAGCATGCAGGGTTTTCCTTCATGTCGTAAATGTGACATTTTCATGATCTCATCAATTAACGCTCTGTCTAGGCCAGCAACAAAGTTACATTCTTTTTGAAACACAAGTTTTAATTTTGATTGATTTCAAGTTCTTTCCATTTGTCTCACACTCTTTCACACTTCCACTTTTTGTTAATTGGTATGAGTGTTCAATTTTTATTAGAAATTTTATTTTATATACTTTCTGCTAATTATAATCCCTAAAGTCCCCATTCCATCCATCCATCCATCCATTATCCAACCTGCTATATCCGAACTACAAGGTCACGGGGGTCTGCTGGAGCCAATCCCAGCCAACACAGGGCACAAGGCAAAAAAGAAACCCCGGGCAGGATGCCAGCCCACCGCAGCGTCCTCATTTCATTATTCCATTTTTCTTTTCTGAAGGATTATCGTCCACTGGCTACTAATTTTAAGACAACTGAATTTTTTTTTTTTTTATATTTAATTTGAATTAGTCAGTTTTTGATTACTTGCACTCAATCACCTGTTAATTTTGTACATTTAAAGTTTGTCAATACATGCTGTCACGCATGCATGACTCCTCCACAGGCTTGGTAAAGGTATGAAACAAACCCACCTAGACCAGAGAGAGGGCTACCATTAACTTTGTCTTCTTTGTCTTCTTCCCTGACAGTGTACAGAAGCAGCCTAATAAAGGCACTTAGCCCCACCCCTTTCGGTCCAATCGCCATAAAGGGCGGGCTTTACAAAGAAGAGCCGCGTTTTTGAGAGCAAAACAAACCGCAGAAGGGAGCACCGTCCCGTTTTCAAGACGGAGTCAGAATAGGTGTCGTGCATTTTGAGGTCATTTTATCGTTCAGTTTATTTCATCAGGCGATGAACAAAAGGGACAACCTGCTTGGCATCCCAAAAATCTTTTTTGACCACTATGCCCAACCAAAATGCATTCATTAAATCTAGCCACTTCATTCTGTTTTTCTTTACTTTTTTAATTAACTTCAATGACTTTTATTTTATTACATTTATAATTACATTTAAAGCCTCTCCTTCTTATCAAACCTTAACTACACCAATCTCAGTTATTTTTGTCCAATGTCCTTGAACCTACCAGCGGCATCCACCATCTCTCCTCAGCCTGATTCACTACAAGTCCAGTGTCACAATGGTTTCCCTCCAGTGTGCCTTCAGACAGTTTTATGAGTGGATGTGTAGTTGCAAGTTCAATATGGTGTATTTGATACACCGTGCAGGTACGTGCGTATGTATAACAATGATGAGATGTTCTTTTTGCTGTGACTTTGTCTGCAAAGAACATTCAACAACCGAAGTGAAATGTGATACAAATCCTGTAGTGGATGAAAGTGTGGCTGGTGACGAATGAGCACTGGAGAAGTGGATCAGGTTTCTTTTCAGATAGTCCTAGACTGTGTCATATTATTCAGAAATATAGTATTAAATTATATTAAAAATATGTACAATTTAAAATTATTGCAATATTTTATATTACAACCTCTCAGTGTGAATACAAATAGCCATTTTAACACTGGTGTATAAACTACACCGCGCAAGTACTTATGAGATGAGAAATGGTGCGAGTAGTTAAGGGTTAATAATGTGCACTAGTGTTTTGTTCAGCCCATACCTATACTTTTATTAATTTGATATATTCATATTTTGTCAATTTGATATTCTTCACTTTCTTCTGAATCATTAAAACTTTGTTCATTTTGTGTATTCATTTATTGCTGATAATCAGAGAGTGGTTGAAGATGGCGCCGACTGGTGTGGCTGGCCATCTACTCGTCTCGCTAATCTATGTTTTAACTTTGTTTTTATGTATTAGTTTATCCCAATGGCCACTATCCTATGATCGTGATTCTTTACTTAACATATTTTCTTGCTTGCTTTCCTCTCAATTTTCATCTCCTGATGGGATATTATGTGAACCTCCACCTTTGTTTTATTCATCTCCTGACTTCTTCACCTGGACACTGTTGTTCACCTGTATCCGTGAGCTGAATGCCTCTCGGAGACGCAAACGCACCCGCCGTGGAAAAAGAGCCGGTATTGCTGTTAAACAACGCCGACTCAAGTCCCAGAGCTTGGATTCCCGATGCCTGCGAGTCATCTATGAGACTACGACCCATCTTCTCCTGCACAGGAATCCATCCCTGGTTCATGGGCGCTGGACACCGGATTTAATTTCTCCATTTCAAAGCGGCATCACTCTTCCTCAGTGTGCTCTCGGGAAGTAAACGCTGCTAATCTTTGCACGCTCACCCGTGCTCATCCCGCAACGAGCTCTTCTACTTCTATCAAGACTGCTCTCTTGAACGTCTAATAAAACTTTTATTATGCAAGACTTTATTATCTTAAATAATCTGGATTTCTTTTTCATCACTGAGACCTGGATTGTAAATGATGACTCTTCATGTTTTACTGACTTGGTATCAGAGCCTTACAAGGGGTCCGTTTAGTAGCATTGAACTGCAACTTTTCGAAGTGTGCAGCTCCCCTTCTTTCTTGTTTGCTGTGGTTTACAGACCTCCCGTAATTAATGATATCTCCATTTCTGAATTTTCTGATCTCTTGGCTGATATCACCCTCTCCCATGACAAAGTGTTTATTGTTGGTGATTTTAACATTCACGTTTGTTGTCAATCGAAACCTTTGGTTAATGACTTTTTATCACTATTGGACTCATTTGATTTTATCCAGCATATTAATACACCAACTCACTCTCTCGGTCACACCCTTGATCTCATTCTTACTCGTGATATTTCAGTTAATAATATTGATTTATGTGATGTTTCTTTCATTGATCACTTTTCTATAATGATGGATTTGAATATTACTGTATTACTGTCCCTACTACTAATTGTGCTCCATGCTGCTCTAGCTTTTTAAATTCTTCCATTATATCTGATTTTAAAACCATATTCTCTAATCTTGATGTGCATGTCCAAAATGATGGTATTGATGATTCTGTCTTAAAATTTAATTCTTCTTGTAAAACGATTTTAGACTCAATTGCTCCGCTCAAGATACGCTGTAATAAGGGAAGACCTGCTCCCTGGCTAAATGAAACTACGCGATCACTGCGCTGCGCCTGTCGAACTACGGAACGGCGTTGGAAAAAAGATGGTCTGATTGTTTCTAAACAGATTTTTAGGACTTCTCTATTCAATTTCCAGGCTGCAATTAAGAAAACTAAACAAGATTTATTTGCTGATTTAGTATCCCGTCATTCTAAGAATCCTAGGGTCTCATTTAATTCAATTAATGCGGCAATTCACCCTCATTCTGTGATGGGATTAAATAGTACTGTTCATTCATGTGAGCCGTTTCTTTCATTCTTTGTCAGTAAAATTGATACTATCTGCTGTGGCATTGTTCAAACTGGCTATGAACTTCCTACTGTTAATCATGGGATTGTCTTGGAATCTTTTGATCTTGTCTCACTTTCACAGTTAAAAAAAACTATTGACATCCTTAAACCAGCTCTAAGTCCTCTTGATATTGTACCACCACACCTCGTAGTGGAAGCCTTTTGGGTCCATCTTTACTATCCATTATCAATGGTTCTATTAGTGCGGGTGTTGTGCCCTCATTTTTTAAACATGCTGTGGTGCGTCCCTGTCTAAAAAAGGCAGAATTAGATCCTGACGTTTTAGCCAATTTTCACCTGATTTTCCCAACTGCCATTTCTGGCTCAAATTTTAGAAAGAATTATTTATAATCAATTGGTTGATCACCTTAACTCCAATAATTTATTTGAGATCTACCAATCTGGCTTTAGGTGTTATCACGGTGTGGAGACGGCCCTCCTGAAAGTATTTGATGACATCTCTATTATTACTGACTCAGGTGGTGCTGCAGCCCTTGTCCTCCTGGACTTGTCCGCTGCCTTTGACACTATCGAACATGAGATATTGCTGATGCGGCTTGAACATCTTGTTGGGCTTAAAGGGGCTGCTCTTAACTGGTTCAGGTCATATCTAACTGGTAGACTCTTTTCAGTGACTTTAAATTCCTCTTTTTCGTCTACTGCTCCTCTTAAATATGGTGTTCCTCAGGGATCCATTTTCGGTCCTATTTTATTCTCTATATACTTTCATCCTATTGAAGCTATGTTTAGGAAATTTAACATTTCTTTCCACTGCTATGCTGATGATACTCAGGTTTATATTCCCGTCTGCAACTCTGCAATAAATCAACTGCACAACTGTCTGTCTGAACTAAGATTCTGGATGGCTAATAATTTTCTTGATCTGAATCAAAATAAAACAGGGGTGCTTATAGTGGGTCCATCACCTAAAGCCCAAATTGGTCTTGGACTTCTTTGCTCTTTCTTTGTCTTTTGCAAACCTCAAGTCCGCAATCTTGCTGTTATCTTTGTCAGTAACCTCTTTTTTGAGAAACAAGTTAATTCTGTAGTCAAGAGTTGCTTTTTCCAGCTTCGTCTATTAGGTAAGATCAAGCCTTTTTTATCTACTAGGGATCTTGAGAAAGCTACTCATGCTTTTATCTTTTCTCGCCTTGATTACTGCAACTCGCTGTGTTCTGGGATTAGCAAGTCCCCGAAACGCAGGTTACAGTTGGTCCAGAATGCTGCCGCTCGCTTCCTGGTTGGGGCAAGAAAGTCTGACTCTGTTTCTCCAATATTAGCTTCTTTACACTGGCTTCCTGTCAATTTTCAAATTGATTTTAAAATCTTGCTGCTAGTTTTTAAATCTTTACATGGGCTCGCTCCTGCCTATTTATGCGAATTGTGTGTTTTACACCAGCCATCTAGAGTGCTTAGATCTTTTGGTCAGTTGTCTCTTGTTGTCCCTCGTACCAAGTGTCAAACTAAAGGGGACAGACAGGGCTTTTACAGCTGCTGCTCCTCACCTGTGGAACTCTTTAATTTGTCACATAAAGGAGTCGTCTACAACTGAACTGTTCAAAACGAGATTAAAGACTCATTTCTATTGACTTGCATTCCATGACCTTCAGTAATACTGATGGTTTCCTCATTGTGATTATGTAACATTACTTCTATCCATCCATTATCCAATCCACCACATCCCAACTTCAGGGTCACGGGGGTCTGCGGGAGCCAATCCCAGCTAACACAGGGCGCAAGGCAGGAAACAAACCCTGGGCAGGGCGCCAGCCCACCGCAGAACATTACTTCTATTTATTATTTATTTTTATTTATGTTAATATATTTTATTTCTATTTGTTATTTATGTTATTTGTATGTTTTCTTTTATTCTATTATTGCAAAGCACTTTGGCCACAGCATTCCTATGTTATTTTAAATGTGCTATATAAATAAATTGACATTGACATAATTTCTCCCACATGCTGTACTTTGCTGTTACTTAAAAACACTCGCTTTTTCATGAAGTTCTGTGTTCCCTGTTCAATATTAATTTAATTTTCATATTTCTGGTTATGGGTGGCGCAGTGGTAGTGCTGCTGCCTCGCAGTTAGGAGACCCAGGTTCGCTTCCCGAGTCCTTCCTGCATGGAGTTTGCATGTTCTCCCCGTGTCTGCGTGGGTTTCCTCCCACAGTCCAAAGACATGCAGGTTAGGTGGATTGGCAAATCTAAATTGGCCCATTTGTGTGTGTCCTGCGGTGGGTTGGCACCCTGCCCGGGATTGGTTCCCGCCTTGTACCCTGGGATTGGCTCCAGCAGACCCCCGTGACCCTGTGTTTGGATTCAGCGGGTTGGAAAATGGATGGATGGATTTCTGGTTATTAACTATGGAGGAATATTTAAGACAAAATTAAATAAATACACAAATAAATAATGGGCGGCACGGTGGCGCAGAGGTAGTGCTGCTGCCTCGCAGTAAGGAGATCTGGGTTTACTTCCAGGGTCCTCCCTGTGTGGAGTTCGCATGTTTTCCCTGTGTCTGCGTGGGTTTCCTCTGGGTACTCCGGTTTCCTCCCACAGTCCAAAGACATGCAGGTTAGGCGCATTGGCGACCCTAAATTGTCCCTAGTGTGAGCTTGGTGTATGTATGTGCCCTGCGGTGGGCTGGCACCCTTCCCAGGGTTTGTTCCTGCCTTGCACCCTGTGTTAGCTGGGATTGGCTCCAGCAGATACCTGTGATCCTGTGTTAGGATATAGCAGGTTGGATAATGACTGATTAACAAATAAATAAATGTATTGAGAAATGTGAAAATCTATATATATTAGAACAATAGAACAATGTAGATTTAGACCCAACAAAGCTCACCAGTCCTATCCACTTAATTTTAAGATAACGTCAAGTCGAGTTTTGAAATTTCTTAAAGTCCTGCTGTCTGCTGCACTACTTGGTCGCTTATTCCAAATGTCTGTGGCTCTCTGTGTGAAGAAAAACTTCCTAATGTCTGTGTGAAATTTACCTTTAACAAGTTTCCAGCTGCGTCCCCCAAGTCTCAGTCTTGATCCTCTGGACTAATTCCCTACATAATTTTGAACACTTCAATCACGTCTCCTCTTAATCTTCTTTTGCTTAAACTGTAAAGGCTCAGCTGTTTTAATCTTTCCTCATAATTCATCCCTTGTAGCCCTGGAATCAGCCCAGTCGCTCTTCTCTGGACCTTTTCCAGTGCTGCTATGTCCTTTTTGTAGTCTGGAGACCAAAACTGCACCCAGTACTCCAGATCAGGCCTCACCAGTGTGTTATAAAGCTTGAGCAGAACCTCCTGTGACTTGCACTCCACACACCAGGGTGCTATATAACCTGACATTCTCTTTGCCTTCTTAATGGCTTCTGTCTGGCCTTCGATAGCTTAGAGTCCACTACAACTCCTAGATCCTTCTCATGAAGTGTACTTTTTATTTTCAGACCTCTTATTGTGTATTTAAACCTAATATTTGTATTTCCTATGTGTAATACTTTACATTTACTGACATTAAACTTCATCTGCTACAGCCCTGGGTTCCATGGTTGTCGTCAGGGGGAGATTTAGAACCGTATGGTGGATTTCCACCACACCTGTGGGCGATTCCAGGTAACACTGATTGAGCACTAATAGGAGCGGAATAACAGGAGTCGCCTCACAGCATTTGAGGAGCCAGAGTCGGAGGACGTGGATGAAGGCTACCAGAGGGAGACGGAAAGACTGAACAAAAAAAGAAGAGAAGGAAAGGATTGAGGCTTGTATTGTAGTGTGTTATAATGTGCTGTGCTTTAGGGGAGCGAGAAAAGTGTCCCCCCTCTGCACTTGTGTCTCTGCCTGTCTGTGTCGGGTTAGAACGGCTGTACGCACCCCATTGGTTCACAATATAATCTTCGTATGGTCATTTTGCTCACAAATACTCCAATAATTATAAGCCTTCATTTATAATTTGCATCATGTATCTGCTATATTCATTTCATACTCAACTTTTTATTTATGTCATATATTCACGTTTTGTTAATTTCCGCTGCTCACTTTTTTTTGTCAATCTATGTATTCAGTGTTAATTATAAGCACTCATCTTTTATTAACATCAGGTAGTGGTTTTTCTGCCAGAATCTGGGGGTTAGGAAAAGAGAAGCATATTAAATTAGACTGGATCACGATTCCTGGCCAATTGAGGGTCTGTTACAGAGTGAAAGCAGCACAGTGTATACTTTAGACAAGACCACAGTCGGGCAGTCATGCGAGGACACTGTCATTTGGAAGTCATGTTCTGCTTGGCCTCTGGTTGTTCCTATTGCCCTTCTTCACAGCAGGAAATCCCAGGCTGGAGCCATTGAGACTCTCATCACTGCAGAGGAGAGCAAGCAGACAAAGACAGTATGACTGTCAAATGCAGACCAGGATGGATAAACAAGGGGATTACTGAGGGTGGGCTGGCTTCAGGGATGTCTTAATAACATCATAGGCCCCCGGGCAAAGCAGTACACTGTGGCCCCTGTTTTGATAGCAAAACAGAAACATATATAGTGTCACAAAAATGACACAAATTCATCAAGAAGGTTTGAGGCAGCCACCCATATAATTGGTTTCCTGGCTGCAAAGTTTCAAATAAATGATAGCACTGATGTGTACAAAGTGGAGACCAAAACAGAATTGAGGGAATAGGGAAAAGGTGGAGGCTTTTAAAGATCAGGGTAGGAAGTGACGTCAAAGGGGCCGGGATTGGAAAGGTCTTCAGCCATAGGCTCGAGCTTGGAAGTGACATCAAGGGGGCCAGAGCTGGCAAGGCTTTCCTCTATAGGTCCTGACTTGGAAGTGATGTCAACAGGGCCAGGTGGAACTTCCCGTGAATGGTCTGCAGGAAAGCGAGAAAAAGAGAAAAAGTGCCACATCCCGGTCAGATTCGGAATTCCCCTCACTGTGTGACAATAGGCAACCAAACCATCCTGGGCCCCTATGTCCTCAGCCAGTGCCCATTGCGCCCATATATTAAGACGGCCCTGCCGGGCTTAACAGACTATGTGGCCCTTGACAGCTATTTAAGAAAACACGCAATGGAAGTGAATTTCAGATTGGATTATAACTAGACTTTTATGTGCTATGGGAATTTTGTCAAACCTTACTACTTTGTTCTAGCTGGACAGTGCTACTCAGAGTTGTGGGAAACGCTTAAGGCATTCAGTGGATTCAAAAAGCATTCTGACCCCTTCACTTTCTGCATACTTTACGCTCTTGCTGATTTAATTTTAAATGGATTAATTAGCTCATCATTCTAAATTCAATAACCCATAATGACAAAGGGAAACCATTTTTTCAGAGAGGCAGGCAAATTTATTAAATTCAAAAACTGTATGATCTCATTTACATACTGAAAGTATTCAAACCCTAAGTTCACTACTTTGTAGAGCTTCATTTGGCAGCAATTATAGCTTTGTAGTCTTCAAGGTAAAGCCCCAAAAGCTTTGTATACCCGGATTTAGGCAGTTTGTTTTTTAGAAAGCTTTACAAATTTTAAAAAAATCAAAAGCTGAAACCTCTCATTCAGTAAAGTATCCCGACCCTTGTGCTGAGGCACTCCAAATTGTGTTCAAGTGCCTCTTTTTGTGGCTGTGGCCATATCATTGTCATGAGAATCACCAACATCATTACATGTGCCATCTTTATACGACCTGCCAAAGTTCAGATTCTCTCAAAATAACATATAACATAAGAAATTTGACAAACGAGAGGAGACCATTCAGTCCGTGAAGCTCGTTTGTTTAGCTAATAGCTAAGCTGTCCCAACATCTCCTCCAGATTCAATACTTCTTAAAGATTGTTGATGCCACACTGGCTGGATGGACATTCAAGCCAGGAAAGGAAGCAGACCCGGAAGGAAGAGATGGATGGACAGCCCCTATAAAAGTAGAGAGATCACTAGGAAATTGTTATTCCCCCAGAACACTAGGTGGCAGCAGTCCCAGATATCCACACCCAGTGGGAAGCCAGCAGTGCATGCCAGGAAATGTAGTCTGGCAGGACAGCCCTGCTGGAGTCATGGGGTGCCACAAGACGGCGGTGCAGGGAAACAAGCTCCCTACTCTGATAATGGACTTCCGTGTTACCCAGAAGTATTTCCATCGGGCAACCACCCTGGCATACCAGAAGTACTCCTGAGTCTGTAATAAAAGGGAGTCGGAGCTGGGTGGTAGAGAGGCAACACTTGACTGGAAGAGGGCAGTGCGGTGGTGAGAGAGTTATTTTGGAGAGAGAAAGGCCAGTGTTTTTGTGCTTTGTGTAAAACTTTTTGGAAGTATTTCAAATGAAACCTTCATTTGTTTGGATAAAGGACTTTGCTTTTGAGATCGTGTCAGGGTTTGGGCAGGCTGTCGCCTTGGTGTTCATCACAAGGTTTATCAAGGTTTTTGCTTCAGCTCCATGTCTCGGCTTTATTGAAGATTCCTAAAACTCTTTGAGTAATGAAGTGCTTCCTGGCTTCAGTCCTAAATGCACTTCCTGTTAATTTCCACTGGTGTTCTCAAATGCATAATTTACTGTTACGTTGAAGGAATTCTGCTGGGTCTACTGCTGGGTCAGGTCTTCAATCCCTTTGAAGACCTGGTTAAGGTCCCCACGCTGTCTCCTCTGCTCAAGACTAAGCAGGACTAATTCTCTGAGTCTGTCACAGTAGGACATGTCCTTAAGTCCTAGTTTCTTCTTGGTTGTTCTCCTCTTTACTGTTTTGAGTGCTGTTATGTCTTTCTTATAGGTGGTGACCAGAACTGCACACAGTACCCCTGATGTGGTCTCACTAGTCTGTTACGCAGTCACAGCATAACATCCTTTGATTTTGATAATTTTTGATGTTTTTCTGGATTAGCAATTGAAAGAATAATCTGCTGTTCTCTTGAGATTTCCATGTACCTTTCCACAGTGAATTTCATTTTTATTTCTAGTAATGATGCGTGGTTTCTCACAATTTCCTCAGTTTTCGACCCTTGTTTGTTATTGCATTATTGTTGATTAACCCCTTGTGATAAAATAAAACAAACGAAACAGATTAAGGGTTGGGGAGCCATCCTATATACTGGTTATAGATTCCAGATGCTGGCAAAAAAGGTCAAAATCACAACAGAAGTTCGATACTTTTCACAAAAAACAATGGGGTCAGAAAGCTTTAATAGAGGGACAAATCAAAATAACGGATGTGACGAAGATGGAGGGAGCCAGAGATGACGTCAGAAGCGAGATTACATGAAACCAGAACAGAGCGTTTTCTTCGTGGTGTGGATTTAGATGGAGATCGGTACATTTGTTGAGGTACGGGCTTTTTATTCAGGCGTCTTTCTGTAGATGAAAAGGAGAGAAGAATATTAATACCATGTTCCAGATCCCCATTTCTTGTAGTTTCACGCACAATAGAGCCCGCTGTGTGTCCCCTAATCGCGCATGTGTGACACCCTATAAAATAAGATCTTCATTTATAGGTAACTAGCTGCATGTGGTCTTCGGGTCAAAAAACAACCTGAAGACTCCCTAACAGTGTTACTACATTCGTGTACTTGGAGAGGCAATAGCCAACTCTTAAGAATGACCCAAGACTGAGGATGTGGACCCACCTGTGCATGACACCTCACTGGCATATGTAAGAAGACACTATCCGTGCCATATCTTTGGCATATGAGTCCTATTAATCTTTGTCTCGAGAAAATACCTCCGGATTGACAATGTTTTAGTGAAAACTTCAATCCTTGTCTTCCGTTGCTGAGGTGTTTCACTTACATGCCACGTTTGCTTCGTTTCGACGTTGTGTCTCTTCATCTGTGTCATTACTACGATGTTTTTGTTGCGTGGCGGCGTTTGCCACACACGGGTCTTTCATAGTGAAAAGTGAGGTGCCTGCAAGTGGCGAAAAAATGTAAAAGTGCATGCATGCGCCATCTAGTGGCTGTGGTTGAGCATGAGCAGAACGGACTGCTCCATACACACACACAGGTCTTTCATTTATATAATTTTCATTAATTCCTAATCCTTTCTACTCACTCGCCTTTAGCTGCAATAGAAGAAAGCTCGATTTCCAAGCATACCAGTCGAGTTTCTGTGGGACCTGCAAAACTGCACTGCAAAGGGTAAAGATTTGTTAATGTAGGGATGTCAACCCAAAATAAGTGCAGAATCACAGCTAAATGGAACCCTACTGCTAATATTTTCCCAACATTCCTGTAAATAAGAAACCATCCAATTTATGGGCTTGTATGCAAACATCTCCTCAATCATTAACAGTGTTGGGCTTGTGGTGGCATGTGAAAGGTTTCTCACGCGTCACTCACAGGCCATTGAATTTCACTTGACTCCCACATGCTCGTTAGTTCGAGAGGTAATTTCACCCTTCATTTCTCGTGTCCCCATTGCTAGCAATTACAGGCAAGAGGGGGCCTTTCATCGTATACTGTACAGGCCCAACAAGCAAAAATTAATTTACTGTATGCCCCGATCTGCTATTCAGGCTATGGAGTAGATTCTTCTAAACTGAAAAAATCCTGATGCTTTTGACAGACAGAGAGTCCACTTCAGGACTTCACCACGACTTGCCATGCTGTAACCAGGAAGAACATTTCTGAGATTAAAGTCACATTTTTCCTGAAATCACCCAATTTACAACCTTAAAAGTGAAGTTTATGAAATATATCCATTTAAAAGTAGCATAAAACGATTCATAATTCTAGGGGGCCAAGGCGTATCCTGGCAGCACTGGACGCTAGGGTGGAAACATCCCTGGACAGGGTGCCAGTCTATTGCAGGGCCCGCTCATGGACACCCACATTCTCAGATGATTCTGCACTTATGGGTTGTATTGATAAGGGGGATTAGACAGAGGAGTGCAGTTAGGGGGAGAACTTTGAAAATTGTTTGCTCTTCAGCATCAGTAACCAAAAAACTGTTCATTGACTTCTGCCTCACCAAAGAACTTCTGCACCCATTCATGAAGTAGATGTGGAGACGGTGCATTGCTACAAGTACTTGGGGGTCCACATCAACGACAGGTTAGACTGGTCTTGGAACACAGAGGAACTATAGAAGAAAGGTCAGAGCAGGCTCTTGTTTCTCAGAAGACTGAGGTTCTTTACTGTGATTAGTGACATCCTTCACATCTTTTACAATTCTGTGATGGCCAGTGGGATTTTCTATGGTGTGGTATACTGGGCTGGAAATATCACTTCAGGAGAGGACCACTGAATCAACAAGCTAATTAAAAGGACAGACTCAGTTATGAGAAACAATAATGGAGGCAGTAATGGAGGAGAAAATGGAGAGAAAATGGAGAGCCATTATGAATAAAGCTGGGCATCCTCTCTGTGACACAGCAACACTGAGGACTTTCAGCCAATGAATCATTCAGCAGACGTGTGTCAGGAAAACGCTACGGGGTCTCATTTATACCAACAGCAATATGCCTGCATAGTGTCTCATTGGGGCTGTGACAGCCAAATCTGAAGTTATCTATCTATCTATCTATCTATCTATCTATCTATCTATCTATCTATCTATCTATCTATCTATCATAAAGATTACGTTCTATAGTTTTGTTCTGTTAAAGCACCAGGGTACAATGTAACATGTGGTTTCATGAGGGATGGAAGGTCAACAACACTGCAATATTTTGGGGTGTCAACATAGCCCTCCCTATTTACTGTCAGTGACCAACAGAAGCAACAGTCAATGGCATTGTAAGAAAACACAAACACAAGCATAACGTTTTGGGATTCTGTCCCCGTATACTGCAAAGAATAAGGTCAGTCAGTTTTTCCATACAACACAATAGACATAGAAGGTTTGACAGGCAGAAAATTTATGAGGTGAGAACGGAAGTGAACAGATGGTATGCTGGGAAGAAATCGTGGTGGTGGATGGAAGATATGACATTATCAGGGGGGGACCAGAGGGAAGAAAGGGACCCGGAAGTGGTTGGTTTCTTTAGGAGTCTGGGTAAAGTCACGGCGGCAGTGTTTCGTTCTTTCTGCGGAAATTAAGAAAGAGCCCCACCGTTGTCCCCTGGCACGACATGTCGCGGTGCGCGTCAGGTCCTTAAGCTGCTCCCTATGCGTGCATCTATCTATCTATCTATCTATCTATCTATCTATCTATCTATCTATCTATCTATCTATCTATCTATCTATCATAAAGATTATGTTCTATAATTATGCTCTATTAAAGCACCAGGGTACAATGTAACCTGTGGTGTCCTGAGGGAAGGATGGTCAACAGCACAAGAATATTTTGGGGTGTCAACATGACCCTCCCTATTTACTATCAGTGACCAACAGAAACAACAGTCAATGGCATAAGGAAAACAAGAAAAAGGCAATTGTAATGTGGAGTGGCTTGTAATTAACGTAGCTCTGTCCATAAGTTGTCTGACTCGGATCTCGTTCGGTCAGGTCATCTCCTCCTGGTCATCCTTCCAGGTGGTACTCATTTTGAAGCTCAGGGACCAGAAGGGGCTGGCTCAGTTGCCCTCACTAGGTGGTTTCTCAAGATGATGGAGGAAGAAAATGACAAGACAGTTAGCTTCAGCACCCCCTCTCTGCCTAGGGTGGAATCACATCGTTTGGGAAGTGCTCGGACAAAGCTTTGGAATGGTGTTCCATAAAACATTGTCCACAATACATTAAGAAAACAGATTAAAAATTGTTGATTCATCTGAAAATAGGTAGAATGAATTATTACAAACAAAATTTGGCATTTTGTGAGATAGATGAATTCATTCTTATTAGAGTCCTGTCTGGACAGCGACTTCTGAGGACTTTGCTTTGATTAGGCAGGCAGTCACTGATTTAGGTGAGGTAATTTACACATCAATGAGTTTGTGTTTATTTTGATCATATCAACTGCCAAAAGGGTTCATGGGAAATTTGGAGACCCTGAGGGCAAATGATTTTAAGAGAGAGATAACTTTACTTAAAGTCACACCCAGACAACTGATAAGAAAGAAACATTTCATGATCCAAACTGAATGAGCATTATCCTGGAAATTATTTCTTTTATATTTCATTTTTATTTTTATGTTTATTTTATTTGAAGATTAGGGTCCTTTTTAACATTTCTATCTACCAACTGACTAATTTACTACAGCTACCTAGATAGATAAAGGCCCATCACAGTACTTGGAACAAAGACACACTTCTCCTTGATTTACCCCTCTGCTCCACAATTCAGACCTGACTAAAGTGCACATTGTAGACTTTCATTTGAGGGGATTTGCGTCCATTTTGGTCACAGCAGGTAGGAATGACAGCCCTTTTTCCACACGGTCCCCCCATTTCAGAATCCCAATTGGAGTCACAGGTGTTTGTGAATCCTCAGGTGGGGTTCATTGCATCATGTTTCTACCCTTTAGAGCAAGAGTTCCCAAACTTTTTTCGGCCGCCGACCCCTTTACCAAAAACTTTTAAAACCGTTGACCCCCTAGTCATTTTCTTTACTTACTCAAATGAATACATTTGTACAGTACTCAATATTAAATATTTCACTAGATATCAGATTTTAATCACTTGTAATTATGATTTAAAAAGATAAAATGGGTACGGAATATGGCATTATCTTGTGCAACATTTAATATCGAAACCTGCACTAATGAAAATTTAAGCAAAAAAATACGAGCAGAGATTTTTTTTTTACATTTTTGACATTTATGAAATAAATATGTAAATTCAAAATAAGTACAAATAGTCCAAGCTGTACTGTCTGCATTTCTTTTTTGGTTCAGTCATATTATTATCTGAAGAAATACAAACCTTTATTAACAAACAATTTTGATAGCCCCTGTGATTAAAAAAAAAAACAAAAACAATAAAGTATGTACTTACTTGAAACAGAAGATTTTTGTTCTTACTCGAATAAATAAACTGTGTCCTCCAATTTTCTTTTTTGTAGTACTGCTCCTCAATAAATAATTATATTCAAAGTTCAAATCACAAATAAGTACATGTCACATCAAACGAACCAATTTATAGTGTTTTATGAAATCATGACCGTACAAGACTGATAGATTCTGCTAATATCGAATATCCGTCGTCTCGTCCCACTGCAAGCAAGAGCGGACATGCAACGGTTTTTCATGTCCGCACTTGCTTTAATATGTTCGATAAGACAATGCACAGATACTGTATGTTTGTGTTACATGTATTTTCATGCATTCTTACGTGTGACTCTTTTAATGACACATTTTACCTTTTTGTTCGCAAGTTTAATATGTAATGTGTTTTTATCAAAAAAGTGTTTTTTTGAATTATTTTACTTCTTAATTAGGTACCTATTGGAATCATAGATATTTTGAAGTAACAAACAAATAGCAGCAGTAAGGGGGTCTATTTTTGCTGTCGTTGACCCCCCAATTTTTTTACTGAAACTATCGACCCCTAGAAAGTTCAAATCGACCCCAGGGGGTCGATATCGACCACTTTGGGAACCCTTGCTTTAGAGTCTCCATTTGCCATTGTTCAACATGAGGACAGGAGCTGTGCTAATGAAAGTCAAAGAGGCCATCATGAGACTGAAAAACAAGAATAAAACCGTTAGAGACATCTGGAAAACCTTAGGATGATCGAAAATAAACCATAAAAAAGGAAGAACGCATTGGAGAGCTCAGTAATCACAAAAGGGACTGGTAGGCCAGGTAAGACCTCCACTGCTGATGACAGAAGAAACCTCACTATGGTCACTAAGGCCTGCCTGACAGATCAGAAACCAACTTCAAGAGGCCAATGTGGACATGTCGGAGATGACTATCAGCAGAAGACTTCATGAACAGAAGTGCACAGACCTCACTTCAAGATGTAGAGCACTAGTTAGCCACAAAAACAAGCAGGACCTGAAGACAGTTGCATTAGAACCTCACCAGAGAAGACCCTCAGCACCTGATGATGTCTATGAATGGAAGACTTTAAGTAGTCATTGCAGATTTTATGGGATATGAAGGATAAGGGGTAAGGACTAAATATGAGGGCCTTAATAGACCTGCCATTGCTGTGTCCCAAACATTATGATGGCTGAAATTGGGGGACCATGTAGAAAAAGTGTTATCATTTCTGCATGATGTCACCAAAATGTAGACAAATCCTCTTAAATTAACTTAGTTTTATATATGCCATAACTGTGAAGAAATAACGTTAGCATGAAAAATAATGAACTAAGCCTTATTTTTCTTTTGGCCTAGAAGATTCGATGCAGTGGGTCTCGTCGACAGTTGGGGTATCCACTTATAGTTCAACATCACAGTCATCTGCACAACACTTTGATCAGATGGCGGTGGTGCAAAATGGCACCACAGAAAAGAAGGGAAATTAAAGCAGAAAAAGTCAGTCAGTCTGTCATTTTCCAACCCGCTATATCCTAACTACAGGATCACGGGGGTCTGCTGGAGCCAATCCCAGCCAGCATAGGGCACATGGCAGGAAACTAACTCCGGGCAGGGCGCCAGCCCACCGCAGGGCATAAACATCCACACACCAAGCACACACTAGGGACAATTTAGGATCGCCAATGCACCTAACCTGCATGTCTTTGGACTGTGGGAGGAAACCTGAGCACCAGGAGGAAACGCACGCAGACACGGGGAGAACATGCAAACTCTGCAGAAAAACGTAGAGATGAATAATGCAAATCTAGGAAGAATATGAGCGTGCATCTCCATTTGGCTTACAATGCAGAAACAACGTGAGCAGCACCTCTTCTTTTTTTTCCAGTTCAAATGCTGCTGACAAGAGCGACTGACGCACGAACCCAGCATCTGGGACTCAAATCATCAAATATGGTCAGTGAGGAATTTGCACCTTCACCTCAAGTTTGTGGGAATGCTGTATGCCCCAATACATACAGATACAGACAGTGCTGGCGCTGAGTTATTTTGTGTCCAAGGCCAAGCTTATTAGTGCACTAACCGACTGTTCGGTAACTAACCCATGTGGCTGGTCCCTGAAACTTATGATCTGTGCCCTAGGTGAATGCTTTATTAACCTTAATGGTGGATTCTGGGTAATTTGGCAACAGTAAATTGGCTCCTTTCAGGTTACTGGGCCTTTCTATGAATTGAGCCCCCTACCTTGCACCTACCATGCTTCCGGGGTAATACTGTTATTATTAAACCACCAAACGAGAACACCTTGGTGTGACAAACGCAAGAAATTAGGGTGCAGCTCTGAAATGTGAAATGTGTAATACCACCTCCTTATGGGAAAGGGTGCTGTTGGTAACAATTTCTCCTCTTTTAACTGCAGGACTGATCCCTCCCAAAAGCATTGACATCACTTCCTTCTCAGGTGAACTGGAAGTCCTACCTCTTCCACCCCGTACACTATATAAAGAGCCTCACCAGTGGAAGCCGCCATTCAGTAGTAGAATCCGCATCAGAGTGTCACTTGCTGCACTGGGGGTAAACATTGTTTTATATTATTGATGGCCTAAATGGTCTCTTTTCACTTACAGCTCTCTTTTGGGTCTCTTTTTGCTGGGACAGCTTAGCTATTAGCTAAATAAATGGGCTTGATGGACGGAATGGTCTCCTCTCATTTGTCACATTTCTTATGTTTCTAATGTTCTCATGTGTACACTTGTCAACATTAATTCTTCATTTTCATTATATGGGACATACCTTAGGGTACCCCAACCCTTTTCCTGCATTTTGGTATTTATTTAAATTTCTTTTCGAAAGATTTTTAAAAAGTAATATCACAAGTTGTTTTGTGGTGCAGTAGACAATGCTGTTACAAAAACCTAGAGTAAAATGACAGTCTGGGCACTCTGTGTTCTCCCTGTGCATAGAGTTTCTTCTGATTCTCAAAGACAAATTGGCCCTTCTAAGCTCACCTGGATGTGGGTGGGTGCTGTGAAGTAAACAATAATCCAGGGTTGAACCTCCATTGTTCCTGGTGTGGACTGGAATAACCGAGTTTGGAGTAGGATATGCAGTTTTATTGTTTGGCACAGATGACTTCTTATCTTGTAAAGTTACTGACTCATTTTTTGAGTGATCTTCCACAGTACTTATAAATTGCATATGAAGTTTAATGATAGGTCATTTTATGATTTTTATCCCCCATCATTTATTATGTGCTTATCTGTTGTAAAAAAGTGAGCATTTTAGCTGTCTCAGACTCCCATTGAGGTTGTCTCCTCTAAAGACATCATAAATCTCTGTCTGTATTTTTAATAAGGTAAAATATTGTTTTTTTTTGGCTGGAGTTTATTTAGGTATTTAAGTATTGTCAAAGTCATTGTAAGAACTTCTATAAAGTTATTTTTGTTTTCTGCAGTCATTTTTCTTCAAATGTTTATTCTAAAGGCAAAATATCAATCATTAATACATCTTTGTGATTTCTGCTGGTTATTTGAATATACAGCCGATTAAGAAAATATTCAGCAGTTAAATGCAAATTTATTCATCTGCCATATTTGTCCACCTATCTACACTCAAGAATCCATAATGACAAAGTGTAGACAGAAAGGTCTGTAAATTCATTAAAGATCAAACAGTGAAATCTTTCATTTACTGTAAGAACTCAGACACTTTACTGTGTCACTCCAGATTAAAGTCTGCTGCATCCTGTTTGCTTTGATTCTCCTTTAGATGTGTCTGGAATGTGATTGGTGTTCACCAGCGGGAAACTGAGCTGATTGGATGTCATTTAGAAAGCACACATGTACTCACATTTCACTGCCACACCAGGGAAAAATCAATCAATCAATCAATCAATCAATCTATCTATCTATCTATCTATCTATCTATCTATCTATCTATCTATCTATCTATCTATCTATCTATCTATCTATCTATCTAATCTTCATTTGGATCTTGATCTTTGTTTGTCCACGAATTAGAAGAAGAAGCACTAGATGGCAGTAGAGAGACAGCTAAAACATAGGCATTGAATTAAGAATCTCCTCCAGGCTTATACTACTGATGACTTTAGTACTCCAGTCACACATCAAAACACAGACATTCAAACTAAACAAATTGTTGTGTTTTAAATTAACTAAAGAGATCTTCATTAAGATCTTGATCTTTGTTTGTCCGCGAATTCCACGCATGCGTAGACCACCTTCCAGTTTAGTACGTTCTTGTTACTCATGGATGTCAACAATGTGCCGGAATAACGAAAGGGGTGGTGGACAGTGTTACGCTGGTTAGCTCCTGAGGCCTGGTTAGAGAATGAGATTGCCGAAGATAAAAGGTACATGCCTACGTAACATATGAATGAAAGAAAGACAGTGGGTAAAATGAATGACAACGTAACAGCACGTTCCAGAAATTATTATTGTTACGTTGTAGCCGGCGAGTGCTGCGCGTCTCACAGTTGTACCGTGCCTTGCTCACATGTCAGTGAAGTGATCCCTATTTATGCTTTAAAGAGCCTGGATACCTATGTGTCCCCCTTTTATAACCATTGCTCCGTGTATATTGCCTTACTCTTTGGATTGCCACAAAGCAACCTGTGAGATTGGAGAAAGGTTGAGAAGACATCGTGAGAGGAAACGATAGCGTCGTGAAAACAAGACGGACTGTGAACGGACAGAAGCAGAAATGCTCCTACACCACCACATAATTACTATTCGGACAGTGATTCCAAGTAGGCCGTTCCTATCGAATCAATGTCCAAGGTTTTTTTTTGTAATTTTGTTTCCCTTATAAAAAATCATAATGCTGTGCGACGAAGGGCCCAGTTCACGACTGGCAGCCGCTTTTAAACAGGGAGCCCTTCACAGACAACTTTAACACACGCAACGTAGTTGGGCGCACATGGCTAGTCTATTATATAGTGCCTTTCATATCTATCTATCTATCTATCTATCTATCTATCTATCTATCTATCTATCTATCTATCTATCTATCTAT
>JANRMT010027041.1:21033271-21048679 GCA_026402145.1 Polypterus bichir lapradei | reverse complement strand
TTTAGCAAATGCCCACCGGTGTGTGTGTGTGTTATCAGGGCATGTGTTTGTGTGTCCACCACATTGTGGGCTGTATGTTTAGGCTCTTACAATGTAGGCAATGATGCAAGAACAAGCTTTGATTCCCCTAGAGCAACCACTGGAATAAAGGTATATATGGAAAACGACAACATTAACATCAAATGGATTCAGAAAGTATTCAGACCCCTTCACTTTCTGAACAACGGATACACCTTGATACAGAAAAAGGTTTGGGGCAGCCCCCCGTATACTTGAAGTATGGCTGCAAAATAGGCAAAACAAAAAAAAGATAAATACGAGATCATTTACAGATACGAGTCCAGAACAGAACTGATTGGCAGAAGGGATATGGAGGCTTTTAAAGTCAGGCAGGGGAAATGACATCATCTGGACAGGAAGCAAAAGTGACATCATTGAGTCCAGGTGGGATTTCCCATGTTTGGTCTGCAGGGACAAAAGAGAAAGGATTAGTGCCATCCCTTGGTTTGCCAAGGAAGTACATTCTTTTAAGCCCTTTAGCTTCCAATGTGTGACATTGTGTTATAGATTTCATTTTAAACAGATACATTTGCCACTTTTGCCCATCAAACTACATTTAATAACGCATACTGACAAAGAGAAATCATGTTTTCAGAAAGGTTTGCAGAGTTATTAAAAATCAAAAACTAAAATTTCTTACTCATGCAAGTTTTCAGACCCTTAATTCGGTACTTTGTAGAAGCCCCCATTGGAAGAAATTTCAGCTTTGAGTCTTCTTGGTTTGTCTCTGCCTGCTTTGCACTCCTGATGTACTCCTGGTACATTAAAGGAGAATGTACTTCAGGGAAGTTTCTAGAGTGAGTGGCACAGAAGCATGGAATACCCTTCACATGCATGAATACACACACACACACAGAAAAAAGATGCACATTGGAGGTCAGGTCAAGTCAGGTTGGAAAGCATGCACTGGTACACCACACAATGAAACACCTCACGATCCCGATTGGCAACCCCCCAGGCAGACACGTGGTCCAGTCCCACCCTCCAGAAATGACCCTCTATCTGCCGCAGCCAGATTTTACGTGAGCTTCTCCTTGGCCTGGTCCAACTGCTCGGACCATCAACAATAAAGATCCTGTGAGCCAGATCACCCTTGGGGAATCACGCCACATGGCCGTAGTGCCGTAACTGACGCTCCCTCACAATGCAGGTAATGTGCCTCATTCAGGGCTCTGTGAGCAACACAAAGTCAAACCAGCAGTACCCAAGGATTCTCTGAAGAGACAAAGAACTGAAGGAGTCCAGGCTTCATCTCAGGTCACTGGATAGCATCCATGTCTCACAGCCATATAAGCAAGACAGGAAGCACCAGGACTCTAAAGACTTGGATCTTCATCCTTTTGCAAAGATATCAGGAGCACGACACACCCCTTTTTCCAGTGACCTCGATACCCCCCATGCTCTCCCAGTCCATCTCTGACTTCTGTGGTCAGGCGGTGGAAGGACAGACTGGAAACAGTTGAAATGTTGGGACGCCAACCGGGTCATCCCTTTTAATCGTCGCGAGACAAAACAAACAAAATAAAGAATTAACGATTAGGGATTTCCTCCTTCTTAAAGATTTTTGAGAGTCACATGCTTTGCTGTTCGGCTCGTTCCGGTCTCCCAGAAAAAGACGCCTTTTTCTTCGTCAGTGCTTCTTTTATAGCGCAACTTCCGGAAGGGGCGGTGTTGAGTGCCCTTACCGGGTGGTAAGTTAAGCGGTAGCTACCCCCCACACCAATCTCGGAGAGTTATTGCGTACCTTTCCCCGGCCCTTAGAGGATTCCTTTGACACCAATGCTTGACACTTCATAGGAAGAGTCACCAGATATATGAATGTCACTGCCGAGGTAAGTAAACCTCTTGATGAGGCCGACACTCTCTCTGCAGACAGGCACACTGCTGATGGCTGAGCCTAAGAGGTCATTAAAGGCCTTGATCTTGATTTTTATCAGGACCCTCACAAGCCCAGACACTCACACTCCTCACTCAGTCTCTCGAGAGCCCTGATCGGAGCCTCCATTGACTCAGCGAAGATCACAGCATCGTCAGCAATGTCAAGATCCGTGAATATTTCTTCACCAACAGATAGCCGCTGGACCTTATGACCCCGTGTCTACCAGACAGATTCCTTGGCATGAGGCAGTCTCTGCGGCTGATATCAGGTTGCCCTGGTAGTCCAGCTCCTCCAGGATGACACATCCATATGTACCATCACAAGAAGCTTTGCTGTGTCTCCCAACACAGTCCCAAGAACATGGAGGAGATACCAGGAGATGGGCCATTACATGAGGACAGCTAGACAGGACCGTAGAAGGGCATCAACCCAGCAGAAGGACCTGTGTCTGTTCACTTTTGTGAGGAGGAACAGGAGGAGCAGTGCCAGAGCCCTACAAAATGACCTCCAGCTGGTTACTGGTGTGACCAAACTGTCAGAAACAGACTCCATGAAGGTGGCATGAGGGCCCGACAGTCCATCACTGTGTAGCTCGATTGGCATTCGCCTGAGAATAAGCAATTGGCCACTCCACCACTGGTGTCTTCATAGATGAGAGCAGAGAACATCATCCAGCACAACTAGTTTGACAGAGCGTCAGTGATGGTCTTTGGAGGCATATCCTTGGAGGGTCCACATTGTAGGCAATGGTACTCATTAAAAAAAAGGGTTAGAATGAAAATCTGCAGCCACGATGGCCTGCCAGGACCAGACTTGGCGACCCCTGTCCTAGAGCAAAGACATTGACTGAATTCTGGGCAAAGATGGTAATGACAACACGACAAGCTCACTTGAGCTCTTTTCTGTTTCAAATTAAATTCTGAATTACAGATCAATTTGATTATTGTTCCTCCTTCAACGGCCGCATAAAACCGCAACGTTATCACTTGCTCATCTAGACTGATGAATTAATCAATCTGTCAATTGATCAGTTAATGCAATCACTTGTCTACTCTACATACTACACATTGATTAATACACCCATCCATTTGTCTTTCCGTCCACCTTTGATTAATTCTTTTCATGCATATGTAGCATTCTTTATTGAGCAGAGTGTCAGGTCACTTACACATGCAGGGAACTATTGTGACCTGAGCCCTCAAATACACCAACACCACCCCAAGTCATGGGTTCAAGTAAGTGAATTTCATTTTCACAATACCTTTATCAGTAATGAAATCACCCAGTGCATTTCTATGGCAAGCCGAATGAACACTTAGAGATATCTCAAAATGAATTTCAGATATCTTAAAATGTAATTTACTTTTTAAGATATCTGAAACTTGCTTTGAGATATCGTAAAATAATTTCCTTTACATTTTCAGATATCTGCAATACATTTTGGAATATCCTGCGGTGGGCTTGCGCCCTGCCCAGGGTTTGTTTCCTGCCTTGCGCCCTGTGTTAGCTGGGATTGGCTCCAGCAGACCCCCGTGACCCTGTAGTTAGGATATAGCGGGTTGGATAATGGATGGATGGATGGATTTTGGAATATCTCAAATGGACTTCAAGACATCTCAAATATATTTTCAAATACAGGTAGTCCCCAAGTTACAGACATCCAACCTACGACTTACGAACAGAGCCGCAGCTGCGACGCATGCACCTCAGTAACTGCTGCTCTGTCATCTTTGGCCAGGGGATGCTGCAAGTGGTGGCTGGACGGAGGCTGGAGGGGGGCGATTTTGCTGCTCGCACAGTGTAGTGTCCCTCGGGTGGCTCCCGGCGGCAAGCGCTGACCGTGGTCCATAGTCACTGGGGCCACAGCTATCGCTTGTGTGCAGGACGGAGGCTTGATGAGGCAGTTCGCTGCCTGCCCACCACGCCACTGCAGCTACTGCTCCTGACTGGATGTAGGCTGGATGGAGTGGAGGGGGGCGTTTCATTGCCTGCCCACCACACGTGGCTGCCCTGCTCGTTGTGGCTGGGCGGCTGGTGATGCTGCAAGCGGTGACCCAGTTGTGGCTGAACGGAGGCCATCGAGGGTGACCGGGGCGGCGGGGGGTAACATTGTAGTGAGCCTCAGGTGGCTGCCTGTTGAATGGGGGTGGTGGTGGGCAATTCACTGCCTGCCTTTGGCCACACCCTGTTCGTTCTCAGTGGGCGGACACTGCAGGCAGCATACTGTAGTGGAGGTGACTGTGTGGTGAACGGGTGGTGAACCATCCCTTGCTGCCTCCATTCATTCTTAATAGCAAGCCTGTTTGAACTGTTACGCACATAGCAGGAAGTTATCTCTCGTCAGTACATCAGACATGTTGACGACAGGTGCCTTCCTGCTGTGATAGCGTGTACAGTGCTGTGCAGAAGAGCTCATCTTAACCTTTTGTGTTCACCCTTCAACAATGCCTCTGAAACACAAATCTGATGTGAGTGCTGGTGATACAGTAAAGAAGAGAAAAACCATCACCATGGAAAATAAAGTAGAAATAATAAAAATAAAAAGAGGTGAAACTCCATCATTCACTGGCAGAGCACTTGGGTACAGTCGGTCAACAATAGCATTTATTAAAATAATGTACTTGTTCCGACTTATATATTGTACAAATTCAACTTAAGTACAAACCTATAGTCCCTATCTCGTACGTAACTCCGGGACTGCCTGTATCTCAAAATAACCGTGACTTCACTTCAAGATATCTTAAATTGACCTATCATGCATGTTAAGGTATCTCAAATGCATTTTAAGATATCTCAAAATTATTTCCTGTAAAAATGCCTATTTTTTCACTGGGACTTCCTGTTTGTTATAAGATATCTTAAAATGTATTTGAGATATCTTTAAATGAGCAGGAAGTTGATTTTGAGATATCTGAAAATGGACAGGAAGCTGTTTTGAGATATCTGGAAACGTATTTTAGATATCTTACTGTATTATATATTACTGTATAATAGATATCTGAACATGCTTTTGAGATATCTTGAAATAATTAAGTGTCTTTTTAAAGATATCTTAAAATGTATTTTAGATTTCTTGAAATACAACTTGAGATATCTAGAAATATATTGTAAGATATCTGAAATGGAGCAGTGATCCATTTTAAGATATCACAAAATTAATTTTACATATCTAAAATTGTATCTCAAACAGTGAATTTTAAGTTATCTTAAAATAACTTTTTAACTACTCACTCATTTTAAGATATCTTTAAGATATCAGAAGTGACGTCATCAAGGGTGAATCAGGCAGGTTTTCCAGTGTTTGGACTGCAGAGGCAACAGAAGAAGATTTGTGCACCCCGTCACCCACTGGCCTTTTGTGGAATTACCTTCTCTTGGTCCATACAGCTCCTTCCTACTCACACGTGTGTGACAATGGTTTACCAATTGAGTATCATTTATATGTTGAAATTTTTGTGTTTTTCAAGGCTCATGTTATATTGTTCAAATCTTTGTGTTGATTCATTTTTGCTGTACAGCATGTTTTTTAATGTTTAAACACTGATTTTGTTGGAAGTACCAATACAATAAATACATATTTAATTTTATCGACCATTTACATTTTTATTCCTGTGAGTGGTTGTGTAGGTAGGGGCCCACAGTGCACTGCTTTGCCCAGGGGCCTATAATGCTGTTATAGACGTCTGCCCAGTGTGGCCGTAAAAACTGATTAAAAAACCTTTTAAGGTTCATGGTGTGAACCATCAAGGGTGTACTGCTCCTCAAACCCCAACACAGACAGGCTGAGACACAAGTTCAACACAGCACACGTTTTTATTCTTTAGTGGAGAAGCGTTTTCTTTTGCTCCCCACTTCACAGCACTGTACACAAGCAGTAAATAACACACAGTCCTTTGTCTCTCTCTTCTTCTCTCAGTCTCCACTCCTGCTGGTGCAAGCTTTGTCCTCCACCTCCTCTCGCTGTGAGGCTGGCAAGTCCTTCAATAGTGGCCAACCCAGAAGTGCTTCTGCTCTTTCGGCCACACGGTCTGTAAGCACTTCCAGGTTAGCCGCAAACCCCATGCCACATGGCTCCTCCATTTTTACAGCACCACCAAAGCAGTACCAATGGTACCCAAAAGGTCTGAGATAAAAAACTCCAAATCTCATAGTGCCCTGTGGGAATCTGGGGCACCACTGCAATCCAGGGAAGCTGCCATATGGCGTTCTGGGGGGAGCAGTGCCCTAAAGAGGCTGCCTTCCCCTGTCCTTTCACTTCTTGGCCATCCCAGCCAGGTTGGGCTGCTGGCTGTCTCTTGCAATAGGTAGATGGAATTACGTCATGAATGTGCACTTTTAAGCGTGTAATTAGGTTGTTATATTATATTTACTACTAGCCGTCCCCCGTGGCTCCGCCCACGTAATAGTGAAATCGGACAAACTTTAAAAATCAATAAACAAAAAGGTATTGCTAGCTAAGCAGAGGGAAGGCACACTCCAAAAAGAAATGGCAGACCAGCTCCCCACTCCTAACGTCGTGCTTCCCCCTACCCTTGGTCCGGTGCATGTCTCTTGGACTCACGCAAATAAATCAATACCACAAGTGAACTATAATACATAGAGCAATGAGAGAAGTCGTAAAATCAACCAAAATGTTCCAGCAAATTCTAGAAAAATAAAACCAATTTAAATCCGTTAAGTAGTTCTCTCGTGAAAAGCGAACAGACATACAGACAGACAGAGTTTGGATTATATACACTCACCTAAAGGATTATTAGGAACACCATACTAATACGGTGTTTGACCCCCTTTCGCCTTCAGAACTGCCTTAATTCTACGTGGTATTGATTCAACAAGGTGCTGAAAGCATTCTTTAGAAATGTTGGCCCATATTGATAGCATAGCATCTTGCAGTTGATGGAGATTTGTGGGATGCACATCCAGGGCACGAAGCTCCCGTTCCACCACATCCCAAAGATGCTCTATTGGGTTGAGATCTGGTGACTGTGGGGGCCATTTTAGTACAGTGAACTCATTGTCATGTTCAAGAAACCAATTTGAAATGATTCGAGCTTTGTGACATGGTGCATTATCCTGCTGGAAGTAGCCATCAGAGGATGGGTACATGGTGGTCATGAAGGGATGGACATGGTCAGAAACAATGCTCAGGTAGCCCGTGGCATTTAAACGATGCCCAATTGGCACTAAGGGGCCTAAAGTGTGCCAAGAAAACATCCCCCACACCATTACACCACCACCACCAGCCTGCACAGTGGTAACAAGGCATGATGGATCCATGTTCTCATTCTGTTTACGCCAAATTCTGACTCTACCATTTGAATGTCTCAACAGAAATCGAGACTCATCAGACCAGGCAACATTTTTCCAGTCTTCAACTGTCCAATTTTGGTGAGCTCGTGCAAATTGTAGCCTCTTTTTCCTATTTGTAGTGGAGATGAGTGGTACCCGGTGGGGTCTTCTGCTGTTGTAGCCCATCCGCCTCAAGGTTGTGCGTGTTGTGGCTTCACAAATGCTTTGCTGCATACCTCGGTTGTAACGAGTGGTTATTTCAGTCAAAGTTGCTCTTCTATCAGCTTGAATCAGTCAGCCCATTCTCCTCTGACCTCTAGCATCAACAAGGCATTTTCGCCCACAGGACTGCCGCATACTGGATGTTTTTCTCTTTTCACACCATTCTTTGTAAACCCTAGAAATGGTTGTGCGTGAAAATCCCAGTAACTGAGCAGATTGTGAAATACTCAGACCGGTCCGTCTGGCACCAACAACCATGAAACGCTCAAAATTGCTTAAATCACCTTTCTTTCCCATTCTGACATTCAGTTTGGAGTTCAGGAGATTGTCTTGACCAGGACCACACCCCTAAATGCATTGAAGCAACTGCCATGTGATTGGTTGATTAGATAATTGCATTAATGAGAAATTGAACAGGTGTTCCTAATAATCCTTTAGGTGAGTGTATATAGATAGAGAGAGATTAATATTTGTCCATGAAATTTCTTTTGCCTGTGCGGCATCTAAGAAAGGTTTTCTATAAAATTTGAACTGCTATTGTCATGCTTAATAATAATTCATTACATTTATATAGCGCTTTTCTCAGTACTCAAAGCACTATCCACACAGGGAGGAACCAGGAAGCAAACCCACAATCTTCCACAGTCTCCTTACTGCAAAGCAGCAGCACTACCACTGCACCACCTGTGAGGACATAATGCTTGCGTAACGGAGGTTAATTAGCCTTCCATTTATGGCCATCCAGTATATATAAATATATTTTTTTTCTTATTTAAATTAGATTGTAAAGGCTTATAATAATGCTAATAAAAAAAGCCCCAGGATATTTTCTTCAAGTTTCATTTTTTTTAATTGGAAACAGTGCCATTGCAGAACTGAGAGGTAATTAGCACCCCTGCCATGAACATGGAACTTTCCAAAAGACAGGAAAAGCAGGTTAGCTCAGGCGCACTCTCAGTTACGTGATGGCTGCTGTGAGGTGAGGGTTTTCGTCTTTTTTAGCTTTTCATATAGTGTTACATTTTCTTATATTTTAATATTTAAATGTGCATATTTTGTATTAAATGGTTTCCAAATGCTGAGACCCTTTTTTCATTTTATGATACAGTCAGAGAAATAAACTACAGGCAGTCCCCAGGTTATGTACGAGATAGGGACTATAGGTTTGTACTTAAGTTGAATTTGTATGTAAGTCAGAACAGGTACATAAATTTAATAAATGCTATTGTTGACCGACTGTAACCAAGTGCTCTGCCAATGAATGATGCAGTTTCACCTCTCTCTGACCTTTTTATTATTTCTACTTTATTTTCAATGGTGATGGTTTTTCTCTTATTTACTGTATCACCAGCACTCACATCAGATTTGTGTTTCAGAGACATTGTTGAAGGGTGAAGACAAAAGATTAAGATGAGCTCTTCTGCACAGCACTGTACACGCTATCACAGCAGGAAGTCACCCGTCGTCAACACGTCTGATGTACTGACAAGAGACAACTTCCTGCTATGTGCGTAACAGTACAAGCAGGCTTGCTATTGAGAATGAATGGGGGCATCGACGGGCAGTTCATCACCAGCCCACCTCACAGTTACCTCCACTACAGTATGCTGCCTGCAGCGTCTGCCCACCGAGAACGAACACGATGCGGCCAAAGGTGGGTAGTGAATCACCCCTATTGAATAGGCAGCCATCCAATGTACACTACAATGCTACCCCCTGCCACCCTGTTCACCCTCAATGGCCTCCATTCAGCCACAACCGGGTCACCGCTTGCAGCATTACCAGCCGCCCAACAAGAACGAATGGGGCAACCATGTGTGGTGGACGGGCAGTGAAACCTCTTGTCACCGGGAGCCACCTGAGGGACACTACACTACTCAGGCAGCGAAATCGTTCCCCTCCATCCTCTGTCCAGCCACCGCTTGCAGCATTACCAGCCGCCCACCGAGAACGAACGGGGCAGGCGTGTGCGGTGGGCGGGCAGTAAAACCGCTTGCTGCCGGGAGCTGCCCGAGGTACACTACACTGTGCAACCAGTGAAATCGCCCCCCTCCAGCCTCCGTCCAACCACCGCTTGCAGCGTCCCCAGGCCGAAGATGACAGAGAGGCAGTAACTGAGGCGCATGCGTCGCAGCTGCAGACCCGTTTGTATGTCGTAGGTCAGATGTCCGTAACCTGAGGACTACCTGTACTAGGAGAGGGTGACAAATAGGAGAGAGTGACAAATGATTGTGTGCCTTCTGTCTTACATCTGGGAAAAGAAAAAATATATATATACCATATATACTCGCGGATAAATTCTCCTGTGGATAAGTCCAGACTTGATTTCTTGATAATTTCTGGTATTTTATAATTTCAGTCGTATAAGTCGAATCCGGAAAACTCACGCTATTGGTCCAAGAGATTATGATATGCTAAAGTCCACCCGAGAGAGTAACCACGGAGCACACTGCCTTTTTTTCTATGTATTGTGCCTACATGACCACACGGTAATACCCGAACTATTCTGAAGCGACGTTTGCACTGTTTTGAGTTTTTTGTATCTCACACCCTCATACCCCTTTATCGTAAGAGCATCCCTTACCTACGATGGAGCGTTCGATCAGAAGAAAATATGAAGCTGGTTTTAATTTAAACATCGTTGAAGTAGCGAAAGAAATTGGTAACTGCACTGCTGCAATAAAATTCAATGAGTCTGAGAAACTGGTGCGAGATTGGAGGAGGCAAAAAGATGTAAAAGAAAAAAAAATTAACTGTCGAATTTTTGAACGGCCGTATAAGTCAGGGTCTGATTTTATGATCGATTTTTCGGGTTTCAAGACCCGTCTTTTACACGAGTATATATGGTAAATGAATCACAATGCCAAGGGGTGCCTGAGACGAAGGTAACACTCGGACCCAAGCACCAGATCCATCCTCATAAAAATTCTTCAAACAAACTTCCTGTTTCCATATCTCGTTGCTCTTCAAACAACTTTCCAGAGCTTTCTAAACCCACTCACATACCACATTAAGGTCCACCCGCTTTATTCATCTTGTTGCACATGTGTTATATGTCATTAATTGCTTTGCTGACTTTGAAGGGTCCATCCATCCTTGCCAGATGAAATAAAGATGGATTGATTGACCTTTTAAGGTTCAGCGAACATTAATATAGAAGCAGCATCTGAAATTTAAACAATTAATTTGTAGAAAACCAATGGATTGGTAGAGCTTTTTCAGAAAGGACAATTTCTTTAAATGATTAAGCCCAATTTAAGCTTTTCTATTGGGGGGTGGGGGGGTAGGTGGAATTTTGTCCATTCAGGTAAACTGCAAGGCTTCAGAAGGCTCTGTGAGTGCTGGGATTCACTGACATGCACAGACATTTTTCCATCAGAAATACAAATGCTACTGATCTGAAGCTCTGCCAACAGTGCCTTATTACTGGGAAATGCAATGGCTGGTAAGTGTGGCTGGTGAATTTAAAAGTCCTTTGGGGAATTGAAGTGATTCAGCCATGCCTCATTACAGACATTTATAGAACCATGTTAAATAATGTATCTTAATTAGTTCAATGGAAATGAATGAGCAGCTATTACATACAGCTGTCGAGATGACTGGGAGAGTGTGAGGTTGACGTTGCATAAATCAGACACTTTATCAACAGGAGGTAGTGTGCATTTTTATGTGATAACAACATTACGGTGAGACATTTGGGATTCTGCTCACTTTACAAATGTGTACCATTTCAGTTGATTGACAAATCAGATTGGCCTAGTGGACCCTGTCACTGCTGAGATCAGCACCGGCCCACCATTACCCTGAAGTTGTCTTAAGTTCGTTTAGGATTATGCATACATATATAGATATATACACTCACTGGCCACTTTATTAGGTACATCTGTTCAACTGCTTGTTAACACAAACATCTAATCAGCCAATGGCATGGCAGCAACTCAGTGAATTTCGGCCTGTAAACTTTGTCAAGATGACTTGCTGAAGTTCAAACTGAGCATCAGAATGGAGAAGAAAGCTATTGAAGTGACTCTGAACATGGTGTAGATGTTTGTGTGCCAGACGAATTGGTCTGAATATTTCAGAAACTGCTGATCTAGTTGGATTTTAGAACATTAGAACACTAGATGAGAACAGGCCATTCAACCAAACAAAGCTTGCCAGTCTTATCTACTTATTTCTTCTAAAAAAAACATCAAGCCAAGTTTTAAAAGTCCCTAATGTCTTACTGTCTACCACACTACTTGGTCGCTTATTCCAAGTGTCTATTGTTCTTTGTGTAAAGAAAAATTTCCTAATGATTCTGCGAAAGTTACCCTTAACAAGTTTCCAACTGTGTCCCCGTGTTTTTGATGAACTCATTTTAAAATAACAGTCTCGATCCACTGGACTAATTCATGTCATAATTTTAAACACTTCAATCATGTCACCTCTTAATCTTTTTTTGCTTAAACTGTAAAGGCTCGGCTCTTTTAATCTTTCCTCATAACTGTAGACCTGGAATCAGCCTAGTTGCTTTTCTCTGGACCTTTTCTAGTGCTGCTATGTCCTTTTTGTAGTCTGAAGAACAAAACTGCACTCTGTACTCCAGATGAGGCCTCACCAGTGTGTTATAAAGCTTGTACTTCACACATCAGGGCGCTATATAACCTGACATTCTGTTAGCCTTCTTAATGACTTCTGAACACTGATGTGAAGTCGATAGCTTAGCATCCAAATCCTTGTACTCTCGATTTTCCGACCGCCCATATATGTATTCAAACCTCACATTTTCACTTCCTATGTGTAACACTTTACATTTACTGACATTCAATTTCATCTGCCACAAATCTGCCCCAAGCCTGCCTGCTGTGCAAGTCGTTCTGTAGTAATATAACAGATTCCAAATTATCTACTAATCCACCTATCTTGGTATCATCTGCAGACTTAACCAGCTTGTTACTTTTCACACACAACCATCTCTAGGGTTTACAGGGAATGGTCTGAAAAAGGGAAAAATTTCCAGTGAGTAGCAGTTCTTTGAGCAAAAATGCCTTGTTGATGCCAGAGGTCAGAGGAGAATTGCCAGACTGTAACTCAAATAACCAGTCGTTAGAACCTGATATTTCACGTGGTGTACCACAAGGACCTATTCTGGGTCCACTGCTCTATTCGATCTACATGCTTCCTTTCAGTCAGATTACCTCAAAGCACAAGGTGAACTACCACAGCTATGCAGACAACAAACAGCTGTGTTTATCAATAGCGCCTGATGACCCTGACGCTCTTGGCTCTCTGATCTAATGTCTTACTTGTATTTATGAATGGATGAGCAGCAACCTTCTCAATTTGAATAAGAAGAAAACTGAAATCTTAGTTATAGGCAAAAATGGACATAGTAAAGGTATTAGAAATAAACTTGACACCTTATGTTTAAAATTTAAGTCAGAGGTAAAGAATTGGATACAAAATTGAATTATTTAAAAAAATGCTTAAAATTAAAAACAAACTAAAAACTGTATTTTTTTTTTAAATTGGGTGCAAAAAAGAGGTAAAAAAATGTGTAATTATTGCCTCTGACCAAAAAATTTAAATCACATATTAATCAGATTACTAGGACTGCATTTTTTCACATAAGAATTATGGCTAAAGTTTTGTTCTTTATTTCGACTTTTACAGTTTCGTATATTAGGAAGTTGTTAGTTTTCGCATACCCCTTGGGGGTCAGAGCGCAGGGTCAGCCACTGTACAGCGCCCCTAGCTCAATTGAAGGTTAAGGGCCTTGCTCAAGGGCCCAGCAGAGTAGGGTCTCTTTTTGCAGTGACGGGGATTCGAACTGGCAACCTTCAGGATACCAGCGCAGATCCTTAGCCTCACAGCCACCACTCCACCCTAAATTTAGACCCCTTATTACTTTACAAGTGTAAGCTTGACGCTATATAGCGCCTGACCCGACACAGATTGACACAGAGGCATGTGTACAATAAAATAAACTATTTATTTTCTTCCCCTGTGGGCACACGTCTTCCCCATGACCCACATGTAATACACAGTCCCAGCACTAATTACACCAGTACAACAAACACTTTCCCCTCCTTGGCACCACAACTCCTCCCAAGCAACCTTGTCCTCCTCCACCCGACTCTGGCCACTGAGTGGTGGTTGCTGGCTCCTTTTATAGTTCACCCGGAAGTGCTCCAGGTGTTTGATCACCATGATCACCAATACCAACAAGGTTTTTCAAAGAAGTATCAGGCGTGCTAATTGACAATATTCTTGACATAGTTAATTCGTCATTAGATACGGGGGTCTTCCCAGACTGTCTTAAGACTGCTGTAGTTAAACCCCTACTTAAGAAACATAATCTTGACCCCTCTGCCTTTGAAAATTTTAGACTCATCTCTAACCTGCCCTTCTTAAGTAAAATTCTAGAGAAGGCAGTCATTATGCGGCTAAATGACAACCTCAATAAACCTGCTATTCTTGATAAATTTCAGTCAGGTTTCAGAACAAATCACAGCACAGAAACTGCACTCGTTAAAGTAGTAAATGACTTGCAGGTGAATGCAGACAGAGGCCATTTATCTGTTCTCATCCTCTTAGATCTGAGTGCCACATTTGACACCATTGATCACAATATTCTTAGAAATCGCCTTAGTCAATGAGTGGGCCTCTCTGGCAGTGTCTTAAATTGGTTTGAATCCTACCTGGCAGGTAGAAAATTCTTTGTGAGTTGTGGTAATCACATCTCAAAGACACATGATATCCGATATGGTGTTCCACAAGGCTCTATCCTGGGTCCGCTGCTGTTCTCAATCTATATGCTTCCGTTAGGTCAGATTATCTCAGGTTACAATGTGAGCTACCACAGCTATGCTGATGACACACAGCTATACTTATCAATAGCACCTGATGACTCCGACTCTCTCGATTCACTAACACAATGTCTTACTGGTATTTCTGAATGGATGAATAGTAATTTTCTCAAACTAAATAAAGAGAAAACTGAAATTTTAGTAATTGGAAATAACGGATTCAATGAGGTTATCAGAAATAAACTTGATGCATTAGGATTAAAAGTTAAGACGGAAGTAAAAAACTTAGGGTTAACTGTTGACTGTAATCTGAATTTTAAATCGCATATTCATCAGACCACTAGGACAGCATTTTTTCACTTAAGAAACATAGCAAAAGTTAGACCTCTTATATCACTGAAAGATGCTGAGAAATTAATTCACGCGTTTGTTTTCAGTCGACTAGATTACTGTAACGCACTCCTCTCAGGACTACCCAAAAAAGACATAAATCACTTGCAACGAGTGCAGAATGCAGCTGCCAGAATCCTAACTAGGAAAAGAAAATCCGCATATTTCTCCAGTTTTGATGTCACTACACTGGTTACCCATGTCATTCAGGATTGACTTTAAAATATTGCTTATGGTTTATAAAGCCTTAAATAATCTCGCTCCATCTTATATATCGTAATGTCTGACACGTTATATTCCAAATCGTAACCTTAGATCTTCAAATGAGTGTCTCCTTAGAATTCCAAAAGCTAAACTTAAAAGAAGTGGTGAGGCGGGCGGCCTTCTGCTGTTATGCACCTAAAATCTGGAATAGCCTGCCAATAGGAATTCGCCAGGCAAATACAGTGGAGCACTTTAAAACACTGCTGAAAACACATTACTTTAACATGGCCTTCTCATAAATTCACTTTAACTTAATCCTGATACTCTGTATGTTCAATTCATCATAATAACTATTCATAGTGGCTCCAAAATCCGTACTGACCCCTACTCTCTTTTCTGTTTCTTTTTCCGGTTTCTTTGTGGTGGCGGCCTGCACCACCACCACCTACTCAAAGCATCATGATGCTCCAACATTGATGGACTGAAAGCCAGAAGTCTACGTGACCATCATCATCAAGTCCTTCCGTGAGAACCCTAAATACAAAGAGGACTGTTTCATTTATGTTAGGTAGA
>JANRMT010027041.1:20995749-21016044 GCA_026402145.1 Polypterus bichir lapradei | reverse complement strand
ATAGATAGATAGATAGATAGATAGATAGATAGATAGATAGATAGATATGAAAGGCAATATATGACAGATAGATAGATAGATAGATAGATAGATAGATAGATAGATAGATAGATAGATAGATAGATAGATATGAAAGGCACTATATAATATAGATAGATAGATAGATAGATAGATAGATAGATAGATAGATAGATAGATAGATAGATAGATAGATAGATAGACACAAAGACTTTGGTCTGAGCACACACCAGAACGACTATAAAGTAAGAATATTAAAAAGAAAGAAATCTTCGAACTTGACACTCCCAGTTCCAGTTTGGCAATATGCAGACGTATTGCTGTTGGTATAAAGGAGCCCCCGTAGCGTTTCTTCACACACTTCTGCTGAATTATTTGCTGTGTGAAAGTCCTCAGTGTTAGTGTGTCAGAGAGAGGTTGTGTTGCATAATGGTACTCAGTTTTGTTTTATTTTTAATTCTCTCCTTTGCTAAGACCTCCAGGGGGTCCAGAGTATGCGACATAACTGAGCCTACCCTTTTAATTAGCTTGTTGATTCGGTGGGCATCTCTTGAAGTGATGTTAGCAGCCTAACACACCACAGTATAGAACATGGCACTGGCCATCACAGAGTTGTAGAAGATGTGAAGGATGTCACTACCCACTACCCACGTTAAAGGAACACAAGTCTTCTAAGGAAAGAGAGCCTGTTCTGCCCTTTCTTTTATAACTTCTCTGTGCTCCGAGACCATTCCAACCTGTCATTAGCCTATCACTTGGACTTGCAAGTACGTGTAGGAATGGACCCCCTCTACATCTATTCGTTGAACAGTAACCGGACACAGAGGCTGTTTGTTGTGGTGAAAGTCAATAACCATTTGCTTGGTTTTGCTGATGTTAAGATGCAGATAAATCTCTTTGCCCAAAAACAAGGTTCTCCATATGACTCCTCTCTTCTGTATCATTGCCTTTATCAATACAACCCATAAGTACAGAATCTTCTAAGAATTTCTGCAAGTGACATGTCCTGCTGTTATATTTATAGTGTGAGGTGAGACAGGGCTGTTTCTTGAGGTGGTCCAGTGTTGCTCAAATCCATATCAGAGACACAGTCCTTGAGTCTCACACACTGCAGTCTGCCTAAAATCCAACAGATGAAGCATCAAAGAGGACAGAGAGCAGAAAGCTTTATCACGCTTGATCTTTACATATTGAATGAGCACTGGACAGACCCCGGAATAAACTGTGGCTCCTACAAGAAACAGCAAATAATTAAAAAGATAAATATGTCTTTCTGTTTTATAATTGAACCAGTAACAGCGCCCTGCATGATAACATGCAGTGAATCCACTTGACTTGAGCATTCCTAGTTTTCATCCTCTTTCTCTGTACGTTTAGTATTCGTTTGCTCAGAGGTTGATGCACTTGCTGCTTTTTGAGCAGCTCTTCTTTTCTCCACCCTAGTGGCCCGCTTCTTCTCTTCTTTCGTCGGCATCTTTTCGCGTTAAAACTAATTAAGTCACTGTTTGTGTTGCGATTACTTAGTATGTTTTCCTTAATGTTTCACTTAAGCTGGCACTTAAGTCTTCAATCTGCCTCAAGAATGATTTAAGATATGAAGAGGTGCATTTGTGATTTTTATAGGTTGTAATGATGCAAGATGGACATACGGTGCCACAGTGAACTTTTATTTCTCTGTGAACATATTTTGAAACTTTTAAAGCTTGGTGCACTACATTATGCAAATTGACAGTCATGTTGTGAAAAATGCTGTTGAAAAAGTAATGGACCCCTTCATATGACACACAGTCAATACTTGGTAGAAGCACCAATAACTGCTTGCAATCGCTTTGGATTGCCATCTACAAGCTTAGCACATCTGGATGGAGGCCATTTTTTCCCATTCTTCTTTGCAAAACGGCTCCAACTGGGCAATGTTTGAACTCTTTTGTTTGTGAAATGCAATTTTGAAATCACAGTCAACAATTTTTTAATCGGATTCAGATCCGGACTCTGGCTAGGCCACTGCAAAACGTGGATCTTCCTTTTATCAAACCATGCTTTGGTTACTTTTGCAAAGCGTTTCGGGTCATTGTCCTGCTGAAAGTGGTAGCACCGTCCAAGTCCCAATTTCATGGCTGACATTTGAAGGTTTTCTTCTAAAATCTGGATATACTTCTTACTATTCATTCTTCCTTCAATACAGACAAGGGACCCAGTGCCTGCCATAGAGAAGAAGCCCCAAAGCATGATGCTCCCCCCACCATGCTTGATGGTAAGTATGGTGTTTGCCAGATCATTGGCAGTCCCTTCCATCCGCCAGACAAACACCTTTGTGATGAGGTCAAAAAGTTCAATTGTGGTCTCATCAGACCAAAGTACATGATTCCAGAATGCAGGGCTCTTCTCAACATGTCTGTTAGCGAATTCTAGTCGAGCTTTCAGACGACATTTTTTTAGTAGTCCTTTTTTCTGGCAACTTTGCCATACAGCCCCTCTCTGTGCAAAACCTTCGATATTGTAGTATTGTGCACATCCACTCCAGCTGCAGGTCACTGAGAATCACCTTAGGATTTGCTCTGACTTTTCTTGACATTTTCTTTGTTATTCTAACAGGGCGGCCTGACCTAGGCCGGTTCACTATGCTTCCAGTTGTCTTCCTCTTCGCTATGATGGCCTTCACAGTGGACAAACTGAGGCTAAGGAGCTTGGCAATCTTCTTGGCACCATTGCCATCTTTAAATTTCTTAATCACAGTGGATCTCAAAGCCATTAGAAAATTCCCTTGTCTTCATTTTTGTCCATTTTTGAGGTTTCACCAAATAAGCCACTTGTACTAATTTCTCAGTTGTATGTTCCTAAGAACTGGCCTAAATAATCACTTATAGACCAGTCGACACGCTAGAGGATTAATGGCTTGACTGTTTACACCCATTTTCATTACCCTTATTGCATTGTTAACAATCATACAGTCTCCAAGCTATTAGGGGTCAAATACTTATTCAACAGCAGATTTCACTGATCTATTCTTTATCATTGCAGCATAATTTGGTTTTCAGGATTTTTTAGTGAAAATTTATTGAACAAGAGGCCCTCATTTATAAGTAACAGTATGAAACTAAAGATGCATTTTCAAAGAAAAGTATTACAGGAAATTTAAACTTTGTCTAGGGGATCGAATACTTTTTCAACCCACTGTATTTATGTTGCTTGTACTTGTGACCTCATTACTCAAACCTCATGTCCATAGATGAAGACAAGGATAACAGGGGTGCTGGTCAAAACCAAAACTTACGGCTATAAGGGATCCGTGGACTAAGTCTGAGAGCCACTAATCCTATAAGTGTTGGGAAAGTGAAAGGGCAAGGCGAGATGTGTCTGGCAACCTCATTAAACCAATCAAATATATTTGGAACATTTACCTTGCTTCACAGTGTAACAAAACTATGGAGTGAATCTGCAGCCCTAAGGGTGATGTGATGCCATTGCCCCTCATTAAGGAATGCCAGGCCTACCCTCAAAGGTTTAAGATTTTTTTCTCAGGTTAAGTCAGCTTTAAATCCACAAGGCCAATTTGGAGTTACAAATCCAACAAATATTGTTAGATTTTGGATGTTGGAGAAAATCCAATTACCTGAAGAAAATTCATGCAGACATGATTCAACCAGGTGTACTACCCTGGATTACATTTATTTCTTATGTACTGAATATTTTCATTAATCATTAGGTTTCCTTGTTTCTATTTTCTATTGTCTTTCACATAACATTTTTTTTCTGATTTGAATCTCTTTAATAATGTACTGCATAAATAGTATGCTTCTGTGTGAACAGATGTTCTCCTGTATCTCCTGTATTTTATGGGTGGTACCCCCCAGGAGGCGGAGGCACCCTGATGTCACCACTCCTGTGCCACCCTCTGGCTGTTTAGGTCAGAGTACTGAAAGCTCAGCTGTGGTGTGACGTTGTTCATTTGGAGTCTAAGTACTCTAAGTGTTATGTCTCTTTATGGGATTTCCATGTTTTTGTTCATTTTGGCTTATTAGAGTTTTCTTTCTGGATTACTGTTGTAGATAAAGAGTCGAGTTGTCATTGTATATGAACTCCAACATGGACATTCCTTTTTTACTCCTTGCCAATGGAGTTGTGTCATGTGAACAATACACCTCTTAAGTGAACAGATCCACTTATCATGTAACATTTGAATATATTTCAATTTCTACCAATCAACATAAAGATAAATGACATGTACTACACTTGGTTTCTCTCCTTTACACAGCTTCAAGTGCTGTTATATCTTTCCTGTACTGTGGTGACCAGAACTGCACACAATATTCCAAATGTTGCCTCACTAGTGCATTATATAGATTGAACATAACATCCATTGATTTATTTTTTACTGTTTACATTAACATTGTATTTGCCTTTTTAATCACTTCTGTACATTGTTTAGATGACGAAAATGTTGTGCCAGCATAAACCCCTAAAATCCTTTTCAGAAGTCTCTTCCTGTATGACAGTATCCCCCATCTTGTATTTATAATTGATGTTCCTTTTACTGGGTGGACTGGGTGTTGGGCAAGCTTGTGGGGTCCAACGGCTGTGGGGCATCTGTTGGTGAAGAAAGATTCACGGATCTTGACATTGATGATGATGCTGTTATCTTCGCAGAGTCAATGGAGGCTCTAATCGGGGCTCTCGAGAGACTGAGCGAGGAGTCTGAGTGTCTGGGCTTGTGAGTGTCCTGGATAAAAACCAAAGCCAGGCCTTTAATGACCTCTTGGGCACAGCCAACAGCAGGGTGTCTGTCTGCGGAGAGAGGGTCAACCTCGTTGAGAGGTTTACTTACCTTGGCAGTGACATTCATATCTCTGGTGACTCTTCCTATGAAGTCAGTAGACGGATTGGGAGAACATGGGCAGTCATGAGGTCACTGGAAAGGGGTGTGTGGCACTCCTGATATCTATGCAAAAGGACGAAGATCCAAGTCTTTAGAGTCCTGGTGCTTCCTGTCTTGCTATATGGTTGCGAGACATGGATGCTATCCAGTGACCTGAGGCGAAGACTGGACTCCTTTGGTACTGTGTCTCTCTGGAAAATCTTTGGGTACCGTTGGTTTGACTTTATGTCAAATGAGTGGTTGCAGACAGAGTCCCAAATGAGGCACATTACCAGCATTGTGAGGGAGCATCAGTTACAGCACTACGGCCATGTGACGCGTTTCCCCGAGGGTGATCCAGCTCGTAAGATCCTCATTGTTGGAGACCCGGGTGGCTGGACCAGGTCGCCCACATAACACCTGGCTGCGGCAGATAGAGGGTCATTTCTGAAGGGTGGGACTGGACCACGTGTCTGCCTTGGCGGTTGCCAACCGGGATCCCGAGTTGTTTCGTTGTGTGGTGGGTGTGGCAATGCACTGTACCAGTGCATGCTCCCCAACCTGACTTAACTTGACTTGTTCCTTTTGCCCACAGGTATCACTTGGATCATGTGACTTAGTAACCCTCACACCCTCTCTGATATTATGTGGAGTACGAGCACTTCTCGGTCGTCCTGTCAGTTTTTTTTTTAGAGCAGATCCAGTCTCTTCAAAGTTTTTAATCCAAGTTTTTATCGCGTGTTTCGAGGGAACCCGACCATGACGCCCTAAGTTGAAAAAACGTCGGAACTCCCTCTGTGCACCTTCCAAACTATCATTGTTTTTGTAAAATATTTTTATGGTGAAAGCACGCTTTTGACCATTCCACTGATCCATGATTACTAAATGGCGAGATTGTTTACAGCTCAAGGTCCCTGTTCCACAGTGCTGCCAACTGCACATGGCTGCCACTATGCATTTCAAAAGTTCCCGCTTTTCTGTGTCACCCTGTATATATATATATATATATATAGCATTTTTAATGTAGGTAGATCATTTCGACCTGGACTTCTTAAAAGTAGCTCGCAAGCCGAAAAAGTGTGGGCACCCCTGGTCTAAGCAAATTACATTCTATGTTTTACTTTTGTCAACTACTGCAGTTGCACGTCCAGAAAAATCAAAAAGATTTGAAGGTTTGTCAAGATCTTTCTGTTCTAATCCCATACTGCCTGTTATTCAGTATAGCATTCTTGTTACAAAAAGCCCCATGTACTGCTGTACTCTGGGAAAGGCCCAATATGTATAAAACTTGAGAGATTGTTCAGCAGGAATCTTACAGGTATGAGACAGAAATCTGGTTTTACTTTGTTCAAGAAGGTTTTGGCTGTTATTCCTTCCACAAGCTCATCCTCCAAGTTGATGTGCTAGCAAACTAGGATAATGGCTGGTCAACTCTGGTCCTTCAACTGGTCAGTGGTGATCAAACCGCCTTATGCTTGCCAATACCTGTGACATACTCCCTCAACACCAGATGTGCACACAATCCTGATTCCTATACCTTCAGTATAGCTGAATGTGTATAACAGGAGGCAACTCAATCAATTCAAACTGCAGGCTAGGCCATATTATTAAAATTCATTCCATAATTGCACACTTGGGAGCCCTCATGCATCAGCAGTACAAATTTTAGTGTAGGAAAATGAACATGTTGGTCAATAACTCTTAAAATCACATGCATTTCTCAGCTTGAAGAGGTTTTGTCACTCCTAATTCATTGTGATAATAGATGTTAACTCCCCACATAATCACATCCTCACAGCAGTAAAGTCGCAAGATAAAAAGTCGTTGTCATTGCCCAAGAATATTAATGGTGGCTGAATTCCAGGCCTGCTGTGACTCTCCTGCAGAGAGAAGTATGGAGGTATGCCGAATATTTTATCAGTGGGGGCATAATTGCATTGTAATTTACTTAGCTCACTCCCACATGACCGTGTTTTGGTTTACTTTGGAGGCAAGTGAGAAGCATTAACACTATGCAGAGCTCACTTTTTGCAGGATTATGTTTTCCCGGGGTGGCATGGTGTGTAGAGCTGATGCATCATGGATCAGCACCCTAGGTTTGAATCCTGTACCATCTTGTTGTTGGTGTGGAGCCTGCATGGGTACTGCAATTTTTCTCCCACCATCCCAAAAGTCTGGTTAGCTTAGATTAATGGGTGAATCCAACTTGGCCGAGTATGAGGGTTGGCATGTTCATGAGTGGGCCCTGTGGTGGACTGTCCTGGGAAGTCACCCGCCTTATGCCCAGTTCTGCCACTATAAATTCTGGCTCACCACAAACCTCAATTGAATTAAACTGGTTTGATAATGTCATGTACAGGAAGCCTCCTGCCACAACCTGAAGAGGTATGAGTTTGGTCAGGGTGACTCGCACGGCTGTCTTAACATATGGGCACAATGGGCACTGGCCAGGGGCTCCAGGAACATAGAGGCCCATAATGTTTCTGATACCTATCTATGTTTCTGTTTTGCTATCAAAACAGGGGATCCAACGCACTACTTTGCCCTGGGTCCTATGATGTTGGTAAGAAGGCCCTGAATTTGTCCCAGTATGGCTACACTATCTGTAATAGACTGGAACTCCATCAAAGGAGGGTTTCCTTTTTCCCTCCCAAGATGTCAATTCCCACAATTTAACCTGGATTAAGTGGGTTTCTGCCAAGTGTGAAGCAACCAGGATTTGAATCATCACCTTCAAGTCTGAGGTTGTTGTCCTCAGTCAGAAAAGTGCAGAGGGCCTTCTTCAAATTGGGGATGAGGTGCTGCCTGGAGTGGAGGAGATTAAATACGTTTGGGTTTTTTGTTCATGACTGGGAGAAGAAGGGAGTGGAAGATCAACACGACGATCAGAGGAGTCATGCAGATGTTGTACCAGACAGTCATGGTGAGGAGAACTCATCAGAAAGGCAAAGCACTGGATTCACCAGTTGATCTACATTCCTGCCTTCTCCCAAGGTCACACGCTTTAGGTAGTGAGTGAAAGAACTAGATTGTGGATATAAAGAACAGAAACGAGCATCCATCTCAGGGTGTCGGACTAAGCTATAGACATAGGTTGAGGAGTGCAAAAAATCAGGAGGGAGTCAAAGTAGATTAGAATTCCTCCAGGACACCTCCCTGAGGAGGTCTTTTAGACATCTCCAACTGAGACGAAACATTGGAGCAGACATAGAACATGCTGTTGAGAATATATCTCTCAGATGGCCTGAAAACACCTTGGTAACCCCTCTGGAGGAACCAGAGGAGGTGGTGAGGAAAATGGACATCTGGGCATCTTTGCTCAGACTGCTTGCTATGTTAGCTGGATCCAGGCACACATAATGGATGCTTGGGTGTCTGAGGAGCACCTTCCAGGCTTAGACAAGGTATGCAATACCCCGTCAGGGCAAGAGGGGGCACCAGAAGTTAGCCTGCCCAGAGAGCTATTGAAAAGAAAACTTATAATTTAAATACCTAAGATTGGTGGTAGTCCAAGATGAACAACTGGCTGTACTGTAGAGATGACCCAAAGAGTGCAGTGTAGATGGAACAATTGGAAGAAGGTATCAGGAGCATGGCGGCACGGTGGTGCAGTGGTAGCGCTGCTGCCTCGCAGTTAGGAGACCTGGGTTCGCTTCCTGGGCCCTCCCTACGTGGAGTTTGTATGTTCTCCCCGTGTCTGCTTGGGTTTCCTCTGGGCGCTCCGGTTTCCTCCCACAGTCCAAAGACATGCAGGTTAGGTGGATTGGCGATTCTAAATTGGCCCCAGTGTGCGCTTGGTGTGTGTGTGTGTGTGTGTGTGGGTGTGTTTGTGTGTGTCCTGCGGTGGGTTGGCACCCTGCCCAGGAATGGTTCCTGCCTTGTGATCCTGATCCTGATTGGCTCCAGCAGACCCCTGTGTTCGGATTTAGCGGGTTGGAAAATGGATGGATGGATGTGGAGTTCCAAAGAAGCATATAATAAGAAATGAGACAATCAGAGGCACAACAAAAGAAGGATAGATATCTAAGATGTGGATGTGTTTGAGGAGAAATAAGGAATATGTGGGTAAAAAATGAGTGATGGGAATGGAAAGCAGAGGAGGCCAATGTGGAGGTACAAGGTGAAAGTAGAAGATTTGAAGGAAATGAGTTTGACTGGGAAGGAGGAGGTGGAGGAGCAGGACTGAGCCGTATGGAGTAGGTTGGACAAACAACTGCAGGTCTGCAAGCTGCAATGCTGGGGCGCCAACCCAGTGATTTCCATTTAATTGAAACAACAGTTTAAACAAAAATGTGCGCTTGATGGCACTAAACAACAACAACATTTATTTCTATGGCACATTTTTATACAAATAATGCAGCTCAAAGGGCTTTACATGAAGAAGAAAGAGGAAAAATACAAAATAAATAAGAATTAAAATAAGGGAACACTAATTAACATAGAATAAAAGTAAGGTCAGATGGCCAGGGAGGACAGAAAAAAACAAAAAAAAAACTCCAGACGTCTGGAGAAAAAAATAAAATCTTTAGGGGTTCCGAGGCCACGAGACCGCCCAGCCCCCTCTAGGCATTCTACCTAACATAAATGACCTCAATCAGTCCTCATGGTATTCAGGGTTCTCATGGAAGAACTTGATGATGACGTTCATGTGGACTTCTAGCCTTTAATCCATCGATGTAGGGCCAAATGAACAATTAGGGTCCTAGCTGATAAAGCCTGTCAAAGTCACGTTGGGATGGATCTCTGTCCTATATGTGCTCTCTTTCCAGGAATTGCAGGATATGTAGTGGTGGGACTGGAAGATGTGGAGTCCCTGGGAATTTTCTCGGCACTAGTGGGGAGAAAAAAGATGACAAGGTTAGTGCCAGTGACCCCTCTTTGCCCGGGGTGGACATACATACCTCAGAAGAGCTTGGATCATGATCCACTGATGGCCATGCATGACAACATCCACCCTACATAAAAGTGGGAAAAATTAAGATCAAGAAGAAGAAGATCTTGCCTTGTGGATAAACTTTGGAACCCTTCACCCATGAATTTATGAGGCTGTTCTGCTATTTTTTGATTGTTCATTTTTGGCACCGTGATGAACGGACACCCCACATGGGGTTGGTTCCTTATGTGAGTCCAATGTTGCCAGGATAAACAGACTTCAGCCCCCAGCAACTTTTAACTGGAATATGCTTGTTTTAGAATTTTATATTGTGTTATGGTAATTTCAGTCATAATTATATACTGGCATGGAAGAAAAAAACTCTGAAGAGAAAACAAACTGGAGTATAAAAAGACAAAAAAATGTGCAAACTTTACAAACAGTTGGCAGGCAGGTTTTGAATGTGGGTTTTTAAGCTGACCATTTTACCCTATCATGTTTCAGACAAACATGTACTCACATCACAAAGACACATTGTGGACACAACTATGAATGAGGAACTGAGAAACAGCAGAGGGCAGAGTTGAATGCAAAGCAGGAAACCTCTGAGGTTTTATGCTGCTACGCCTTTTATTGTTCTTAGATGATACAAAAAGCTCAATTCTCGCTGAATAAGCAGAGTATGAGATTTGTTTTCTTCCCCCATTTCATCACCTATGGCATCTCCTCACTGATAAACAAGTTAGAAAATATACAAATGGTGTAACATTCAGCTGTGTCTGGGGAGTTGGTTAACTAATTTGGAAACTGCAGCATTTTTTCATTTTAGTTACGTCATCAAAGAGTCAGTTATCTCATTTTTCCTGTTAAATATTTTGGTAGGAATGACTCATATTTAAAAAATAACAGCGACAACAGAATGCAATTCCTTGTATTAGTGTTTGATAAGCCTGGTCATCAAACTACAAGAAGTGGGGGATCAGGGTGTGGGGTGTAGATGGGTGCAGAATTGGCTCGGACACAAGATAAAGGGATGAGGAACCTTACCAGAATTGGGTGATGTTAAAAGTGGTGTCCCTCTAGCTAGGCCCGCTGCTGTTTTTAATACAAATAAATGATCATCTACAGTATATGACTATAAGTAACAGGCTTGTTAATTTTGCAGATGATACCAAGCCAGGTGGATTGGCAGATAATGCAGTACGCATCGAATCATCGCAGAGGGACTTGGACAGCATACAGGCTTAGGCAGATTTGTGGCAGATGAAATTTAATGTCAGTAAATATAAAGGATTACGTGTAGGAAGTGTGGAAGTAACCCCAGAGGATGACAGGAATAGTTCAATCAATCAGTCACAGGTGCATTCATAGGATTAATGCGTTGCAAGGCAGTTCCGCTTTTTCAGTCTGCTTTTTATATTTTCTCCCTTCCCCTTCCCTTTACTTATAATAAAGCATATAATCATTTACTTAAGAATTTTATTTTATTATGCTAATGGGCCATCTGTTCTTCAAAGTCAAAGCGAACTTTATTGTCATCTCAACCATATACAAGTATACAGATGGACCCTAAAGAAGGAAAGGTCATCTTTCCTGTGTCTAACAGATATGTTTCTAAAGAGGAAGTTGTCCTCGGTCAGCTTACTGCACCCTGTTTTATGACAGACACCTGTATGAATAACCTGCCGTTATAGCAAAACAGCTTTGTCAGCTTTTAACCCTTAGTAGCTTGCAAGTTAAATTTTCTTTCACAGAAGTCAGAATGTTGGGTTTGTATAGACAATGAGAGAGGAGAGAGGTTAGGAACACATGCTGATACAGCGCATCGCCACACCCACCACATGACAAACCAACTCAGGATCCCAGATTAGGACCCGAGTGCAGCCATGCCACGGGTGACACCTCAGCACCACACTAGATGAGATGGAATGAAACAGTGTGAAGTTTTTTATGGTGGCTAGAATGCCAATTATGTCACCAACCCCCAAGTTTGTCCTCTGAAGGTTGGAGGGCCTACATGCAAGGCTGGATGCAGATTAACATCATACCCAGGACAATAGACAATGGGAGATCTGAAAATTGAAGGTACACCTTGAGAGAAGGATTTAGGAATCATAGTGGACTTGTCACTCTCAGCTACCAGGCAGTGTTCAAAAGCCATTAAGAAGGCTAACAGAATGTCAGGTTATATAGCGCCCTGCTGTGTTGAACACAAGTCCAAGGAGGTTCTGCTCAACCTTTATAACGCACTGGTGAAGCCTCATCTGGAGTACTGGGTGCAGTTTTGGTCTCCAGGCTACAAAAAAAGATCTAACAGCATCTTAAAAAGTCCAGAGAAGAGCGACTAGGCTACAAATAAGACAGCTCTAGAACAAGTTCAACGAAGAGCTACTAGGCTGATTCCAGGACTACAAAAGGTGAGTTATGAGGAAAGATTGAAGGAGTTGAACCTTTTCATTCATTCATTCATTCATTCATTTATTTTCCACTGCTTATCCAAGACTGGGTCAAGGAGCCAAAAGTCTTATCAGTGAGGCCCAGCCAGCTTATACTGTGTGATCCCAAGACGTACCCAGGCCATCAAACCTGGTCGTGTCCATAAGACTTGTAGTCTGGGAGGTGTCCGGGAGGTATCTATATCAGATGCCCGAACCACCTTAATTGACTTCTCTCAATGTGGAGGGTGAGTCTTTTTAGTTTTAGCAAAAATGGACACAAAAAGGTAACATCCATCCATCCATTATCCAACCTGTAATATCCTAACCACAGGGTCTGGAGCCAATCCCAGCCGACACAGGGCGCAAGACAGGAAACAAACCCTAGGCAGGGCACCAGCCCACCACAGAGCGCGCACACACACACGCACACCCCAACACACCAAACACACACAAGGGAAAATTTAGAATCGGCAATGCACTTAACCTGCATGTCTTTGGACTGTGGGAGGAAACCGGAGCACCCAGAGAAAACCCACGCAGACACGAGGAGAACATGTAAACTCCACGCAGGGAGGACCCGGGAAGTAAATCCAGGTCTCCTAACTGTGAGGTAACAGCGCTACCCACTATGCCAAAAGGTGACATGACTGAAGTGATTGAAATTATGAAGGGTATTAGCACAGTGGATCGCAACGGTTTAAATTAGTTCAACCAGAACACAGGGACACAGTTGGAAACTTGTGAAGGGTAAATTTCACGCAAACATTAGGAAGATTTTCTTCATACAGAGAACCACAGACAGATGGAATAAGTGACCAAGTAGTGTGGTAGACAGGAGGACCTTAGGGACCTTCAAAACTCAACTTGATGTCATTTTGGAGGAATTGAAGGGATAGGACAGGCAAGCTTTGTTGGGCTGATTGGCCCATTCATATCAAACAATTTTCTAATGTTCTGATTTTCTGTTGGACTACATCAAATGTGTGCTTTTTAACAGTGCTTTATAATATCATGTAGTTAAAAATGGAGCCCAAAAGGCGTGTGGTGGTTCATTGGTTGAAACAGAATCCAACTGAAGAGATGAAAAAAATGGCATCAATTGATGTGCTGTTGTCACTTTCTGGTTGTGGAGGGTCTCTGACTAAAGTGACACTTTTTTTTTAACTTTTAGGATTAAGCTACCTCAGGCAGCAGAAGAAATGACCCAGTGAACCTGATGTATGGCTCCACCACCATTTGACTTTCTTCTATTTGGGTTTTGTTTTCTATTCAGGAGCTGCTGTCAGATAAGTAAAAAAGAAATTGACCGAGTTCTGGGTATGACGTTAACATGCATCTAGCCCTGCAAGCGGTCCTCCATCTTGCAGGGAAATCATAGGGTTTGGTGACAGGGTGGTGCCCCCTCCTCCCCCCATGGTAAATTTGGGATAGTTAAATGAAATTCAATTCTTCAAATTCAAATGTTCACTCTTGTTTGAACCTGTTCCATTTTAGCTCACAAGAAATTTTTCCAAAAATACTTTAACAATGATTTTGGTAAAAAATATGTGCAGTCGCTCCTCCGAAACCCCCTCTTAAACAGTCATACAATGGGAAACAAATACAATTTTTTATCTCCTCTTTGCTCAATCGGCTGCTTGTCTGCATCTCGCACGGAGCTTCGAACATTTAAAACCCTGTCCTTTTGTCTCACTGCCTTATCTCTCTTCTCCCCCAGACATCCTCTGCTCCTGTTGGGGCTCCCACTCCCAAGGTGCGCCCCTGTGAAGAAGAAGATTTTCTGTTCTTTTAATTGAGAGATGGAGCTGTGCCCTCCGGGTACACACAGAGCCCGATTCACTCCTGAAAGAGACTTATGTTTGTTTGAAGTGTTTGAATAAAGTTTTTGTCTCTGGAATTTCCTGAGTGTATCTGTGATAATTTGTGACCCAAGCATGACAAGTGGTACCAGAAGTGGGGTTCAAACCCACGTGGACATTCATCCATTGGATATTATGAGCATAAGGCTGGATGACTTGATATGTGGATTAAGTGACACGATTTATTGTTCATGGATGGTTTGATTCTGTTCGCTGTTGTCCATCACTGGATAATCCCAAAAGGGAGAGTCTAAAAACAGGGGTGTCGAACTCTGGGCCTGGAGGGCCACAGTGGCTGCAGGTTTTCATTCTAACCCTTTTCCTTGACAAGTTTTCACTGCTAATTAACTCCTTTTCCCTTCATTTTAATAACCCTGTTTTTAAGGATTCAGTCCTCTGAATTGATTCCTTTCTTCATTAAATGACAGCCAAAAAGAAATGAGACGTGAAACGAACCAACAGATGACCAGCTAAACTGGGGCTTCAGACTCCAACCAATTTCTTAATGAGAAGCCGATTCTTGCTGTTAATTAAACCCGCTATTTAACTCTTTCAGGGCTGATGTCGACTTTTGTCAAAAGGAGGAGTTGACGACGGTAATCAACTGTAAACTGTGACAAAACCAACCGTTATGTTTTAGTTGGACTCTCATTGCTGGAAGGAAAGTTAGCTTCATTGGTTTGACCGAGATTTCCGGCGCTCATGTGAGTAGCAAGGTGCAAACAACGGCAAAAATAGCACTGACATAATGGTGAGAGATCACAGCGAATGGGTAAAGCAAAATACTCCATGGAAGAAGTTTTGCCTGTTATCTCTGAACTGGACTATAGTTTGTCGGACTCTGATTTTGATACGAGTGATCGAAAACAAATGTGAGGTTCTAGCTTCACCTGACTGGTCCCCAGCTAATTGTGGTGCTGAACAGGTTCATGTAGCTGACACGCCTACGACAATGTTCGCCAGGACAACTGCCACTAAACAATGATAAGAGGTAGAAACGAGATTGCAATGCACTGCGACCGTGACCGCTGCTGCTGCTGCCTCACGAAGACAGCCTGGCAGCAATCCTGTAGCACGTTCTTGGCAAACTGGCAGCCGCAGCATGCAGCAACAGACGTTTTACATTGATTTCTGTGTGAAACCATTGCTTTTCAGAAACTATGTTTATTGGGAAAAAAAACCCTCAAAGAGTTAATTCCATGGCTTGTTGCTGCTCTCATTCTGTCACAGCAGACATTTCCAAAACTGTTTGTTTTTTATAAGACCACCGTCAAGATGTTTTGGTGACCTGAGAGATCAACCTTAACGAGACCTTCACCTTTCTTTATTTTCAGATATTGTGTGATGGGCACAGGTGAGCTGGTCATGTGTTTTGTGTCTCATTATTGTATGGCTGCTAATAAAGGAAAAACAGACAACTAAGGGGCCTGAGTCAAGTCAATTAAAAATAAAAAAAGAAGTAAATTAGCTGCAAAACACTGGTCACTAATAAAGAAGATGGTTAGAATGAAAACCTGCAGCCACTGCGGCCCCCCAGGACCGGAATTTGACACCTGTGGTCTAAAAGGTCCCCATTAGTGAAATGCTCACTCCTCTGTGTAGTTTGGATGAACCAGCATTCCCCTGCCCAACCGAGAGATTTAAAGCCGTTTCTGTTTAGAGGGGTCCTATTTTTACTACAGATGTGCAAAACATAAGACCGTCTACAAGTGCTGAATGAAACAGAGGCTTCTGATCCCACTGTCACACGCGATTCACAAATGAGATGAAGGTTTGCCCTCCTGCTGCTGAGGTGTTTTTTTAATATGTCTGTGCAGAGAACAGGAACCGAGGAGTCACCCACGCTAAGAAACCTCAATGTGAGCTCTGCTGATCAGCGGCTGCGGGCCACGTGTGATACTGTGGGGCTTATCTTGCTTGTTTCTATTTATAAGCGGTAGCTTAGTCTTCTAATTGCTTTACTCTTTTTATGTGTTTATGTGGCTGTGAGAACCGCATGGAATCAAATCAATTTGGACTTTTGCTGCTGTCTGACTTGATTTGTGGTGGTGCCAAGTATATTACAGTGTGCTGGGAAATAGACAGGAGACAAGTGGCAGGTGTGGAAATGAAGGGTCCTCTGTTTTATGCTCTCTTTCTCGAATATAATGAGGGCTCAGCAGCTCCAATCAGTGCTGTTTATGTGTTGGGAAAAAAAAAGAAAAGCGCTAAGTAACTTGGGGGAGAGAAAGAAGAACTTGAGGCATAGAGAATGAAATGTGGATCCACACCTTAGGAAACTGGGCTCATTCACTTTGGTTCAGGGGGGTGCCAGGGCCTTCTTAACAGCATTATAGGCCGCCTGGGCAAAGCAGTGCACTGGGGTGTCTACCTACACAACCACACGCAGGAATACAAGTGTAAATGGTCGATAAAATTAAACATATATTTATTGTATTGATACTTCCAACAAAATCAGTGTTTAAACATTAAAAAACAACACAAACGTTTGAATAATATAACACAAAAATTTCAACATATACAGTTAGATCCATAAATATTTGGACAGAGATAACTTTTTTCTCATTTTGGTTCTGTACATTACCACAATGAATATTAAACGAAACAACTCAGATTCAGTTGAAGTGCAGACTTTCAGCTTTAATTCAGTGGGGTGAACAAAACGATTGCATAAAAATGTGAGGCAACTAAAGCATTTTTTTAACATAATCCCTTCATTTCAGGGACTCAAAAGTAATTGGACAAATTAAATAACTGGAAATAAAATGTTCATTTCTAATACTTGGTTGAAAACCCTTTGTTGGCAATGCCAGCCTGAAGTCTTGAACTCACGGACATCACCAGATGCCGGGTTTCCTCCTTTTTAATGCTCTGCCAGGCCTTTACTGCAGCGGCTTTACTTTCAGTTGCTGTTTGTTTGTCGGCCTTTCTGTCCGAAGTTTAGTCTTCAACAAGTGAAATGCCTGCTCAATTGGGTTAAGATCAGGTGACTGACTTAGCCATTCAAGAATGTTCCACTTCTTTGCTTTAATTTAGTTTTTAAACTCCTGGGTTGCTTTGGCGATTCTGCGATCATCCACCACTGTTGTCTTCCGTGGACGTCCAGGTCTTTTCGCGTTGCTGAGTTCACCAGTGCTTGCTTTCTTTCTCAGGACGTACCAAACTGTAGATTTTGCCACTCGTAATATTGTAGCAATTTCTCGGATGGGTTTTTTCTGTTTTCGCAGCTTAAGGATGGCTTCTTTCACCTGCATGGAGAGCTCCTTTGACTGCATGTTGTCTGTTCACAGCAAAATCTTCCACATGCAAGCACCACACCTCAGATCAACTCCAGGCCTTTTATCTGCTTAATTGATAACGACATAACAACGGACTTACCCACACCTGCCCATGAAATAGCCTTTGAGTCAATTGTCCAATTACTTTTGAGCCCCTGAAATGAAGGGATTGTGTTAAAAAATCCTTTAGTTGCCTTACATTTTTATGCAATCTTTTTGTTCAACCCACTGAATTAAAGCGGAAAGTCTGCACTTCAACTGCATCCGAGTTGTTTCATTTAAAATTCATTATGGTGATGTACAGAACGAAAATGAGAAAAAAGTTGTCTCTGTCCAAATATTTATGGACCTAACTGTAAATGATACTCAAATGGTAAACCCACAGTACGAAATTACTATGAATTATTTATTATTAATCAAGTGTTCAACTGGGGCGGCACGGTGGCGCAGTGGTAGCGCTGCTGCCTCACAGTTAGGAGACCTGGGTTCGCTTCCGGGGTCCTCTCTGTGTGGAGTTTGCATGTTCTCCCTGTGTCAGTGTGGGTTTCCTCCCACAGTCCAAAGACTTGGTTAGGTTAGGTTAGGTGGATTGGCGATTCTAAATTGGCCCTGGTGTGTGTCTTGTGGTGGGTTGGTTCCTGCCTTGTGCCCTGGGATTGGCTCCAGCAGACCCTGTGTTTGGATTCAGCGGGATGGAAAGTAGATGGTGTTCAACCCAAACATTTGTGAATTTTCTTTGAAGAGAATTGAGTTGAAGTGACGTTAACATATACGCTTTTGATTTCATGTAGTGCATGAGATCCATACACATACATGCATGCAGGGCCGTTCTTAGGTTTTTGGGGACTCTAGGCAAAGGTACCTGTCAGGACCCTGCTGCTTCTATCCATATGAATGCATAATAATTATATTATTCATATAAATGCATAATAATTAGTGATGTATAGCTTATCATTTTAAGATTATATATTAACCTACTGACTATACCTAACGTAGCATGTAAATCAAACCTTTAATGTCAAAACACCTTATGTACTTTCATTTTTGCAAAGTCTTTAAGACTGAATAATCGAGAGAGTCACCAATTTTGTGCTCAACTGATATTAACGCTAAACCATTCAATCGATCTTGCATCATGCTTGTTCGCAGGTAACTTATAAACAGCTAGAGCTTTGAAAAGCTGCGTTCAGCAGACTGGTCTCGATTATACCAGTGGTCTTGATTATATTAGTGGCAGATGAACATAAAGACAGACTAATGAGGAATAATAAGTCGACGGAAACACAGCAAGTTATAATTATAGCAAAGCAGACTAATGGAGCAAACCACATACGGTCGTGCCGCTTTGTGGAATGGTTTTATCCTCTCAGCTTCCACTATTTGCAGTATGATCGATCTGTGGCGCAGATGCCCTGGCAGACAAGGAGCATGATCTGCCCTCCCACTGGGGCCCCGCCCACTACCCCAGGCCCCACTGTCGCCGTTGATACTGCCTGGCGTCACTGTTTCCTCTCTTATCAAACGTAACCATACTGATAATTCCACCACTGGAGAAAATTTGTACTTCTGAAATATGGACCTGTAAGGTGTATTTGGTTATGGCTAAAAATAAAAGGCCAGGCAGGGCCCTTTTGGCAGTGGCGGCCTTAGGCGGCTGCCTACTTTGCCTATGCTTAAGAATGGCCCTGCATGCATGTGAGGTTGCAGAGATACTAAATCAGAGGCGAATGCCAATGTCCACTTGAAACACAATAGCAAACATTTATAGTTTAGTATAGTATAGTATTTATTTATTGACTGCAAGCCACAACATACATAGATTAGCATGGGGCACCTATGCTTGTGTGGTCCCCTGGCAACTGCCCAGTATGCCCATGCTTTACAACGGCCCTGGGGGGTACCATAGCACATAGCCAGATCTTCACTCCACTTTGTGCTTGACGACTTTTTAAACAAGCAAAAGATAAAAGAGAAGAACCCGCGATGGTGACTAGAAAGCTTCTCCCATGACTATTGTGGGAACTGCCAACAGGGTAAGTATATCCTGTGTGTGTTCTGCATGCTCTGGAAGGACAACAAACAGAAACTGGCACACACAAACGCAAGTTGCCACCTGGGTGCAAGTATGTGATGTTTTTCTGGGGCACTAGGGAGCTGGTATTGCAACAAACAGCAAATAATAATAATTAATTACATTTATATAATGCTTTACTGGTGGTGAGGTGGCTCTGAGGCTAGGGATTTGTGCCAGCAATCGGAAGGCTGCCAGCTCTAATCTAGAAGTAACTCTACTCCAGTGGACCCTTGAGCAAGACCCTTAACCTGCAATTGCTTCACCCTGGGTATGACATTAACCTGCACCCAGCCCCCCAACTTATAGGGAAAACTGTGTTGTGTGTTGTTATAGGGAAAACAGTGTGTGGCCTCCACACTGGGAGGACCAGGAGAGCAAGCATGGCCAGAGTGTTACCTCTCCCTGGAGCAGTAGATGTCAGCGCCCCCTGGGTTGCAGTGGTGCCTAGGACTCCCATAGGGCTCCATGGGAATTGGAGTTTGGTGCAGCCCTGTCGGGATCCATGGGCACCGGGGGTGCTGCAGCAGCTGCTGAGCCTTAATGGACAGTTATTCTGCCACAGGGTGGCTCATAAAAGGGTACCAGCAACTACTACTGCAGGGAGCCAGAGTCAGGAGGAGGGAGACAAACCTTGACTGGAAGAGAGGAGGAGAAGAGAAGAGAAAGGAAGGGCAGAGAATTGTTTGTGCTTGTGCTTTGAACTGTGCTGGGCTTGTGGGAAACAGGAAAGATCATTTATGTTAGATAGAATGCCCAGTGGGGGCTGGCTGGGTGGTCTCGTGGCCTTGGATCCCCTGCAGATTTTTTTTTTTTTTTTTTTTTTACCAGCTCTCTGGACTTTTTTTTTGTTTTTTCTGTCCTCCCCGGCCATCAGACCTTAGTTTATTCTTTGCTAATTAT
>JANRMT010027041.1:20977546-20995649 GCA_026402145.1 Polypterus bichir lapradei | reverse complement strand
GACTTTTTTTTTGTTTTTTCTGTCCTCCCCAGCCATCAGACCTTAGTTTATTCTTTGCTAATTATTATTGCCTAATTTTTCTATATTTTTTCTATCTTCATCTTGTAAAGCACTTTGAGCTACATCATTTGTATGAAAACGTGCTCTAGAAATAAATGTTGTTGTTGCTGTTATTGTTAGAGACTTCATGATATTGTATATAAGGACACTACTCTTCTAATTGATATTTATCTGTTTATTAAGATCATTTAGAAGGATTTAATTTTTTCCTTTGTTACTTATTCTATAATATTATTGCCTAATTTTATTTATTTTTCTTTTCTTGTAACTTTCACTTTGACATCTTGGAACTCCTACATCAGGAGTGGGCAGGAGGAGGAGTATAGGAACTTAATCAAGGACTTTGTTAAATGGTGCAACTCAAACCAACTACAACTGAACACCAGCAAAACCAAGGAGCTGGTGGTGGATTTTAGGAGGCCCAGGCCACTCATGGACCCCATGATCATCAGAGGTGACTGTGTGCACAGAGTGCATTCCCATAAATACCTGGGAGCATAAGTGGTTTTAGACGGGGGCCAACAGGGGCCAGTGCCCTTGTAGAACTGGCCCTGGCCCCTGTGCTGAAGAGATAAGATTTTAATTAATTACTTATGGTGATGTTCTGTGCCCCCATGAAAAAACACTGGCCCCACCCTGGCCCCCCTGGTAAATTTGGTCTGGAACCACCACTGCCTGGGAGTGCAGCTGGATGATAAATTGGACTGGACTGCCAATACTGATGCTCTGTGCAAGAGAGGACAGAGCCTACTATACTTCCTTAGAAGGCTGATGTTCTTTAAGATCTGCAATAAGATGCTCCAGATGTTCTATCAGAAGGTTGTGGCGAGCGGCCTCTTCTTCGCGGTGGTGTGCTGGGGAGGCAGCATAGAGAAGAGGGACGCCTCACGCCTGGACAAAATGGTGAGGAAGGCAGGCTCTATTGTAGGCATGGAGCTGGACAGTTTAACATCTGTGGCAGAGCGATGGGCACTGAGCAGGCTTCTGTCAATCATGGAGAATCCACTGCATCCACTGAACAGGATCATCTTCAGACAGAGGAGCAGCTTCAGCAACAGACTGCTGTCACCGTCCTGCTCCACTGACAGACTGAGGAGATCGTTCCTCCCCCACACTATGTGATTCACTGAGTGAGGAGTCTCAGTGTCTGGGCTTGCGAGTGTCCTGAATAAAAACCAAGATCCAGGCCTTTAATGGTTGGTTATGAGGTCGCTGGAAAGGGGTGTGTGGCGCTCCCGATATCTGTGCAAAAGGACGAAGATCCAAGTCTTTAGAGTCCTGGTTGCTATGGGAGCTATATGGTTGCGAGATATGGACACTATCCAGTGACCTGAGATAAAGACTGGACTGCTTCGGGAATCCTTGGGTGCCGCTGGTTTGACTTAGTGTTGCTCACAGAGTCCTAAATGAGACACATTACCTGCATTGTGAGGGAGCGTCAATTACGGCAATATGGCCATGTGGCGCAATTACCCAAGGGTAATCCGGCTCACAGGATCCTTATTGTTGGGGACCCGGGTGGCTGGACCAGGCCAAGAGGACGGCCACGTACTGTAACATTTGGTTGTGGCAGATAGTAATTTCTGGAGGGTGGGACTGGACCGCGTGTCTGCAGGGGGGGTTGCCAAACAGGATCCTGAGCTGTTTCATCATGTGGTGGGTGAGGTAACCCACTGTACCAGTGCAAACTCCCCACCCTGACCTGACCTGAGAGTCTGAATGGGCTAAAGTAGAGAAGTACACAGGATGAGCAAAACATCTTCATTTTATATTCAGGTTTAAAAACAGAAGCAGTAAAAAAATGATATATATTTTTGTTTTTAATACCCATTTTCTGTATTTTATTGTTTTAAAGATGATCTTTTTCAATAATTTCCAAAAATAATACACAATATGTATTATTTTTCATCTCTTATGAAGGCACACTCTATCATTGTATTTTGAAGTCTTTCTTATTGTATGTTGACTTAGTATATCGTCTCATGCCTAATTAGTATATGCTGGAGGTTGGATGTTTAGATAGATACTTCTCAATAAACTTTTATTTTTTTGGTCCCAACCCTGATCTCTACTTCTCCACAACTTTGTCTCTGACCTGTCTGGAGTGTTCCTTGGTCTTCATGTTGTTTGCTTACTGGTGTTGAAGAGTCAGGGGGCCTTTCAGAACAGGCCTGTTTATACAGACATCATATGACACATCATGTGACAGGTGATCGCTAATCAAATAAGTATGTGGATTCTGAAGTTAATTGGTTAGACAAGAGCTTATTTAGGGGTTTCATAGCAAAGGGGACAAACACAAATGCAATCATAACTTTTCAATTAATTTATAACTTTTTTCTTTATATACACACATACACATATATGTATGTATGTATATATATATATATATATACATACATATATATATATATATATATATATAGTGACAGATTGGGGCGCTATTGCTCCCTTGAACCCCTGTCCAAGACTCCAGACACCAGGAAAAAGTCCAAAAGTGCACAAAGCACCCTCTCCTCCACTATACTCATTAAACAAACCACAATAATAAATCAATAAACTCTCCACCACTCCCAGACGCGTTGCCCTCCTACCACCCAGCTCAGCTCGCCGTCTGGGAGCTCCCACAGTCCTTTTATAGTTCGTGACCCGGAAGTGCTTCTTAACCTGCAGTCCATGTGACTTTCTAGCACTTCCGGGTCAAATCAAAACTCTTCCTTTCTTCGTCAGCCCGGAAGCACTTTATTTCTTCCATCCTGCAAGTACTTCTGGGCTGTAGGAAAACCAAATGTCTCTGTGTCTCCCTGTAGCGTCCCCTGGCAGCCCCGACATTATCCAGCAGGGCTGTGTATTACAACTCCATAGTCCATGATGCCCTGCTGGAATTCGGGGCATCTCTATATTGCAGGGAGGGCTCCATCTGGCAGCTTGGGGGTCTTGGCCGGGATAAGCTGCCGGCCATAGTCCACAATATATATATATATATATATATATATATATATAGTATATATATTGTTACACAAGCACACTTAGGGAGCAGCCAGCATGTCCTAAGGTGAGTGTTATTTTGCGAGGTGAGGGATTGGTTACGTGCACTGATGTCTCTCTCTCTTTGTCTACAGAAATAAAGAAGAAAAACCCTAAAACACCTACTTTACTTTCGCTCTCTCAAAATGGTCACCATCCCATACAACAAAAACATCTGCGACGACACTTCTGGTTCCTGTATGGTGACATCACTTCCAGACACTTTCGATGACATCACTTCCGGTTGTGCCATGATGACGTCACCTCCGGCCATTCCCGATGACATCTCTTCTGTTTTTTGTCACTTCCTCCTGCCATGTTTTATCATTTGTCTATATTAATGTCATTTATCTGAATATCTGTGTCGAAATGTGTTGTTTCTTTTTTTTTGGACTGTTGTTTGTCCGTCAGACAACATACAAGGGCATTCCCCAATTCTTTTTGAGTATTACTTTGTGGTTAATTTCTGTTTTTAATTGTTTTTTTTTTTTACATACATTGTGGCAGACCACCAAGGGGCCCTTACTTAGCTGGGACGCCTTGATAATGGAAGGACCAAGGGAGAGAGAGTTTATTCTGGACACTAGAGAATGCTAGAGGGCAGCAGCCCCCCTGGCCTGCAGTGGGGTCAAGGGTTTGGGGCATAGAAGCTCAACCCTGCTGGGCCCTATGGGCACCACCAGGGGGCACCTGGACATTTGCCAAGCCCTGTTTGGCTGTTTGCACTTCCCCCACACCAGTGAAGAAGGTCATTGGACATCTGGAGAGCTTCCAGGTGTTCTATAAAAGGAGCCATCCACCACTACTCGAGGGGCTTGAGTCGGGAGGAAGAAGGATAAGCCTGTGAGGAGGAGTGGAGGCGAAAAAGATTGTGCTTTACTGATGTATACAGTGTTGTTTGTTTTGGACATTGTGCTCTTGTGGGGAATGAAGGAAGCACCCCCACCTGTAAATAAAGGAGTGCTGAGTGGGACTTTGTGTCTCAGCCTGTCAGTGTTGGGGTTAAGGTGGTGGTATGCGCCCAGGTGGTCCACACTATATATACAAGATATTTCATTTTTCATTCCACTTGAATAATTTGGACTATATTGTTAAGTCTGCTACATAAAATCCAATAGGAAAATCCATTTTAATTCTAGATTGTAATGCGACAAATTAGGACAAACACTGGGGGGGGGGGTGAATACTTTCTCAAGGCCCTGTACTCTGAGTGTCACTCACTCCGGTCAGAAATGAATCAGCCATTTGGATTGAACCATCAGCCTTGTGTTACACAGACATGTTAACCACAAGGCCACAGTGTCTGCCAAATTTTATTAAGGCGGTAGTTAGAGTGAAGTCGTAAGTGCAGGTCTGACCACCACAGAGTATCTTTATAGAGATAAACTGAAGACAAATAAACCTGTTTATCTGTTTCTAAAATAACTTGATGAATTTTAATAACATGGCAGTACCAGTAGTACCCAACCAGACAATAAAGCCGTTTATTCTTAGCTGGTGACATCTCTGCTGGTCACTTGGCCAGTGCTTTAGCTTAAAGTCTGCCTTGATAATAACATCTAACAATGTGTTCTTTTTCACTTTATTTTTAATGAATATTATGTATAAAAGGTCATTTTAACAAACTTTAGGACACATAACATTGATATAAAAGTTGCTATACTGTATAAATGCAGACAGTCAGATTTAAAAGGCATTGCTCTATAAAAAAAGGATAGTTGATATGAATGGCACTATTTAAATCATAGATAAAGAGATATGAATCGGCTCTAAAATAGATAGATATTAAAGGTACTGTATGATGATAGATAGTCTGACCTCCAGGGGGTGTTGCAGCACCCCAAACTCTCGGCACAACTGACATGACAGCAGTCATGGGTTCAAATACAATCATTTTTATTCATTCCAGCACCTTTGCAGGCCCCTCTATATTCATCCCACACAGTACACCACAAGAATATGAATAAAAGTCTTCCTCCTACTCCGTCCTACTACTCTTCCTCCAAGCAAGTGTTGTCCTCTGCCTCACTGATTTGACAGAGTGATTCCTTTTATCTAGGACCTGGAAGTGCTTCCGGTGTTAGGGCTTGGTCCATGGGAAGCACTTCTGGGGCATGTGAAAGTCCCACAAAGTAAGAATCAAACAGATCTCTGCAGCACCCACTGGGGCCAGCCTGGTGGACTACAGATTCCATCATGTCCTGTGGGTGTCCGTATGGGTGCCATCGAGCAGGGATGCTGATATCTTGCATCTTGAGGGAACAAATAATTCATATATTTTATCTCCTCCTATCCTTCCAGCATAATAGCTCCCCAGTCAAGCAAGACTTTTTATATGAGCCTTTCAAGGATGTGAGCATCTCCAGTGCATTGTTGGCACCTTCTGCCCATCTCTTGGTTGAGGGAGGGAATGTCCTTTATACATTCCTGTCCCAGAATTGGTTTGGCTGCTTAGATGGGTAAAGAAACTTGAACCATCCCTGCTGGGTTGTTAGCCTATGCTCGCCATCCTTTATAATCGATAGATAGATAGATAGATAGATAGATAGATAGATAGATAGATAGATAGATAGATAGATAGATAGATAGATAGAAAGGCACTATATAATAGATAGATAGATAGATAGATAGATAGATAGATAGATAGATAGATAGATAGATAGATAGATAGATAGATAGAAAGGCATTATATAATAGATAGATAGATAGATAGATAGATAGATAGATAGATAGATAGATAGATAGATAGATAGATATTCATCAAACTGAATAATCATCTTAAAATAAACAAGTTTTACAGTCTGGTATGAGTAAGAACTTTAAACATCAATAAAGGATTAGTAGATAGAAGATATGAGATCAGCTTTATAGAAGAATTGATCAATATATAAAGGTGCTCTATAAAAATATAGATAGAAATGGTATGTTATGTTATGTCATTGTATCATCTATCACCTCTGATAGATAGATAATCTGATTTCTAGCTATGTTAGAACACTTTAACGTGTCAGGATCAATGGCGAATGTGAAGAGTATAATCACCAAATCATTGATGGTGCCGAACAACAGAGGACGGGATTTGCTGCGTCTTCACGCAAGTTTTATTGTAAGCCAATTTGAGAGACACGTATACTTTGAATTACATCAGTTTTTAGCAGTGCTTTTAAAGCCAACAGTTACAGTCATTTGTAATTTAACTTTGCCAAGTATGTGTCTCCTATTCTATGCCAGTTTGAGGGTTATTATTATTATTATTGTTTTTATTATTATTACTGAGTTATTACCAACATGTCGGTGCCCATGCATATCGCAATATGTATTGCATTTACTGATTATTCAATTTTGTAAAATTCAGTTAATTTCTGGAATCTGCTGAAGGTGTCCGTCATAACTGATTTTTTGTTAAAAGCCCAGTAATTTTGCTCCGCGCCTTTTAGTTTGCAGGATGGAATTTGAAACGAACAAACAAGTGTGCGGGAAGAGCCAAACAGCAAACTGTTGTTTCGCATTCAGTTTCACGTTAAACATTTGTATTGATTTTAACACCTATTCTGTGTTTTATGGTTTGAAATCAAATACTATTGTATCATTTAATTGTTTCAATAAGAAATGTTTGTAAACGCTTTGAATTCACTTCAGTTTTTATTTTCTTTTATTTATTTATTTTTCTAGCACCTCCTGACTCACCAGTATGAGAAAACCCCCACACATGATATGCCGTTCTACATGTCTCAAGGTTTAGTTATGCAAGATGGTCCATGCAAGTGCTACGTCATCTGGTGACATCCTGCATGTGCGTACGACATTTAATGGGCCCAGTTTAGGATCACAGGGAGCCTGTAATCACTGCAGCAGCACCGAGTGTAAGGCACAAGAAGCAAAAACATTTCTGGGATCTCAGGCCGGGGTTATAAAAAGTGGGTGCCTGTTATTTATTTCACAGCACATGACAGACTAAATTCCATCCATTCATTATGCAACCCGCTATATACTAACTACAGGGTCACGGGGGTCTGCTGGAGCCAATCCCAGCCAACACAGGGTGCAAGGCGGGAAACAAACCCCGGGCAGGGCACCAGCCCACCGCAACAGACTAAATTAATGTTCTTAATTGAGAAGCAGTTGACCACTACATTAAAATTTCAGATAAGCTTAAGTGGAGCTCATGTTCTAATGTACCTAATGCTAGAATTAACATCCTAGGAAATAACAAAGCCTGGACATAAGGAGAACTAAAAGCCGCATTACAAAATGAACACCATTGTTATCATCTTGATCAGGAATGGAGTAGTTCAAGAAAACTTATTTATTTTTATTACAAGTATGGGTTTCATATCTCTACTAGAACAAAAATAGAATGCAAAGGAAATGCATTAAATTTTATAATAAGTGACTCTATACCATATTTTGTTACTTTGGCTGTAAGCTATAAGTAATGAACCTAAGTTAATTTTAAAAGTAATGTTTCCCAACACTAGCCCCTTGTGAACATTTGCTTTCTCTATCTGGATATCATCCCTTAAACAGCCAGTGTAAATTAACTGATGTATTTAAGCAACTGGCTAAATAAATTGAACATTTTTTTTCTTTTATCCTCATATCTTTTTAAACAGTTATTGACAGAACCAATCAAATTGCTAGACTAACTGAGATGTGACTCAAAATTAAAAAATTATAAACTTACTGTTACACATGCATGTATGAGGATGTCCTCACGGGCTCAGTCGAGGTATGTGATAACCTGCTGGGGTGAGAGGGCGCGCTGTTGCTTCTCCTACCCTGCCTGCAGCACTGAGGAACCGCCCAGTGTGGACAGTTAGCCCCGCCCCTTCCAGTTCATGTAATATAAGAAGCCCAGCTTCTCAGAAGGAGGCATCATTTGCAAGCACAGCAAACCACCAGACGGAGTTCCAATAACTGACTCTGATTTCCACAGCAACCCGCCAAATTATTTTTGTTGTTTAATTTTCCCAAGCGGGCTTTTTATTGACGCCAAGAGGTGTATTTTGTTGGGCTCTCCTTGATGAAACGGTACGACCCGTTTGGTGTTCCAGCTATTCCTTCCCTTTTGTGACCTGTCATTCCTGCACCCAACTGCATTACTTTGAGTGTTTCACTGTTTATTGAACTGTTTCTATTACGCACAACTGTTCTATAAACTAACTGGAATAACTTAATATGCCAAGGCAAGTGGTTATTAAACTTTATTGTATTAGAAATTAATCAGTTATTTCTGCTTTATAAAAAAAATATTAATATGTTTGAAGGAAATACACAAACTTGCAATTAATACACAGATAATTTCTTTAAAAATCACGTGATTAATTGTGATTTAATATTTTTATTGAACAAGCAGCCCTATTTATAAGTCGCAGCATTTAATTTGTGAAATATAGTATGCTCAAAGTTGTGACTAATCACATTTGCTGGCATTACATTGATTTTTCTAGTTATCTTTAACACAATTAATTGAAACAAAGCAATTAAATAATTTTCTTATAAAGGAGGAGTAATCAGCATCAGGAACTGGTGTCATCACATATTTTATGCTACTCTTACTTAGAATGAACGCTTGTTTAATACTCATAATACAGCATTCCCCTTTTCCCTATGCCAGTGTTGCTCAACCTTTAAGTATTTTGCGACCCGAGTTTTCATAACAGTTTTAATCGCGCCCCCCCTAACATTTTTTTGAAATGTAGATGCATATTTTATTATACCTACTTAACTTTTATCAACATTTATCTAACTCTATATTTATTGTTCTAGTTTCAGAATATAGTTTAAGTTAATTTGTTTTGGTTTCAACAGATGTTTTTTCATATTTTTGATTTTTGTTTTCTTTTTTTCACATCTTCGTGCCCCCCTTTTTGTTACTTCGTGCCCCCCTAGGGGGGCCCGCCCCACAGGTTGAGAACCACTGCCCTATGCACATTTGCTTTAAGATGCTTTAACTTAAACTAAACAAACTGTATGTACACGACTATGAGTTTTGCTTAAAGTATGATATTTTGCATAAAGGATCACCACTTTGTTACATTGTGGTCCAAGGTATCTCCAAAGCTGCACTGAAAAAAGTATAACATTTACGCTGCTCATTCAATGTAAATTTTCTCTTTCAAGCAACTTAAGATTAGTCATTTAGTGTTGTAGCTTGAAATATTTGGTTTCAGATCTCAATCAAAGTAAAAAAATGTGTTTGTACCAAAGTAAGTTATGGTGGAGGAAATAAACATAAAAATCCTATTTCAGTTAACCTAATATTTTAGGTTGTTCTTGTGCTGTGTTTGAGGGGCTGTTTGTATATTCTTCCAGTTGAACTTTCCAGCATGCTGGCTTTCCAACTGCCAAAAAAGAAGAACACTTTCCAGAGTGGAGTGGACGTGGCTATACAGGTCTGGTCATTTTCAGCAGCAGACTTTTATAACGGAGGATTTCTGGTAAGTAACCCTGTTCCTCAACTATTAATTTTAAGTATAAGAACTCGTAATAAAACATACTTTCAAGAAAGTTGTAGAAACGTTTAATAATTTTTTGTTGTATATTTAAGATTCACACTGCAAAATGCTTGTGTATTTGCACTAGATTTTTAAATAAATGTAAAAAATATAGCATTGGAATGTGTTATGTTCATAATATTTCTAATAGCATAAAAACAGGTTACGACCAATAAACCATTTTAAATTGTAACAACTTAAGAAATAGATTTACTTCAGTATAAATCAAGTCAATTGCACCCAATCACTCTAAATGATTTGCTTCAACTTAAAAATTTGGGTTCAATAACATAAAAAGAATTATATTGGTTCAGATTAAAAATATTAAGTGTGAATCATTACCTTAACTATTTTAAGTTGAATGGTTGAATGGAGGTTATAGTTTTTTCAGTGGTGTTGAGTTGGAAAGAAAAGTTAAATCTGTTAAGTAAATTGATTTCTTTCTCAGGGTGGCATGGTGGTGCTGCTGCCTATCACTAAGAGTTCACATTTCGGGTCCTCTTTGTGTGGAGCCTTCATGTTCCCCCTGTCTCTGCATGGGGCTCCTCCAACTGTCCAAAGACACGCAGTTTAGGTGGACTGGCGAAACTAAATTGGGCAGAAGCCAAAATTAAACCTAAAATGGAAGGATAACCACAACTGAAAGCAAAGACTTAAAATATTAAGATATAAATCTAAATTGAATATCAGACCCCTTTCCTAAACCTAAAAGGAAGGCAAAACCCAAGCAGACAACTGAGTAAAAGACAGAGACCCAAGTTAGGTGACCCACGAAAGCATTCTACCTAAAGGAATGCATATTATGCTCAATAACATAACATAAAAAGGAATCAGACAGAAACTAAAAAGGCAAAAACAGAATTTTTTGAAAATAATGGAAGGATGACAAATAATAGAAGAATAATATAAATCAATCAAAAATAACCTGAAAAGGTATCTTAGACATTAAAATAAGTCTGAAAAATAACTGAAAGAAGAAAGATCAGGAAGGAGTGGGAATTGGAGTAAGCAAGGCACTCAGGGTGATTGTACGAGTGGTGAGGAGAGGGACCCCAGTAGCCCTTTACTCCACAGCCATACCAACCTAACCCTAAAACTAACCCTAACATTTTTGAGTCTAAAGCCTTATAACATGCATAAACTGAATTTAAATTAGCTGTGTAGTAATGACATACACTCTTAAAGATAAAGGTCATTCAATCATTTTCTAACCCACTTGCTGGAGCCTATCCCAGCTAGCTTAGGGTGTGAGGCAGGAACAAACCCTGGACAGGGCACCAGTGCATTACAGGGAGAACAAACAGACACCCACACACACACACACCGAATACACACCAGAGCCTATTTAGCATTGCCAGTCCACCTAACATGCACATCTTTGGACTGAGACAGGAAACCGGAGCACCTGGAGGGAACCCCACACAGACACAGAGAGAACATGCAAACTCCACGCGAACCCCAGTCTCAATGCTGCAAGGCAGCAGCACTATCCCTGCGCCACCGTGCCGCTCTAAAGGTAAAGGTGCCAAAGTGATTCTTCATAGTGATACCACAGGGATTCCGCATCCAAGTGAAGGCTCCAGAAAGAACCTTTTATGTAGATGTGTAACACTTTCCAAAAATAGCCATGGATAGAAGACAAGAGATTTGTATAATCCCAAAATGTTCCTGATTTTAAAAGCACTCCTGCTGCATACAGCAACACTGTCTGAGTTTAGATTTTCTTAATCTGTGGTGTCTTGGTAGGTCAACGATTAAACATTTCTGTTTTGTCCACTGTTACAAGCACGATTATACAAATCTGTTGTCCTCTATCCATGGCTATTTTTGGAAAAGGTTTGGGGCAGCCACCCTTATAATATGTCCTGGCTGCAAAAGGTTGAATTTGAAATAGATCGTTTACAAGAGTGATCCCAAAACAGAACTGACTCTGAGGAGGAAAGATGGTGGAGGAAGTGACGTCATTGATGTCAGAACCGGAAGTGACAGACGTCTTCGGGACCAGAAATTACATCATCACAGACACCGGGACCAGAAGTGTCTTCTTCAGAGATGCCGGAAGTTGGTGGGATTTCCCGAGAATGGTCTGCAAGTAACTGAGAGAGACAGTGCACCTCGCCACCCCCTGGTGTTTAAGCCCTTTAACTGCCTCCTACTTGCACGTGTGTGACACCACATATAAAGAACCTTTTCAAAGCCCAAAGAACCCACTTCAGATGCAAAGAACCCTTCCCAGAATGCAACAACAACAACAACATTTATTTATATAGCACATTTTCATACAAATAATGTAGCTCAAAGTGCTTTACATGACAAAGAAAAGAGAAATAAAAAACAAAGTAATAGTTAAAATATGACAACACTAATTAATATAGAATAAGAGTAAGGTCCGATGGCCAGGGAGGACAGAAAAAACAAAAAAAAAACTCCAGACGGCTGGAGAAAAAAATAAAATCTGCAGGGGTTCTGAGGCCACGGGACTGCCCAGTCCCCTCTGGGCAATCTACCTAACATAAATGAAACAGTCCTCATTGTATTTAGAGTTCTCATTGGAAGGACTTGGTAATGATGGTCATGTAGACTTCTGGCTTCTGGCAGTGGTTCTTTGTCAAGCAATAGTGCTGCCAAGGACCACACAAGCCAGTAAAGTGCCATTGCATTCTTATTTTTAAGAGTGTACCTCAAAAATAATTTTCTGAGTGTACGTCTTGTTTTTTTTTCGGCAGAGGCACATCCAGGTCGGACCAATTAGAAGCCACTATTCAGCCTATCAGTGTGGTTCTGTTAGACTCAGAAACCATGGAAAGCACAGGCAACTCATGCAAATTCCATATAGAGGGCAAAGAAGCACAGTCTTAAAAATAATGGCCTGCACAAGAAATAAAGTCTTACTATGCTTTTCCATATGACCTGCTCTGTGCCCCAGTAAATACAAATTGTCATCAATCTACCAACAATCCAATTGTCCATCCCTCTCTCAGAACATGGAGCCAATACAAGATCCAAATCAAGGCAGGGAAGCTTTTATCTTTTGCTCCTCTACATGATAATCACCTATTGAAGCCCTCTTAAACATACAAGTATTTAATCTTGGGATCAAAACACTTAGAAAACTGTATACAGATAATGTTTTTGAATCTTTATGAACAGTTACACTTCAAATTTAACTTCCCACTATTTTCAAATTAGAATTTTTTATAAAAGAAACTTACCCAGTTTTCCAAAACTTCCGCCCATTTCTATTCCAGATGAAATACTAATCAGCCTTGAAGACTCTCTGTGGACATAAAAGATCCCTGGGCATTCTTCGTGAAGAGCAGCGTGTGTCCCGATGGCCAGGCTAAATTACTCTCCATGGCCTAGTCAGTCACAAACACACATTTACAAGATGATTAGGATTAACAAAGGGTTAATTGCATAGAAATATGAGAACATCTGGTTTTATAACTCTGATATCTTCCTGTTTTTTGTTGTACTTGGATGGACATCAGATTGGGACAACATAACTGCTAAGCTTATGAAATCACTATGATTAACTCTTGTGAGCCACTAGGGGGCGTTCTGCCATCCTAACCTAGACACAGACAAGCAGGAGACAAGTTTTGCCACACTCCTCACACAATTATTTACAGTTTACAATGCCAGTAACCACAACGCAACACACCAACACCATTCAGTCCCTTCTTCTTTCTCCACTCTTCTTCTTCTTCTCCTCCACACACAAGCTCCATCTCCTTTACTCCCGACTCCGGCTCATCTACTGGAGTGAGGCGGCCTCTTTTATAATGTCCAGGTGCTTCCTGGAGAGCACCCAGAAGCACTCCGGGTGTTCCTGGCATTACTTCCGGTTGTGGAGAAAGTGTTGTATTCCAGGGCTCCTTAATCCTCTGGGCACCCCCTGGCAGTGGCCACGGGCCCCAACAGGAATGAGCTTCCCAGCTCTGTTCCTGTGGCCCCATTGCAGACCAGGGCGGCTGCCCTCTCATGGCCCAGGGGAGGTATTGTCCCTCTCGTGGTCCTTCCGGGCATCCAGACCAGGTAGGGTCTCCAGCCATCTGCTACGCTCTCTTTTTAAAAATGTCTTTGCTTTAAACAGAAAATGACCTCTTTGTCCTCACATTTGATCCTACCACCCTGTTAAATCTTCTCCATCCTTCTAATTTCTGGACCCATTTAATCCAGATAAGAGTTATAGGTGTTGTGGACTGGGAGTCCTAAAGCCCGGCTAGTACTTGGATGGGTGACCATCTAGGAAAAGCTTGGGTTGCTACTGAAAGATGTGGTGGTGAGGCCAGAAGTGGGTGCTTACCCTGTGGTCTGAATGTAGATCCAAATACCTCAGTGCAGTGACAGGGACACTGTGCTGTAAAAATGGTCCCATCCTTCAGGTGAGACATTCAACTAAGGTCCTGAGTGGTCATAAAAGATCCCTGGGCATCCTTTGTAAAGAGCAGGGTGTATCCCAATGTCCAGGCTAAATTACACCACCACAGCCTGGTCATGCTGGCCCCCTAATCACCCCCCATCTCTTATTGGCTACCTCTCTCACCACTTCACCACCTAATAGCTAATGTGTGGTGAGCGTCCTGGTACAATAATGTCTGCCGTCACATCATCCAGGTGGATGCTGCTTATTAGTGGTGGTTGAAGTGGTTCCCAGCCTGAGGACAGCAGTGCAACTTAATAAATGCACAGAACACAAAAGGTTGATTAAGCATGTTGAGACTCACATAAAGTAATCACATTCTATTTTTGTTGATTGCATTTTTCATGTAATCTTAACATAATCAAAATTGTTGTATTGGAAAGGAAAAAAAATGCTTTTCTGATGTAGGTTGTGCAATGAGGCACATTACCTGCATTGTATGGGAGCATCAGTTACGGCACTACAGCCATGTGGCGCAATTCCCCGAGGGTGATCAAGCTCGCAGAATCCTCATTGTTGGGTACCTGAGTGGTTGGATCAGGCCAAGGGGTCGCCCACATAACACTTGGCTGCGGCTGATTGAAGATCATTTCCAGAGGGTGGGACTGGACTGTATGTCTGCCTGGGGGGTTGCCAACCAGGATCCTGAGCATGTTCCCCAACTTGACTTGACTTACCTTGGTGGGCAATGTGTAGCAAAACAGTATCTTACATTGGCTTCCGTAACCCCACAAAACCCATGGCATTTGGGGAAAAAAAATTAATTTACTAAAAGCTTTCAACTTTCTTTCTGCATTTACAGAGGTGTGTCCTTTGGAATGTGTGGTCAACAAAATGGGTGGGGTTTATGCAAATTAGCAGACTTTATGCAAATCTGGGACACTCATGTACACGAAATGGGATTCTTTGAACTTGAATCAACTTCATTTAACTGTGCAGAAGGAAAATGGGAATTTCACATTTTGAGGAACAGAAAAGTATTACATTTTCAGTGAGTAAGGACGGCAAACCCTGTAACAGATTATGCTTCTGTTTAAACACAACGCAATTGTATTAGTGCAACATCTAACAAATTAAGTCAATTTAACTAGAAAAAGTTAAGTGCACAGCAGCAAATACAGCATTTTTAAATTAATCTGAATTAAAACATATATTAAAGACCCCAATAGTTCATTTTTTGAGTATACAGTCTTTAAAATATTAGTTCTTTAATGACATTTTATGGTTCTTTATTAGGTTCTGTGGTTCCTCGTAGAACCATTGTTTGAATGTTTTGTGGTGTAAAAGTGTCCAGGAAAGGCACTTTAACCTCTTAAGGTTCTTTTTATAATGGTGGATGTGTTAATATTGGAAATCCCTAAACAGTTAAATTTGATTCACACACAATACAAAACTTACCTTTTCAACGTTTACTCAGCACAGACACATTCAAATACAAAGCAAGAATGTCTCGACACTGGTCAAGGCTGTCTACCTCAACTTGAATACCTTACCAGGGGCTAGAGGCCATTCTGCTCATGAGGCGTCCGTGCCGGGATTCATTTACGTGTCAATCCATCTTTAGATTGCTTCCCATGAAAAACCTACACTTCAAAATACCCCAGGAACAGCTACTCCTGTCGGGCTTTTGTACCCTGATGGCTGCCTTTGAAAAGGGTACACAATAGATGCCAAGGGCTAATCAGCAACCCTGACAGTACGTAACTAAATGCACGGCCGTCTTCACAGCATCATAGGCCACAGGGCAAAGTGGTGCACTGAAGCCCCTGTTTTGATGACAAAACAGAAACATACATAGGCATCAGATACTCCTGGGGCCCCCAGCCAGTGCCTAGTGTGCCCACACATTGTAACAGCCGACCCAATCATTTGGAATGGCAGTTGCACCACCAAGACCCGTGGCCTGGAAAGATGAGAAACGTTACACTCGACAAGCTGTACTTCTTCTAAATAAACTTCCCCAGTCGACGGTTAAATAATCGTAAGGCAAACAGTTGATAAAATGATAATAATGGGTGTATATATTAATAGTGACAGGAAACAAAACAAGAAAACAATATATAATTCATTTCCTTCAAAGCTCCCTCATTACACCCCAAAACTGCCCAGCAGAATAATATCGCTGTATTATATAATGCAAATCCTGCAACAAGACAAGACTATTTTGAAGATTTTTTCACGTCCTGTGAGATGAGACTTTGGCCAGTAGATTTTTTCAAGTCACGCCCTCCTCTCAACCATATTAAACCACGCACTCAACCCTCTCACCTCTCATTTGTGTCAATGCTTTTGACAGACATACTTCCTGCGCTCTCAGCTCTTATACATTTTTACATTTTCCTCTCTTTAAGTTCCCAATTATTATGTCCAAATCTTATTGACGATTTCATCGTGAAGAGTTATCAACAGAAGAAATGAGTACACGGGCAATCCTAGTTGACCACTTCTTAAGGCAATTCAATATGTAGATCAATTTGATATTTTATACAAAGTCATTAATTTGGTTATATTGCATTTGAGCGGTATTACTTTAATACTCATAGTTTCTGTTATTTTTGTGATGAAATTTAAACTTTTTTTCTATATTGAGGTCGCCCTTTTGAACCCCCCTGGTATTTACTATGCGGTGAGGCATTTGTACTCCATCAACATTAATTATTTCCAGAGACATAATTTTATCTATTTTTCAAGCGCATCGCGCACAAAAGCAAGGGAACGATGGGAGCACCAGAACTTTGCTCACATCATGTCGCTTCATACCGCAAGCTGCAAGTAGTAAGTCTGTAATAAGCGGAATACCGCTACGCTTTCGACTCACGAGACGGAAGGACAATCCCGACCGCTTTTATATAGTAAGAAAGAAGAAGAGGTAATCGCACGGTCTGGAGTAGAAAATCATCTTTTACCTGGAAAAATGAAACTACAAATCCCATCGTGCATTGCAAAATGGACGGGGCGTGTGTGAAACTCCGCGCCTGCGTAGCACTCACGGGACGGAAGGACAATCCTGACCGCTTTTATATAGAAGGATTTGTTCAGACTACTTTATACTAGAACGTGGTACCAGACAAGGATGCCCCTTGTCACCACTGCTTTTAGCAATCGCCGTTGAGCCACTGGCAGTTCACTGTCGAAATGCTTATCAGATAAAGGGGATTATCAGAGAAGGACTGGAACAGAAAATGTCTCTATATGCAGATGATATGGTACTGTATATATCAGACCCACAAAATTCTGTGCCTGCAGTCTTAACAGCACTCACAGAATTTCAACAGATCTCTGGTCTCAGAATTAATTTGACCAAAATGTGCTCTTCCAGTGAATTCTCAAGCATATAATATTAGATTGGACACCTTCCCTTTTATCATTGCAGATCAGTTTAAATACCTCGGGGTAAACATCACAAGTAAACATAAAGCTCTTTATCAACAAAATTTTGCCATCTGTATGAAAAAAATTAAGTAAGACTTGCATAGATGGTCAACCCTTCATCTCACTCTAACTGGAAGAATTAATGTTGTTAAGATGAATAGCCTTCTTAAACTTCTCTTTTTATTTAAAAACATTCCAATATACATCAATAAATCATTTTTAAGCAATTAGATTGAACCATAACCTCATTTTTTTTGGAACCTGAAACATCCACGTATCCAAAGAGCGACCCTACAGAGACCTAAGACAGAAGGTGGCATGGCTCTACCTAACTTTCAGTTTTATTACTGGGCAGCAAACATACAAGCAATAAAAACCTGGACATGGAGACAAATACTGTAGATGAACATACACAGGCTTGGTCCTCAATAGAAATAAAATCCTGCAGTACTTTTTTATATTCCCTGATTTGTGCCCCAGTAAATGCAAGTTATCGCCAACATACTAATAACCCAATTGTGCAACACTTACTCAGAATATGAAACCAGTGTAGGAAGTATTTTAAGATAGAGAAGTTTTTATCTGTGGCACCTCTGCATGAGAACCACCTTTTCCAACCCTCGCAAACGTATACAGTTTTTCATATATGGAAAACATTTGGGATTCAATTACTTAGAGATCTTTATATAGACAACATATTTGCATGCTATAAACAAATACA
>JANRMT010027041.1:20934463-20949757 GCA_026402145.1 Polypterus bichir lapradei | reverse complement strand
AGATAGATAGATAGATAGATAGATAGATAGATAGATAGATAGATAGATAGATAGATAGATAGATAGATAGATACTTTATTAATCCCAAGGGTAAATTCACATACTCAAGCAGCAGCATACTGATAATAACAATATTAAATTAAAGAGTGATAAAAATGCAGGTAAAACAGACAATAACTTTGTATAATGTCAACGTTTACCCCCCGGGGTGGAATTGAAGAGTCGCATAGTGTGGGGTCTCCTCAGTCTATCAGTGGAGCAGGACGGTGACAGCAGTCTGTCGCTGAAGCTGCTCCTCTGTCTGGAGATGATCCTGTTCAGTGGATGCAGTGGAATATCCATGATTTATAGGAGCCTGCTCAGTGCCCGTCGCTCTGCCACAGATGTCAAACTGTCCAGCTCCGGGCCTACAATAGAGCCTGCCTTCCTCACCAGTTTGACCAGGCGTGAGGCATCCCTCTTCTTTATGCTGCCTCCCCAGCACACCACCGCGTTGAAGAGGACGCACGCCACAACCGCCTGATAGAACATCTGCAGCATCTTATTACAGATGTTGAAGGATGCCAGTCTTCTAAGGAAGTATAGTCGGCTCTGTCCTCTCTTGCACAGAGCATCAGTATTGGCAGTCCAGTCCAATTTATCATCCAGCTGCACTCCCAGGTATTTATAGGTCTGCACTCTCGGCACACAGTCACCTCTGATGATCACGGGGTCCATGAGGGGCCTGGTCCTCCTAAAATCCACCACCAGCTCCTTGGTCTTGCTGGTGTTCAGTTGTAAGTGGTTTGAGTCGCACCATTTAACAAAGTCCTTGATTAGGTTCCTATACTCCTCCTCCTGCCCACTCCTGATGCAGCCCATTATAGCAGTGTCATCAGTGAACTTTTGTACGTGGCAGGACTCCAAGTTGTATCGGAAGTCCGATGTATATAGGCTGAACAGGATATTATTTTATATATCTTGCCTGAAGAAGGGGCCTGAGTTACCTCGAAAGCTTGCATATTGTAATCTTTTTAGTTAGCCAATAAAAGGTTTCATTTTGCTTGGCTCTTCTCTACATTATATTATACTGAAACAGATAGCTCAATATAAACATTAAAACTACTTTTACGAATGCCATACCAAACGGCAAATAGCAGAGACATATGCATTTTTCATTCCAACAGATGGCACATCACAAACTTTTGTAGCATCACAAACATCAGGGCGCTGTAATACCTCATTTTCTGTCGGCCAGTTCATAGTGCTGAGTCCACTACGACTCCTAAATCCTTCTCATAAGGTGTGCTTTCTATTTTCAGTTCTCCCATTGTGTATTCAAACCTAACATTTTTACTTCCTACATGTAATACTTTACATTTACTGACATTAAATTTCACACATCTGTCCAAGCCTGTATGCGGTCCAAGTCCCTTTGTAATGGATCAATGGATTCAAGATTATCTGCCAGTCCACCTAGTTTGGTGTCATCTGCAAATGTAACCAGCTTATCACTTAAATTCCTATCCAATCTGAAGCTCCTAACCTGTGACGTAAGTAAGTTAGGGGATAAGTAACTCCTCTAAAAAAACATGGAGAACAGCAACAGTGCAGTGGCAGCACATTCTGAAGGTACTGTAGCCTTTGTGCCCCCCTACTGGATTTAATTGCAATTACAGCCCTTATAATAGGAACAAAGGAATACTTTAAAATCTGAAAGGGCTTCTAAACTCTCCACAATCCTAAATTAGAATTATTTCGAAACAAAAAGCATTTCCGTCAACAGTAAAATATTTGACATTTTATGAGGCTTTAAAGGGTATTTAAAGTTCACCTTACAGCTTCAAGTCTCAGCTTGTGCACTGTGTGGTGTCTGCACATTATTCACGCATGAACTTCAACTTTATTGTCATTTGTACTGAGTACAATGAAAAAGCTTATTCTGCAAGTCCTCAAGCAACAGACAAGAACACACAACCAAAAACCAAAAGACCTTAGGTGCAAAAAAATTCAACAAACAAACTGAAGTAAGAATATGCATGCAAATAAATAAATGATTCAGCATAAGCTCAGCAGGTATATGGTCTCAAGGAGGCCTTCTGTCCTCCAGTGCTTAGATGAGGGGCAGTGGATGGGTTTTATTTACAAGCCTGATGAAATAAAGGAGAAAACCGTCTTTCAGTCTTGTCGTTGTAGCTGCAATGCTCTTGTAGCATCTCCCTGATGGCAGCAGTATGAACAGTTCATGTTGTGGGTCGGTTGTGTCCTTAATAATGATATGGGTCCTCCTGAGATGTCTAGTGTTATAGATGTCCTCTAGTGCAGGCAGTGCTGTTCCAATGATGTTACCACCTGCTGTAGAGCCTTGTGATCCCATGCTGTACTGTTCCCAAACCAGACTGTGATGGACTGACTAGGTGAGGATACTCTCAAACGTGCATCTGTAGAAGTTGCTAAGGATAGCGCTTGGCATGACAGGCTTCCTCAACCTTCTCAAAAAGCAGTGGCGTAGCTCGAGTTCGTGTTGCTCGGGGTGGCGGGGGGGTGCTTCAATTTGCCGCCCACCAACATATCTGAACATGTTAACCTATTTAAATTGAAAATTAAAAAGACATATATAGAAGAAATAAGATACAATTTGCATAGATTTATTCATATATGGAGAAACAGCAATACTTTTTCCCATATAATTATTTATAAGCATCAACTAGACAAGAATATAGTATAGGCACACTGACTGGCCGTGTTCTAATTATTAGTTTAATTTAATTAGGCAGCAAAAATCAGAACCAGTGTAGTGTACAAGTGATAGGTGCACAGAGCAAGAATGCATTCAGATTGATAACGAAACGAAATTATGTCAATGTCAACTTTATTTATATAGTACATTTAAAGCAACATATGAATGCTTTGGCAAAGTGCTTTATAATAAAAGAATTAAAGAAAAGCATGAATAACATAAATAGAAATAAAATAAATGAACATAAATTAAATAAAAAATAAATAGAAGTAGGGCGGCACGGTGGCGCAGTGGTAGCGTTGCTGCCTCGCAGTTAGGAGACCTGGGTCCTCCCTGCGTGGAGTTTGCATGTTCTCCCCGTGTCTGCGTGGGTTTCCTCCCACAATCCAAAGACATGCAGGTTAGGCGGATTGGCGATTCTAAATTGGCCTGTTTGTGTGTGGGTCCTGCGGTGGGTTGGCACCCTGCCTGGGATTGGTTCCTGCCTTGTGCCCTGGGATTGGCTCCAGCAGACCCCTGTGACCCTGTATTCGGATTCAGTGGGTTAGAAAATGGATGGATAAATAGAAGTAATGTCACATAGTCACAATGAGGAAACCATCAGTATTACTGAAGGTCACGGAAAGCAAGTGAATAGAAATGAGTCTTTAATCTCGTTTTGAACAGTTCAGTTGTAGACGACTCCTTTATGTGATGAGGTAAAGAGTTCTACAGGCGAGGAGCAGCAGCTGTAAACGCCCTGTCTGTCCCCCTTAGTTTGACACTTGGTACGAGGGACAACAAGAGTCAACAGACCAGAAGATCTAAGCACTCTGGATGGCTGGTGTAAAACACACAATTCAGATAAATAGGCAGGAGTGAGCCCATGTAAAGATTTAAAAACTAGCAGCAAGATTTTAAAATCAATTCGAAAACTGACAGGCAGCCCAGTGTAAAGAAGCTAATATTGGAGAAACAGAGTCATATTTTCTTGCCCCAACCAGAAAGCGAGCGGCAGCATTCTGGATCAACTGTAACCTGCGTGTCAGGGATTTGCTAATCCCAGAATACAGCGAGTTGCAGTAATCAAGGCCAGAGAAGATAAAAGCATGAGTAGCTTTCTCAAGATCCCTAGAAGATAAAAAAAAAGCTTGATCTCACCTAATAGATGAAGCTGGAAAAAGCAACTCTTGACTACAGAATTAACTTGTTTCTCAAAAATTGTAAATTATTATTGGTGTAATGTTTGTGTTTGTTTTTGTTATTGCCTCATTAATTTCAACTGCCGTGTCTGATGTCGTCACAGAAGGACAGTCTGAAGATTATTTTTGAAGCATTTGTGGATAAAAATCAGAGAATTTGACTTTTTCATTCATGAGAGATATTTTTCCAAACCCTGATGCTTACACACGAATTGTACTGAGCCTTTGGGCCAATAATGCTGCCTCCAAAAATGTGCCGCCCCCATCCGCCAACCCCTAGCTACACCACTGTCAGAAAGGACCAACACTGCCAGGTCTGTGATGTTGTAGAACCAAATGAGTTCCTCAGAGATGTTATTGCCAAGAAGTTCAGTCTGATGTACTGTGGTGAGTGCTGTCCTTTCTCCCTCCGTGTGCCAGTAATCATCTCCTTCATTTTGGTGGTGTTAACAAAGAGATTACTGTCCTGACACCACTTCACGAGGCCAGCCACCTCCATCCTGTACACTGACTCGTCACCTCCAGCAATCAGTCCAATGACAGTGGTATCTTCTGCAGATTTAGTAATGCTGGTGTTATGCTGGGAAGCGACACAGTCCTGAGTGAAGAGTGTGTACAGCATGGGGCTCAAAACACATCCTTGTGGGGTTCTTCTATTTATGGTTATTGTTTTAGTAGTAGGGTGTTGTACCGTGTAAGCCATTATGGATGTAGTGAGAAGTTAAGCAAAATGTAATTTTATTGGCTAACTAGAAAGATTACAATATGCAAGCTTTCAAGGCAACTCAGGCCCCTTCTTCAGGCAAGATGCAAGTCCAGGATCCAGTGGGAGAGAGTAGGTGGCACATCTAGAGTGAAGAACTTGCTGTTGAGCTTAGTTGGTATCACAGTGTTAAGAGCCATAATCAATAAACAGCAATCGGGTGTAGCAGTCCTTATTCTCTAGGTGTGTAAGAACTGGATGCCATGTTATGCTAACTGCATCCTATGTCGACCTTGTTTGGTCTCTATGCACACTGTAGGGGGTCCATTGTGCCGGGTATGAATGTCGAATGTGCCTCATAATGAACATGTTGCTATTTATGGTCACTTAGACACACTGGAGACTCTACGTCAGCCAAATATGTGGGTGTGTATAAATCTGCCCTGCAGTGTTCTGGAAATGCCTGGGATAATAAAGAGACCCCCTACAACCCTAAAACTTAGATTGAGAGGATGTATAAAATGGAGAGATAGATGGCTGTTTTAAGATTATGGTGAATATATGTGGAATCTGCTCATCTGGAGAGATTACAATTTTTTTTCCTCATGTAATACCAGGTGTGACCACTAGGGAGCCCCAAACATCAATCTGAACTCCCACACAGTTCCTAGTTAAAATAAAGTTTTTATTTTATAATATTACGTTTACAGGCTCAATCCATCACAGTATTGTATCATAAGCACTTTCCCAGTCTTCTTCCACTCATTATTGAGTGTGGTCCTCTTCCTCCTGACTCTGATTCCCAGACTGAGGTGAGATGACTCCTTTTATGTTTACCTGACAGTCCTTCCATGAAGCACTTCCAGGTCATACAGAAGCTGCACACATCTCCTGGCAGCACCCAAGGAACCTGATAGGCCAGCCCTTCCAAACTGCAAGTCCCAGGAAATCCTACCCTAGGATGTTCAAACTGGGTGCAGGCCCGAGGAACACTACCACTTCTCCTATGATGGACTGTTCTTGATACCCATGGTCTCCCAGTCCATCCATTATACTTTCACCCTGACTGGGAAATAAATTGAGGTTCTTCCTAGCTGGGTTAAGCCTCCATCCAGGCTGTCCTTCCAGGAATCCCCTCCAATCCAGTTGGGATGACATTCAACGTTTTATTGCACTCACACAGGACATTAGTAGATTCCTCACAGTGTCTGTGATTTATTTAGTAGTAGCCATGTTGCCTGTCAAAGCCAGGTAGTAGAATAAAGAAAAAATATTTGTTATCTCTTGCCGTACTTGTACCTTCAGTGCCTTTCATCCGTATTTGTGTGTGTGAACATCTCTTAACCGGTGCTCCTTCTGTAGAGCCTGCTTGTCAGACCCTGTCATTATTTTCTAGGCGCCTTTCTCTCCGCCTGTCTGGTTTTATACTTTTCTGTCATTGAACATGACTCTCTCAACATGCACCTTTACCCCTCCTTGTGTGTCTCACATCTACAGTTCCTCTTTCTTTGTGTATCCAAAACCAAACTGACCAATCAGGTTGCTCTGAGGGACTGGACACACATACCTTAGTGTTTTATTCTACAGGGTGAGAAAAAATGAAGTGCCACATTTCTCAAGGTGATTGCGTGAGGTAGAGGCACCCAAGTGGGTTTTGATGGGGGGGGGGGGGGGGGGGGGGTGTCCTTTGATAGGTTATCCCTTGTGATTTTCAGTCCGCCACATGCCTTGGTCCGGTGTGCACCATCCTTTCACTGTCGAAGCGTTTTTCAAAAACAACAAATCACTACACAACACGCTTTCCAAACACAGCATTCCTCCTAATGGTGACGTCCCAAACCAGAAAACAATTCTTCAGTGGGTCGCTAAATTTAGACAAACAGGTGCAACATTGAACACAAAATCTCCAGGCCGTCCTCGGACTGTACGAACGCCTGAAAACATCCAAGCTGTAAGGGCGTCAGTTTTGCAGCCTCCTAGATGTTCAGCATGCAAACATGTCTTTGATTTTGCATGAGGACCTCAATTTCCATCCATACAAAATGATGGTAGTACAGGAACTCACTGAGAGAGACTGAGAGAGCCATAGAGAGTTGTGCGTGAACATTCTGCAAACCGTTCATCAAGTTGCCATCGTCATGTGCAGCGACGAGTCACATTTCCATTTGAATGGATGTGAAAATCAGCAAAACCTTCATTATTGGCCTGAAACCAACCCTCGTGAATTTCATCAGACACCCCTGTACATGGAGCTTGTTACAGTTTGGTGCGTCACTGCAGAATTTGCAAGTGTAGGCTTTTACTTTTTTGAGGTCACTGTCATTTCAGAACGTTACATTGAAATACAGGACTTTTTTCGGCCCCATCTGGAAGAAATGGATGATTTCAACAGAATGGAGCAACTGCTCATACGGCGCAGAGATCCATGCACATTTTCCAGGAGATGTTTCTAGGGAAGCTGATTTTCCTGCATGGTGATGTCGGGTGGCCTTCACATTCACCTGATCTCACTCCGTGTGATTTCTTCTTGTGGGACTTTCTCAAGTCGAAGATATACACACACCGACCTCAAAACCTTGAAGTCCCCAAGGTTCACCACAATATTGCCACGATTCGCCTTGAAATGACCAAACGAGTCATTCGACCGTTCAGAAATCATCTCGAAGACTGTATCGCTAATGATCATTTTAAAACACAGTGGAAAAAATCTATTTTGTATCCCTTTTCTTGTGTCGTAATGAAATTTATTTTATCTTATAGTGTTTTTGTAGAATAAACATTTGAAATGTGGTTCTTCTATTTGGCTTACCTTGTATAATAGATTGTGTTTCTATGTTTCCTGCCTTTCACCCTGTGTTGGCTGGGATTGGCTCCAGTAGACCCCATGACCCTGTAGTTTGGATATAGCGGGTTGGATAATGGATGGATGGATGTTATTGTACTATTTAGTGTTACTCTAGCCTGCGTCGTGGTATGCTTAACAAAGCAGCTTGTGACAGTGGTCTCTGTTAAACACAGGACAAAATGGTGTGGTGGGACCGCAGGTAGTGTTGCCCCTTAAGCTGATGTCACATAATACAACTTCTAATCAAAAGAGATGTCAAACATGATGGCTGAGTCTGGATGTCAGATTACCCAACTAGAAACCATTAGGTGTGTCAAATTGCATGACTGTGTCAAGACATTTCTGCACAGCTTCACAATTTCAAATTATCACAACTAACCGTTTTTATCGAAAGCTCGGTAAGGTGCTGTCAGATGGAGAAAGAGCACCCGCAAAAGGTTTACAGTTACGAAGCGTTCAGCCACAATCTTGGCCCTTTTGTGTCTCTTTCATTTTTTACATTCTGTTGTGGTAAATAAAACACGAATCATTAGAAAGACGAGCCTCTCTTCTGGTTGCAACGACTCAGACACCCGCATTCCTTACTCCATGTCGTCCTTCTGGATGAGTGCTTGTTGGTTCTCAACTCTTACACAAACACACACACACACACACACGAGTCCTTACTCTTATAACTGGTTGGACTAAGTCACTGGGAATGTCACATTACACGACCTCTGAGTGTACCACAACTGCCACTTGTCTCTATAAGATTATGTAAATGAAGGAGGCACAAGAAAATCCCTGTAAAAGTCATGTAATGTGACAGGGACTTTACAAACATTCATTTGTTTTACTTTTATTTGCTTAGCTGATGTTGTTATCCAAAGCGAAATACAAAACAGGTAGATAGAATTGAGTAATCATCAATCTGGGGCCTGTTTGAGAACAAATGTTACAGGACGAGGGTACAAAATTGATCATCACAAGTGAAGAGCTCGGAGCAAGTCACAATTCCTAGATGACAAAATATCAATTAGACATAAATTCACCAAACAAAGTCTTCAAACGCTGCTTAAACCAATTGAGGGTGATAGAATTTTTAATTGAGGTGGTGGACGGCTTGTTCCACCAGCAAGACACCAAAGCATGAAAAGAGCCTGGACTGAGATTTGACATCATGCCGAGGTGGCATCACCAGCGACTGCTCATCAGCAGGCCTACATAGGCAAACAGGATCACAGAACCACAGACGCGTCTCCATGTATAGAGGGGCTGACCTATTGACTACTATATTGGGAGGCATCAAGGATTAGAACTTAATATAAGAAGCAAGAGTAGTGATCTGAAGAGGGGAGTGACATTTGTCTGCATAAGCTGACTGGACACCAGACATGTCACTGCATTTGGAATCATCTGTAATGACACATGCTGGTATTCCTTCCAGCAGAGAGTTGCGGTAGCCCAGATATGACAAGACCTGGTCTCTGGATGTGGTATGATCTTGTGGCTATTGTATAGAGAGAATATGCAAGACTGAGAGACCATTGCGACTGTGAAGGACAGTTGGCCTTCAATCACCACCCCAAGGCTACATACAGATAAGGAGCCAAGTTGAACAGTGATTGGATGCTGAATAGGTAGACAAGCTGGTATAACAAGAAGGTCCCATCTTTGCCAGGATGAGCTGGAGATGCCGTTCCTTCATCCAGGTTGCAATACCCATGAGACATACAGAGATTCTACATGATACCATGTGGCTCTCTGGAGGTAGGGAACTGATAAGGTAAACCATGAGACATGATGACATGGGTGGTATATAGAGAGAAGAGAGAAGAGGTGGGGCTGCTTGCTTGGTGCACCCATGACATCTTTCCTTGCTAGGGCATACGGTAGGCTCTGCCAAGGAGGTAGAACTTTAACCACCTGAGGGCAGTCCCAGTGATGCCAAAGTCAGAGAGGGTGGCAAGAAGGAAGATTACAACATTAGAACAATCTTGATGAGAAATGATAATTCAGCCCAATGAAGCTCGCCAGTCCTATCAACTGAATTCTAAAGTCCTACTGTATGCCACGCTACTTGGTCACTTATTCCATGTGTCTGTGGTTCTCTGTATGAAGAGAAACTTACTAATGTTCGTGTGGAATTTACCCATAACAAGTTTCCAACTGTAATAATAATAATAATACATTTTATTTATTTGTAGGCGCCTTTCTAAACACTCAAGGACACCGAACAATAGATAAAACACACATTATAAACAAAACTAAAATGCAAAAATTAAAATCAGACAGAGCAATTGTAATCAAAGAGAAAAAGCAGTCTTAAACAAATTAGTTTTAAGTTTAGATTTGAAAAGTGAGAATGATTTCATATTTCTAAGCTTAGGTGGTAGTGAGTTCTAGAGCTGGGGTGTAGAGCAACTGAATTCTCTGCTCTCCATGGTGGGAAGAGGGACGAAGGAGACAGTCAAGTGGATGGAGGAAGAGGATCTAAGGGTGCGGGAGGGAATGGCAACATGGAGGAGGTCAGACAGATATGGAGAGGCGAGGTTATGGATAGCCTTAAAAGTTAACAGAAGAATTTTGAATTGAATGTGGAACTTAACTGGAAGCCAGTGAAGCTGCTGCAAGATGGGAGTGATATGTTGAATAGAGGGGGTTCGAGTAATGATGTGGACAGCTGAATTCTGGACCAGTTAAAGCTTATAAAGAGATTTGCGAGAAAGACCAAAGAAAAGGGAATTGCAATAATCGAGATGAGAAGTGACAACGCTATGAACAAGGATAGCAGTGGTGTGGGGAGTGAGGGACGGGTGAATACGATTAATGTTACGCAGGTGGAAATATCCAGTCCAGGAGATGTTACTGATGTGGGACTGAAACGATAAAGTACTGTCAAGGATGACACCCAGACTCTTAACCTGTGGGGAAGGGGAGACAGAGGAATTATCAATAACAAAGGAAAAATGATCAGTTTTGGATAATGTTGATTTTGAACCAATGAGGAGAACTTCAGTTTTGTCCCTATTTAATTTAATTTAATCTGAAGAAAACCAGGATTTGATTTCTGCTATGCAGTCAATAAGCAAGGAGGGTGGAAAGGAAACAGTAGGTTTGCTAGTGAGATAGAGCTGGGTGTCAGTTCACTGAGAGTGTAACAGTGGAAGCTAATTTTATATTTACGAAAGATATTACCAAAGGGAAGGAGGTAAATAATAAAAAGGCAGGGCCCCAGGACAGAGCCCACCTAAAGTAACAGTGGTGGGTTGAGATGAGAAAGTTTTAAGCTGAACAAACTGTGTGCAGCTTGAGAGGTAGGATCTGAACCAATCTAGTGATGTGTGGGTAATGCCAATCGAAGATAATCTATTAAGAAGAGTAGTGTGACAAATAGTGTTAAAGGCTGCATTGAGATCAAGGAGGATGAGAATAGGAATTAAACCAGAATCAGCTGCCATAAGGAGGTCATTAGTAATTTTTGTAAGTGACGTTTCTATACTATGGAGGGGGCGAAAACCAGACTGGAACCATTCATACAGATTATTTTGAGATAAATGAGAATGAAGTTGAATAGCCACTATGTTTTCAAGAATTTTGGAAATGAAGGGTAAATTAGAAATAGGGCGAAAATGACTGAAATTGGTCAGATTGGCACCAGGTTTTTTCAGTATTGGGGTTATTGCAGCAGTTTTAAAAGATGAAGGAATAGTACCAGTAGTGAAAGAAGAGTAGATTATAGCAGAGATAAGAGGGACCAGAGAGGGGAGGCAGGCTATGAGTAGAACTGTAGGGAGGGGGTCCAGTTGATAGGTGGGTGGCTTATACTTACAGAAAGTAGGAAGCTGAAAAGAGGAAAATGAGTGAGTTGGTGGTAGTGATGGGAACTCCGGCTCTTTTCAAAGCTTCGGCTCTTTTGGATCGGCTCCCTTTAAAGAGCCGGCTCTTACGGTTCCCAAATGGCTCTTCGTTTAGTATCACATGGATGCTTATATTTTAGACTAATTAAGCAATTATGAATGGTTTGTGTATAAGCAATTTCTTATTCATTGTTTTCAGACATTACGTATTTTTATGCATTTTTTCCATTGCAAAAAATACACAGTTACTATTGTTTAACATTTTAATAAAAGCTTTAAATGAACAACTTAACACAAAACCACAGCAAACAAATAAAGGCCAAACTCAACAACACAACACTATGACTCTTTGAATAAAAGTTTTTAGGCCAGGAACATACATGGGGTTTAAGGCCTGTACAAAAGTTGTAAATCCAATGTCCTCCACAATGGAAAATGGTTGTAGGTCGCTAGCTATCATTTTAGCCAGCTCCTCATCGACACGTATTTGTTTGTGTGGCGTTATTTGTGTTGGAATAAATGTGCTTATTTTGGTTTTAACTGAAGACCGTGTTATACCTGCAGTTTTCGGCAGGACAGTGGATGCTGCAGCAGAAGTACTTGTCTCTTTTCTAGGGTCAGTGGATGGCAGGAGAGAGGGCACGCTCTCCTCCAGTTGCACGGATGGGTGGGTGGTTCTTATATGTCTGTGCAGGTTTGTTGTTGACCCTGCTCTAACGGATATTTTCTTATTACAAATTCTGCACTTAGCTTTGCAGTCTCCAATATCACTGAAATGCAGCCAGATGCTGCTTCTTTTTCAGCTTTCACTCATTTCTTTACTCTTCTTTTTTTTCTTCACGATGCGCTTGCATTTAAATCTGGCTCCTCGTCTGTCGCAGCGACAGGTGTCGCTCTGTGTACCTGGCCTGTATCAACACTCGCTGTCTTCGGAGCATCTGCCCCCCTTTCCTTCTTTCAAATAGTGGTACGATCCTAGTCCAATGTGTCGTTCGTGAACGAGCCGGCATTATGAGCCAGTGTGTTCTGTGTGCCCATATAAATAAAGTCCCGTCCCTGCCGAATGGATTTTCAGCATAGCTGAGCAGGAGCGGCTGAGGCTTCGGCTCTGCTCGACGGGCATCGGCTCCTCTCGTTCGCTTCAAAGCATCGGCTCTTAGAGCCGGCTCGTTCGCGAACGACACATCACTAGTTGGTGGGTAAAATTCAAATGAAGTACTGGAGGAATCCGTACCAAGAGACTGATGAATCTTCTGGATTTTTTCATTAGAAAAGGACATAAGGGAATTGCAAAAATCAGTTGAGTAAAGGTGAAAAGGTAAAGAATCCTTTGGTTGTGTGATATTGTTAAGTAGTGAAAACAATGACTTGGTGTTGCCTTCATTGGAAGAAATAATGTGAGTATAATAGTTAGATTTAGTTTGGGCAATACAGTCCTTATAATAAAGTATATGGTTTTTGTACATCTCTTTGTGAACAAAGAGTCCAGTTTTTTATATAACCGTTCAAGTTCCCAGCCTTTGGCTTTCAAAAGCTGAAGTTCAGGAGTAAACCAGGAAGCAAAAAAGGAGAAAGAAACAGATCTAGTTTTTAATGGAGCAAGAGAGTTACAAATACCATTAAGTCCAGTGTTATAGTGTGAGACCAGTTCTTCAGGAGTGGATAAATTATGAATGTCCATAAGGGAATCAATATTAGAGGAAAGAGAGACTAAGTTAATACTCTTAATACTATGGAAAGACATTAGACGGGAAAGCTTAGCATTGGAAAGTGCAAGTTTAACACTGAATGAAATGAGAAAGTGATCAGTTATGGGGAGTTCATCTGCAGTACAATCAAGCGGAGTAACTCCAGAACAGCAAATCAAGTCCAAGATATGTCCTTTGGAATGAGTGGGAACATCAGTATGCTGCTGGAATCCAAAACTCTCAAGGCAGGATGTAAAGTTTCTAGTAATAGGGACATTGATATTATCCATATGTATATTGAAATCCCCCAGAGGTATTATGTTTGATGAAACAGTAGATAAGTGTGTAAGGAAAACAGCAAAGTCGTTCAGAAAGTCATTATTTGATTTAGGGGGCCGGTAAACAGTTGCGATGATAGTAGGAATAGGTCCAGTTAATTGACACACGAGAGATTCAAAAGGACTGAAGGCAGGAACAGACAACAGCAGGACACTTCTCACGATACATTAACACGAGACCTCCACCGCGGCCAGAGCCACAGGGTTGAGAGATGTAAACAAACCCCGGGGGAGTGGATTCATTAAGTTTGGAAAAGTCATGAGGTTGTTGCCATGTCTCAGTAAGACAGAAAAAGTCAAACTTACGATCAGTGAGGAGATCGTGCATGAGATGCCCCTTGCTCGTTAGTGAGAGGATGTTCAACAGACCAAAGTTGACAATGGCGTTATCGCATTTAGCAACGGTGCTAGCCAACCAGGCTAGGCTGGCTAACACACTGTGGTCAGCGACTCTGCCTAAGTTACGTGGATGATGTCGAGAACTGGACCAGATGGAGTTTATTATTTTCGAAGTGTCAGCCTGGAGACTCCGGCGGGACCCATGGTGGATGTATCTCCGACGGTGTCCCCATCTCCTTGATGAACTCATTTTAAAGTCACCGTCTCGATCCACTGGACTAATTCCCTTCATAATTTTAAAAACTTCAATCAGGTCTCCTCTTAATCTTCATTTGCTTAAACAGTAAAGGCTCAGCTCTTTTAATTTTTCCTGACAACTCGTCCCCTGTAGCCCCGGAATCAGCCTAGTCGCTCTTCTCTGGACTTTTCCCAGCGCTGCTATGTCCTTTCTGTAGCCACCAAAAACACACCCAGTACTGCAGATGAGGTCTAAGCAGTGTGCTATAAAGCTTGAGCAGAACCTCCTTCAATGTGAGGTGCCCTGATGATTTCTAGTTTTCTAAACCTACAAGTCATTCTAGAAGATTCCTTCTTGAAAAAATAATTTTCAAAAACAAATGTGAGCTGCATGTGACATTCAAATACATTTTTTGGTGTTTTCTTTATTTGACGTCAACTGTTGTTTCACATTTCCACTGAATTGTGAATGCATTGTGCCACTCTGACATATCCTTATATTCAATTACAGTAACTGGCAACGCTAAATTTGCCCATTGAGTGCACCCAATGATGGACTGGCATCTTATGAAGAGTTGGTTCAAATCTTGCATAGAGTTTTGCTGTAATGCTCTCTAGCTCTCTGCATCCCTGTAATTGATAAAGCAGCTTTTAAATCAGAGGATAGACTTTACAAGCTGTGACTTCTTCAACGTTTCCCACTTTGGTTCTTGAAAGCCAGGAGCGGCTAACCTTTTGAAATTAAAGCTTTCCTTTGTTAAAAATAATAAAAGTAAACATGGCTGGATATTTTCACATGCACACAATTCACTCACAAAAAAACGGAAATATCCATTTTCTGTTTATCCTGTCACGGGGAGCAGGAGTTTATCCTAACCTCAGCGTGTGCGAGGCAGGAGGTCATCCTGGAGATGGACGTCAGTTTGTTTAAACAACCAGTTCAGAGGCAGGCAGTCGACATCATCCGAGCAGACCACACAGGAAATGAATACAAGGACGTCATGTGACATAGCAATCTTGGGATTTTAAACCACTTGACAAAGGGGTCCAAAGGGGTCTATAGAGGTTTGCATGTTCTCCAAAGTTTCAAATGGGATTTGTTAGGATATGCTTGTTTCCTTCCAAGTCACAATGATATGTACTGTAAGTTGCACCAATCAGCTACTCAAGATTTGCTTGGTATGTGTGAGCCTTGTGACAGACCGGTGCCCAATCCAGGACTGGCACTCAGTTTTTGCTCAATATTCAGGCACAGGCTTCAGTTCCAGATGATTCTTAAATGAAATAAGTCAATGGACACATGAACTTGACAATGTTGTATATAATGGTTTGATTCTAAATTTGGAGGTAACTGTTAAAATAATAATAATAATAATAATAATAATAATAATAATAATAATAATAA
>JANRMT010027041.1:20896485-20934453 GCA_026402145.1 Polypterus bichir lapradei | reverse complement strand
AATAATAATAATAATAATAATAATAATAATAATAATAATAATAATAATAATAATAAATCTGTACATTTATAATGCATTTTACATAGAGAAGGAGAAGTCACTTCAACCACCACCAATGTGCAGCATCCACCTGGACGATGCAACAGCAGCCATTATTGGGCCAGTATGCTCACCATACATTAGCTGTTAGGTAGTGAATTAATTAATTAGCCAATTAGAAATGGGGATGATTAGAGGGCCAGAATGACTAGGACGGTAATTTAGCTTGAACATTGTGTTATACCTTGCACTTTACAAAGGATGCCCAGGGATCTTTTATTACCACAGAATGCCAGAACCTCTCTTCCAAAGGATGGCACCAGTTTTTACAGCACAGTGCTCTCATCAATGATTTGGGACAGTGGGAGCCGCACACAGACCACAGGGTAAGCGCCCCCTGCTGGCCTCACCATAACCTCTTCCAGCAGCAACCCAAGTTTTTCCTAGAGGGTCTCCTATCCAAGTCCTGGCCAGGCCCGAACATGTTTAGCTTCACGTGGTATGGTTGTTGGAAATAAATCCATCCATTATCCAATCCGCTATATCCTAACTACAGGGTCACGGAGGTCTGCTAGGGCCAATCCCAGTGTTGGCAACAAATGTGAAAGTTAAACCCAAGAAATGCCATGGAGTTGGAAGTAGAGAGTATGGGTAATGGATTTATACTCAGTTTCCCATTAAGTGGTCAAGGAAGTGGTCTTATGTGTCATTCACAGGAGGGCTAGAGGGGCAGTGCCTTCAGAAAGTATACAAACACCTTCACTTTATTCACATTTTATTATGTCGCAGCCTTAGGCTAAAATTGTTCAAATTCATATTTTATCTCATCATGTAATGCTCTGTATCCCAGAATGACAAAGCTACAACAGCATTTTAGACACTTTTGCAAATTTATTAAAAATAAAAAAACTGAAATCTCACCTTGACACAAGTGTTCAGACCCGTTCCTCAGTAATTAGTCGAAACACCTTTGGAATCTTCTTAGGGAAGAGGTGACAGACTTCACACACCTGGATTTAGGGATTTTCTGCCATTCGTCTCTGCAGATCCTCTCAGAGCCGTCAGCTTGAATGGATACTGTTGCTGCACAGCTGTTTACATCTCCCTCCAGTGACTGGGTTTAAGTCCAAGCTCTGGTTGAACCACTCAAGGACACTCATAGAGTTGATCTTAAGCCCCTCTTGTGTTGTCTCTGCTTTGTGCTGAGAGCCCTTGTTCTGTTGAAAGGTGAACCAGACCCAAGTGCTCTGGAGCAGGTTTTCGTTAGGGATTGTAGACATTAGGTGCCACTGTTGCCCATTAAACCCAACAGATGGACACACAGGGACAGGACAAAAGCACCAACAAATATTTTTATTTTCTTTCTTTCTTGTACAGTGCCCTCCAAGTACCACAGCCACGAATAAACAGGCACAAAACACAAATCTTCTCACTCTCTCTCTCTCTATTTCCTCCTCCACACCTCCCTGCAAGCGTTGTCCACCTCCTCCCAACTCCAGCTTGCTTGCTGGGTCTTCAGCAGTCCTTTTTATAGTCCTTGACCCGGAAGTGCTTCTGTCCTTCTGTTCACGTGACTTGCTAGCACTTCCAGGTCAGAAGGAGAACTCAAGTTTTCTTCAGCCCGGACGTACGTCTGGGCTTTCCTCTCCGTGACCGGGTAGTACTTCCGGGCTATGGGTGAGACATGACTCCCCAGATTCTTTTGCACGGTACCCAGTAGGGCTGTGGTTGTAAACTACATGTCCCATAATACCCTGCAGGAATCCGGGGCACCGCTGCAGTCCAGGGAAGCTGCCATCTAACATCTTGGGGGAAGTAGTGTCCCAAAAAGGTTGCCTTCCCCCATCCCTCCACTCTGTTGGCATGTTGTGTTTTATCACAGGATATCTCTTTACTTTGCACTCTTCAGCTTTCCTTAACCCTGACTAGTATCCCAGTCCCTAATGCTATTATTGCCATGACTCACCCTTGGAATGGTATTACACAGGTGATGAGTGGTGCCAGGTTTTCACCAGACATGATACGACGATGTGGGTCCACTCCACTCCCTCTTTTGGGAGCTTCTCGAACCCAACACTGTCGATAGTTATGACCGAATGAGCTGGGTGATGGGGACAAATTACACATGGAGCAAGGGGATGGTGTAAAAAGTGTTCCATGCTTTTATTAAAAAGAAGCAAAACAAAACCAAAAACAGTGTCCACAGTGCAGTGCTTCAAAAAGTCCCTAAATAAATCTGTCTATTATAATAAAAAAATCTTGAATAGAGAGACGAGACGTGACTTTCTCAGAGAGACACTTTCACGTCCCGCGAGACGAGACTTTGTGGCAAGAGATTTAATCACGCCCAGGGCCGGAAATATAAGACAAAGAGTAGATGACAAAGTAGAACGTCATAAAGAATTCAAAAACACTGGCGTGAGACATATGCAGAGCAGGTTAGAGATAATGGAAGTACAAAAATTCGAAAATCTGAAAAAAATGATAGTAAAGATCACAATAGTTAAAAAAAAACGAAATTACTCAGTGAAATAACAGAAGAGCAAAAAGAGATCGAATATATTGTTCAGATTTAAACTTTAAGTCGGAGACTTGTAGATCGTCTAATTTGTGTTGCCATCAGGGAAAAGTAGTGTTTCTTCCCAATGAAGAGGCGTATCTGCAAGAATTAAAAGATTTGTTGTTTGGCGAAAGTGAAATCCCACGAGAGAAAATTTCAAGCCCCGCGAGACAAGACTTTACGCAAAGAGATTTGGAAAAGTGCTGTTCACATCTAAAACATTTACAACCACGCACACGGTTCAATTATTTCTCATTTGTGTGAATGCTACAGTCAGCCACAGGTCGTGTAGAGAGAATGGAACGATATTCACTCACGGGCAGTTACATTTTGCATTGTCACGATGTACAGTGATTCCAAGCACGGAATCAAAATTCAATGCGATATTGATGAACAGGTAAAAGCGAAAAGAGATCAAATATATGGACATAGGTGATATGACAGAAGTATGTAGAGACTTGTAGATCGCCTAATTCGTGTTGCCATCAGGAAAAAGTAGTGTTTCTTCCCAGTGAAGATGCTTATCCATGAGAATTAAAAAATTTGTTGTTTGGTGAAAGTGAAATCCACATACATGAGCAGCAGAGATGCAAAGTTGTTGGCACGTAGCGCAGGCAGGGGGGTTGGCGAGCAAATCGAGCAGGGGGCGACACAATAAATAAATCCATTAAAAGTAGAAGTTAAAAATGCAGTCACTGGTTCCTTCTGATCCCCTCCCACCTTCTTTTTCTTTTCCCCGGCTCACCCATAACTCATGCGGCTGACGGAGAGTCAGCAACCACGTGCTTCATCCCCCAACCCCGTCTTGGCTGTCTCCTCACAGCGCAGCCAGACTGTCTGAGGCTGGCACTCCTCCCGTCATCCTTCATGCACCCACACTCGTACCTCGGATCCCTGGCAAGGTCATCCGCCATGCTTGACCCACTCCACACAACTGATCAGTGGGGCGGACAAGCCTTTAGAGAGCCACAACTTACACACCTTTGCGGGGCCCTGTTCATGCTGCCTGTCCTCACTAGATCGCCGGATCGTCCTACCTGAGACTGTTCTTCGGCCACCTTTTAACCTCTGTTCCTTTTCTCGTTCTTTTCCTTTTTCCTCCCAGCACTCGTGCTTCTCCTTTTATATGTGGGGATGTGGCACAGGTGTGGTGATTAGCAGCTCCCGGCATCAATTACGGACATGGACGATTCCTCATCTGTGCACTTAAGTGAGGAAACGTCCACGCCGCATTGCGCCAGCCACACTACCATGCCCCCTTCCTTAAGCCACGAGTGCGGCGATTACTAAATTTAAAAGGCAATGAGCTGCGGACCTCACTTTACCACACATGATACTTAGAACTGAGGCCAAACAGTTCAATCTTGGCTTCAACCGACCAGAGAATCTAGTTGGTCACAGTCTGAAAGTCCTTTAGGTGACCCTTCTGCAAACTCCAAGTGGTCTTTCAAGTGTCTTCCGATAAAGAGAGACTTTCTTCTCTAACATTAAGTCAAGATCGTTGGAGTGTTGTAGTGTTGAATGTTCTTTGGGAAGTTTCTCTTATCACCACACAGTTTCTCGGTAATTATCAGGTTCTTGGTTACCAAATTTACCAAGGCCATTCTTCTGATTGCTCAGTTTGGCCAGGTAGCCATCTGTAGGAAAACTCATGGTTGTTCCAAATTTCTTCTATGTAATAATTATGGTGGCCATTATGCTCTTGGAAACCCACAATTCTGCAGACATTTTCTTGTAGCCTTTCCCAAATTTGTACCTCGACACAGTCCTGTCTCTAAGCTCCGCAGGCAATTCCTTTGACCTCATGGCTTGGGTTTTGCTCAACTGTGGGACCTTCCGTAGTCAGATATGTGCTTTTCAATTGAATTCTTAGCAGGTAGACTTCAAACAAGGTGTGGAAACATCTCAACAGTGAGCAATAGAATGAGATGCAGCTGAGCAAGATTTCAAGTGTCGTAACAAAGGGACTGAATACTGGGATAGTTCAGTTGTTATCTTTAATAATTCCCTAAAAATTTCAGAGATCTTGTTTTCGCTTTTTCATTCTGATGTATTGAGTGTTGTTTAATGACTTTAGCAGAAGGATGCAACATAACAAATTGTATGAAAATGGAAGGAGTCTGAATACTTTCTGGATGCACATAGGTTTATAGGTTACAGTGAAATTCTTACTTGCATAGACTAATCAACATATAACCCATGTCACCACTTTCTAATATCATGATTAGTGTGTATGAACATCTTACCCAGAAACCTCTGTTGATTCTGAGTAATGTTCAAGTAAGGGCTGAGTGCATACATTCAGAAAAAGAGACTGAGCCTCAATATCATTCTGGTTACTTCTGACAGTGCAAATCAATAACATTGCTGACCTGACAAGAAGGAGAGAAATGGTGAAGAGAAGTATGAGGCACTGATTGTTCCTGAGACAGTCCAGTGGCGCAAGCCCAAAATGTTAAAGGCCACAATTAATACACCAATGAAGACAAGTTGCCAAGACCCTCCAATATTCATCACCCAGAAGAGCACAGATCGTCTTTTTCCAGGAACAAGGGCAGGATGACCTATGCAATGATTGGTCCTCCCAAAAATATCATGACAGATAACAAATATTCAGATCTACTTATTTCCCACAAAAGGTTTGTAGAGGATACAGCAGCCGAAGGATGAGCTGACATTACAAATGGAGTGTGGAAATCCCAGAAGAAATGGATTGTAATTCAATGAGTTGGTGACTGGCAAATGATGTTTACTGTTGGTAAGTAAGTGCAGGATCCTTGATACAGGAAATACGGATGGAAACGGAATACAAAATAGCTGGAAGAAAGCTTATAAGGAGACCCTGAAGGATTATGATGATAGCATTCTCACTTCTTCTGCTCAGTGTGGTCAAGCAATTACAATGGGCGATTTATTGCACATTCCAATGTGGGAATGAAGAGGCTGTTGAAAGGCAGTGGCAAGAAAAGGTATATGAACCTTTTGGAAATGACTGCATTCATGTGTAAATTTGTCTTAAAATGTGATATGATCTTCATTTACAGCAAGTTACAATATTGAACAAACACAATCTGTTTTAACTAATAATACACACATTATTGTATTGTTCTTGTACATAAGAAGAAGAAGACGACAGCCAAGCCATCAAAACCAACTACTATCAGTGCAAAATCCTCAAAGATGGCACAGACCCAGCATGCAGGATATGTGGTCAGTTCCAGGAAACCATTGAGCATATTGTGGCAGGATGCCTTGAATTGGCTAAAACTTAATGCCTTCATAGAAACAATATGATCACCACATGCACGCACTGAAACATTTGCAAAGAATTCAATATCAATGCAAAAAGAAAATGGTATGAGCACGAGCCCCAAACAGTAGCAGAAAAAGATAACATGACAATCCTATGGAACATGCCAAAACAGGCAGATCGTGAGATAAAGGCCAACAGACCAGAAAATGTCATTAAGAACTAAAAAGAAAAACGTTGCCTATTCATCGATATGTCCATTCCGACAGAAAATCACAGAAACACTGTCAAAATATAAAGACCTTAAAATCGAGATTTAGTGAATGTGGGGAATAAAAGTCACAACAATACCGGTAGTTACAGGAGCCCCCAGATTTATAAAAAGAGTAATGGACAAATATATCCAACAGATCTCGGGTAACATCAAAATACAAGAATTGCAGAAGAACACACTACTTGATAAGACTAAGACAGGATGATATGGAAGAAGATGATCTGCTGTGGCAACCCTTAACAGGAGCAGCCGAAAGAAGAAGAAGACACTACTTGGAACTTGTCATATCCAAAAAAAGGCCCTATCTGTAATTAGACTTCTACCTCATTCTAACCCTAGGCCCCTGGTTATTATGTTGTATTATGGCATGAATGAGACGTCCTGCTGACAAGCACCGTCAACCTGGACCATCATGGTGGTTTCCATTAAACTAATCACATGATTTCTAAAACCAACTGGTTGCACCAGGGATCATTTAGGTGTTACATATTAAAGGGGGTGAATACTTATGAGATCAATTATTTTATGTTTTATATTAGTAGTATACTTGGACCACTTTGCAGAAAACAGTTTTCACTTTGACAATTAAAAGTCTTTATCCATTGATCAGAGTCAAAAATTCCAAATTAAATCAGTTGTGATTTAAAGCTGTAAAACAATAAAATGAGAAAACTCACAATGGGGGTGAATACTTTTTATTGGCATTGTATGCAGCTCCAGAATTCTAGTCAAGGTCTCAGCAATAAGGCCATCACAAAATTAACAAAATATGAGTTTGTCAGTGAGGTTGACAGAAAGCTTCCTCAGTCCGTCAGGACATCAGGGTGCTGATCTATAAGGTGAGTGGCACCCTTTCATACGATTAGATGCTGTTTTTAGAGGACACCTCAGTACTGAAGATGACAGAAACTACCTAAAAGTCTGAAAGCAAGCTGTCACCGATAATTAAAGAACCAGGGCTCAGATCATATCAATTTTGAGACTGTAATAATGGAATTGAGGTGCCCAGATTCGGAAGCTGATTCTCACAATGAGTCCTATTCTCAACATGGAGGCTGCCAGGGATAGTTCCTCATGAGCTAAGAAAGTGGTACCTAATGAGAGACGTCATCTCAGCACCAAGGTTGTGATAGGGAGCCTCGTGGAATTACGGCATCGGGCTTTCAATCTTGGTTACCACCTCAGCTTGTCTCTTAGCGCCACTGTGTCATTACAGTGAAAGGCAGTGTGGCATGTGGTGTAGCGGGTCCACAGCTCAGATTGAAAAGGCCAGTTTTAAATAAATAGTCGCCACACTCACAGCTTAAAGAGGGGTCTTGGTAGTGTGGCAGGAGCGGTTCCCGGGCACATCCGTGATTGAAGCCGGGAGCTGCTAATCATCACACCTCAGCCACATCCCCATAATAAATAGGAGATTAAGAAGAGGAGACCGGTAAAAGACAGAAAGGTAAAAGACTGGAGAGCGAGAGAACAGAACTGAGGGTAGTGCAAGAGAATGGACGAGCCAGCCAGCTAACTAAAAGGAAGGTCAGCGTGGTCGGTCGGAAGTCCCGGATAGAGCAAGTGATCAGCGCTCAAGGGACGGATCGTGCCCACTGAATGGGGAGAGTGGGTAACGACCAAGGAGGAGTCCACCCTAGGGATCTGAGGGATGACCACGTGTGGAAGAAGGAAGATGGAAGGACAACTGACCCCGAACGGTCTGGCAGACCCCAACGGAGACAGCTAAGACGGGGGTCGGTAGAGAGAGAGGACCACGGCGGCTGAAGTCTTGTTGGCTGAGCAAACTTTAAGTGAGCTGAACAGGTTGGGAAGGAGCTGTGTCTGACTGTTGCAGGTTTTAAATCTCATGTTTTAGCCTTGTTTTAACCATTTGGAATTTTATCTTTTTATGTATTATTTATTTATGGACATTTGAGTACTGCACTTTATTTTGAACACTTTTGCTTTTGGTTTGTTTTTAATAAAAGCACTTTTTTGCACCATCCCCCCTTGCTTCATTGTTTCTTCACTGTCCAGCTCATCCGGTGACATTACCGCGGTGTCGGGTTCAAGAACTCCCAAAATGGAGACAGGATCGTCACATGGCATAGTGATGAAATGTAACATACAGAGGGGATGCATGTAAAAGCTGAGGTGCCCCACCCTGTGCTTTGATTCTGTGTTCAAACCAGAACCAGGACCCCCATTACAAGTATTGTATTCACTCCTCTCTTAGCCTCATCCAGTTCCAAAGCCCAAAACGAATGTGGTCGCTCCTTTCATCAGTTCATTTGCGGCCTCGAGGCAGGCAAGTGGTGACCCTCTTACACAATCCCATCGGACAACACGGGGCAGCCCATTACCACATTCCATACCCAGGCAGCGAACCGTAGCCCAAGAGGGTTTTAAAGCAAAATTAATGAGGAATTAAAGTAATTGAACAAATGCCTCATTCATTCGCCAGCTTGCGTTGTCTTATGTGATTAAATTATTTTATGCATCAAATCTACCGTGAGTGTTAAGCAGGGACACGGACTGAATTGGAGTTTTATTAAATCTGCATAACTAAGAAGGTCACGGCAGTCATCAGAGATGAGTAACGTTGAATGTTTTCTTCCAAAGTGGGGCACTTGAACTGAAAAAAAAAGTCCTTTTAATACTTTCTTCAGTCCATCAGACTTCATTTTATATTGCATCTTGGTGAAAAAGCTCGACACAGAAAGCTTTGCACAGTAATTGAGAATAAGGTTATACGACTAAAGGAAAAAATTAAGGCCCTCAGGAGCAAAGGGTGCAGAAGACTCAGTCAATATATCATCCATCCATTATATCCTAACTACAGGGTCACGGGGGTCTGCTGGAGCCAATCCCATCCAACACAGGGCGCAAGGCAGGAAAGAAAACCTGGGCAGGACACACACACCAAGCACTCACTAGGGACAATTTAAATCGCCAATGCACCTAACCTGCATGTCTTTGGACTGTGGGAGGAAACCCACACAGACACGGGGAGAACATGCAAACTCCATGCAGGGAGGACCCGGGAAGTGAACCTGGGTCTCCTAACTGCGAGGCAGCAGCGCTACCCACTGCGCCACTCCTCTGTATATCAATAAAATCAAATAATGAAATTAACCAATAATGAAATGAAAAGTCCTTGACTGACCTGAAATATTCAAACAAAATGTTGGCAGTGAATCTCTGCAAACATTTATGAAGTCCTTAGTGAAATAGATACGGCTTGCATTTAGTTCAATTTAAGTCGATTTATTATTATTGCTATTATTATTGTTTTTATCACTGGATACAGACTCACTCTATTTCATGGTCGTCAATTTAACTGCAACATAACTTAGAATTGGAAACTACTACTGATTGACTCGGAGCGACACAGTGAGTCAGTGATAAAGACTGAGCATACTGCGTATACAGGACACCGTTCAAAAAACGAGTAGCTGGAGAAATGTAATTCAACTACATGTACACATTTCATATAAGTGCATTCAAACTCAGAACACTTTAATTAATATAGCACTAGCCGGACATGTTACTCTGTCTGCAGATTAGCTTTACGTAGCTCGTTTGGTTTACAGTGCCTTGCAAAAGTATTCTGCGTTTGTTCTGTTTTGCTGCATTACTAGAATTAAACTGGATTTTTTGGGAGTTAACACTATTTAATTTACACAACATGCCTACCACTTTGAAGGCTCAAAATATTTTTTTTATTGTGACGCAAACAATTATTAAGACAAAACAAGACAAATCCTGAGTGTGCATAAGTATTCACCCCCCCCCCCCCCCCCCCCAATTTCAACTTTGTGGAGCCCCCGTTTGCTTTAATTCCTGCTGCTAGTCTCTTGTTGAATGTCTCTATTAGCTTAGCTTATCTCGCCACTGGGATTTTCGCCAATTCCTCAACAACAACATTTATTTCAATAGCACATTTTCATACAAATGATGTAGCTCAGACTGCTTTACATAATGAAGAAAGAGAAAAAAGACAAAATAACTAAGAAAATAGAATTAGGGAACACTAATTAACGTAGAATTTAAAGTAAGGTCCGATGGCCAGGGAGGACAGAAAAAGCAAAAAAAAAAAAACTCCAGACGGCTGGAGAAAAAAAAAAATAAAATCTGCAGGGGTTCCGAGGCCACGAGACCACCCAGCCCCCTCTAGGCATTCTACCTAACATAAATGACCTCAATCAGCCCTCATGGTATTCAGGCTTGACATGGAAGAACTTGATGATGATGGTCATGTGGACTTCTGGCCTTTAGTCCATCAATGTAGGGACATCACGGTGCTTTGATCAGGTGGTGGTGGCGCAGATCGGCAACACAGAAAAACGGAAAAAGAACAAAATAAAGAAGTTCAAAGCCAAACTGCTCCAACTCCTTCAAGTTCGATGGGTCGTGTCATGTCATGTGACAGGCCCTCATTTGGATTGAGGTCTGGGCTTTGACGAGGCCATTCCAAGGCATTTTCCTTTAATTCACACCATTGTCACTTTAGCAGTATGTTTAGGGTCATTTATGGTCTTACTGGAAGGTGAACCTTTAACCTAATCTCAAATCACTGGCAGACTGAAACAGATTTTCTACCCCGTATTTACCGCCATCCATCTCACCTTCAATCCTGACCAGTTTTCCTGTCCCCACAGCCTGATGCTGCCACCACGATGCTTCTCTGTGTTCTCAGGGTGATGAGAAGTGTTGGTTTTCTGCCACACATGGCATTTCCCATGATGGCCAAAATGTTGGTCTCATCTGATCAGAGAACCTTCTTCCATGTGTTTGGGGAGTCCACTACATGCTGTTGGGCAAACTCCAAATGTGATTTCTTATTTTTCTCTTTAACCAATGGCTTTTTATCTGGCCACTCTTCCATAAAGCCCCGCTCCGTAGAGTGTAAGGCTTAAAGTGGTGCTAATGGGCAGACACTCCCATCCCTGCTGTGGATCTTTGCAACTCCTTCACTGTTATCCTTGTTGCATCTCCGATTAATACCCTCCTTACCCGGTCTGTGAGTTTTAGTAGGCCGTCTTCTCTCATCAGGTTTGTAGTGGTGCCACTTACGTTCCATGTTGTTATAATGGTCCTCTGTGGGATATTCAAAGTTTGCTTTATTTGTTTATAACCCAACCCTGATCTCTACTTCTCCACAATTTTGACTCTGACCTGTTTGGAGTGCTCCTTGGTCTTCATGTTGCTTACTTAATGGTTTTGCAGAGTCAGGGGCCTTTCAGAACAGATATCATGTGACAGATCACATGACACTTTGATTGCACACAGGTGGACCTAATCAGTTAATTATGTGACTTCTGAAGTCAATTGGATGGACCAGAGTTTATTTAGAGGTTTCACAGCAAAGGGGATGAATACATATATGCTCTCACTTGTTTTCAGTTTTTACTTGTTTATATATATATAATTGCTGAAGGGGAATGAAAATAAGATTATATATCTTTATATATAATACGGTACCATGGCTGTCTGTTTGTCTGTCAAGGATTTTAAATCACCTGTAGCTTTCAAACCATTTGAACTATTGACCTGAAATTTGGTGCACATATACTACTTGATGTCTACTATCTGCTTTTGGGGTGATGATTGACCTCCAAGGTTACTCCTCTTTTTATTTGTATTTTATTTTAATTGTAGAATCAACTCTCATCAGCGGGCAGCAGGGTGGCCGTGCGGTGTATGCATATAGGCGATGTTCTCATCGCTACCACCTTCCCTGTCACTTCCCCTACCTCTTCATATCTTAAATTGAAGGCAGATTGAAGACTTAAGTGCCATCCATCCATCCATTATCCAACCCGCTATATCCTAACTCAGGGTCATGGGGGTCTGGTGGAGCCAATCCCAGCCAGCACAGGGCTCAAGGCAGGAACAAATCCCTGGCAGGGTGCCAGCCCACCACAGGGCACACACACACACCCATACACCAAGCACACATTAGGGACAATTTAGGATCGCCAATGCACCTAACCTGCACGTCTTTGGACTGCAGGAGAAAACTGGAGCACCCAGAGGAAACCCACACAGACAGGGGGAGAACATGCAGACTCCACGCATGGAGGACCCGGGAAGTGAACCAGGGTCTCCTTTCTGCGAGGCAGCAGCGCTACCACTGTGCCACTGTGCCGCCCACTTAAGTGCCAACTGACTTCATCAGTTTTAATGGAAAAGATGCCGATGAAAGATGAGAAGAAGCGGGCCAATAAGGTGGAGAAAAGGAGAGCTGCTCAGGAAGCAGCAAGCACATCAACCTCTGAGCAAACGAATGATAAACGTACAGAGAAAGAGGATGAGAACTTTAAGTGAAGTGCATTCATTGCATGTTATCATACAGTCCGCCGTTACTGGTATATACGAGGTGTGGCAGAAAAGTAATGAGACTGGCAACACTGCAAGCGATCTGGCAACGCTGCGCTGTTGTCCTTGATAGAGCACGTGTATCAGTACCCTCCCATAGCTCAGTGCGAGTTTCAACTCCTTCCGTTAACTACGTGATTTTTGTGACTGCTATTAGCGAAGTTGTGTTTTTGGTTGTGCGTCACGCAAAATGGAACAGCGGAATTTGGAACAACGTTGTGCCATTAAATTTTGTGTTAAGCTTGGAGAATCGGCAAGTGTGACGTTTGAAAAGTTAAAACAGGCCTATGGGGAACATTCTTTATCCCGAGCTCAAGTTTTTCAGGGAGGCCTTCAACTTCGAAAACCAATGAAAACATCGAACGTGTGAACGCTCTTGTGAGATCAGACCGTCGTTTAACATTAAGAATGTTGAGTGAACAATTAAATTTGAACAGATTTACCGTTCATCAAATTTTGACTGAACATTTGCACATGCGAAAGGTCTGTGCCAAAATGGTGCCGAAAAACCTCACAATTGAGCAGAAGGACAATCGAAAAAACGCATTCCTGTGGTTCCCCAGCCCCCTTATTCACCTGACCTCAGTCCGTGTGACTTTTTCCTAAACTGAAAAATGTCCTCAAAGGACGTCATTTCGGGACTTTAGAAAACATCCAAAAGAGTGTAACGGACATGCTGAAGACCATACCGGTTGAAGACTTCCAGCGCTGCTACCGACAGTGGGAACAACGTCTCCATCGGTGTGTAGCTGCCCAAGGGAACTACTTTGAAGGGGATAACATTGATGTTTGAAAAAAATAAAAACTTTGGTAAATAAAAAAATCAGTCTCATTACTTTTCTGCCACACCTCGTATACTGTATATAGAAGAGAAAGCTGAGGCTGCATTGAGCACAGGTTCACCAAAGTTCAACAAGTTCTGCACCAGTTCATCACCAGTAGCACAGTTATTTTCTGTTTTTTGTATTTTTTTAATGTTTCATGGATGACAGATGGCATTATAAGTGGCTTTGCAGTGGTTAATGCTACAGCTCCACTGGTTTAGCATGTTAGTTTCTAAACCTGCACCCATATTATAATATCCCCACAAAACAATGCTCAATGTTTACTATGAAAAGGTACTATATTTAAACTACAAACTTCCATGTTCAGTGATGGATGTTGCTGTGGTTAGCGTAGTCCCCTTCACAGATGCATACTTGGTTTGAATGTCGTATCCACTCTTTTTTTTCCCCTTCCATGTCTGCTTGTGTGTCTCTCTCTCAGGCATCCCCAAAGATGTGCAAGTTACATTACTCGAAGTTTCCCAAGTGGCCCTATGTGACAATTAGTGTGATTATATGTGTGAGTAGACCCTAAGATAGACAGGCACCTTCCTATTTTGCACGCAATGCTTCTGGGATAGTTTCTGGGCTGAACGGGATTAAGCCAGTTTGAGAATGATTTTTCATGTAATAAATAACAAATGTGCTTCTTATTTAAAGAAAACTCATTGTCACTTGTGTATTGATGAAAATTAAAGAACATACAGAAGCTGTTGAGGTAGATATAGAACAGAGAGAGATAGACAGAAAGAGAGAAAATGTATTTTAGTAAACTGCTTATGCAGGTATTGAAAATCTAAATGTCCCACTACCCGCTAATGGTTAAATGTCCAAAGTAAATATAAAACATTTAACCAAAAGGTTTAACAAGACGTGAGAAGTTCGATAAAAATGAACCACAGCCTCCAGCCCCTGCCCTGAGTGCTATAATTGAGGCTGATTGTGTATTGATCTAATAGATGCAATTAAATGCATGAAAAACTCAAATGAGTTCAGGCAGTAACTACCACTGCCGCCTCAACTGATCCATCATCCTGAGCTTGTTACCTCTAGTCGTTTGCCCATTCCCCCTACGTTTCGGTGTTTTTCTTCCTCTGTGGTGTATACTCGTGCCCTGTCCAGTCTTGACTTCACTTTGCGCACAGGGCCGCCAAGCTACTACTGCCCCGCCCATCTGCGGCCCATTCCCGTGTTGACGTCACCGCGCGAAGTCCAATTCGAACACCCAGGGAACGCATGCGTGAACTTCACACCGTCAGTGTCTAGCCTGAGAATTTAACCGAGTCGGCGTTGACAGGTAGCCGCGCATATCTGAGGGCCACGTGAAAGAAATCGCATTGCTCAGCACGAGGCAACGGCATATAGGAGTCGAAGATTACACAAATCATGATTCATCTAGCATTCTACTCGTTGACACAACAGAACTGCAACTAAAATGTAATATGTCACGTGAACAAAATGCCCGTTTAAGCGCGTTCCCCGAAATTATTTAAATATGATGCAGCAAAGCTTTTTCCGAGACCCAACGGAGCAATTTCGATGTTAGCCTTTGAATAATAAATGTTGCACTTCAGACTTCGCAGGCTTGACCTTGCATGATCCGCTCATAGGATTCAGTTGAAGCTACAGACTCGCTGATGAATGCCGCCTCGGGTTTAGGGGAGCGCCGCGGTTATGTCTTACTTGCTCCAATAATTTTGTGATACATAACCGCTCGGCTGGTTAGAAAGAAAACAGGCTGGCAGCTGTTTGTAGCTGGAGAAACAGAATGATGCTGTTTCCGATCATTATTCTGTTTTTATTGTTGGAAGGGAGGCTGTTGTGGCGGACAAAGATAAATTAAATGCGATATAACGCAATGAGATTCGCAAAATAGAAACAAAAAATCGGACAACAAGACGTTTAATTTAGCCTATTTTACTATGCTTTTAATTTCGGTTGCTATGTAAACGCAAAGCGTAAATTTACCACATGACGTTTTCTTTCTTTCTTTCTTTCTTTCTTTCTTTCTTTCTTTCTTTCTTCATTAGCCAGTTTAGAATAGAAATCACACTACAATGGACAGGACGATTTATAGAGTGTTGGATTAGCCACATCGCGCCTCTTCACCTAAATAATCTGCTGAAGTTTAAGAAGGTAGAGACTTGCGGGCATAAAACAACAGGGGAACAAACGGAGCCAGATGGGTAATAATCAATGACAGTGTAATTGATTAGAGGGATACCCTCACTCATCTTGACACTCCAGGAGTCCTGCACAGTCTTCTGTAATTATGATCCCTTTATCAAAAAGACACAGGTCCGCTACACTCAGACTGCTACACGCTGGTGGCGGACCAACTCGACCATCCGCCGTCCAGTCCACCCTGTCAACGCAGCTCGTCATAGTGTATCATCAATATAGTTTGTAGTCATAGCCCGTTAAATCGGTTAAGATCGTCATTATCATTCGACGGATGCAAAGCCAGTCAGCTTTCAGGTGGGACTGGAACCGAGCCAAGCATACTAAATCTCGGCAATGGTAAATACAAGCAAAGGAAATTCCATAACGACATACGCACAGACTAACTTAAGGAAATCGGGCGTTTTACTTTAAAACAACAACTCCAGATAAGAGTTAAACCGAGCAGTCTCGCGCCCCACTTCTCATCTCACACACTGCGCCGGCTTTCTCTTAACTCCGCCCACATTCCTTCGTCTCCGAGGAGCGCTCCCTGTGCTTGCGCCTCCCTCGATGTTGTTCTTGAAGCCCCTGCCTGCCTCAGTAGTCATCCGGCCGCTACAGTAAGAAACGCCGTTACGAAGGTGAGAGTGTCTGTCTGTCCGTCGGTTGCTGGTCATTTTCATTGTGCTAAACAGACGTGTAAAGCTGCTTTGGCTTACTGCCATTTAACTGGCTTGAACCCAGGTCTGCGTGTGTGTGTGTGTGTGCCCGAGTCATGCCTTTCAATATAACGCATTGGTCAAACCTTCAAACTGCACTGAAAGATCGGTGCCACATTAGCGTTTTATTGAGGAATTTACATACCAAGCGAGGATTATCATGAATAAATTCTGAGCCAGCTGAAAGTTGTTTTGTGGGAGGCACAGGACAAACTTCCCTCAGGGCTCAATTAACAGCATCATAGGCCACCGGGCAAAGTAGTGCGCTGGGGTCCCTTTTTGGCAAAACAGAAACATACATACAGTTGTGGCCAAAAGTTTTGAGAACGACCCAAGTATTGGTTTTCACAAAGTTTGCTGCTTCAGTGTTTTTAGATCTTTTTGTCAGATGTTTATACTGAAGTAGAATTACAAGCATTTCCTAAGTTTCAAAGGCCTTAATTGACAATCACATGAAGTTTATGCACAGAGTCAATATTTGTAGTGTTGGCCCTTCTTTCTTTTTCAAGACCTCTGCATTTTGCCCTGGCAGGCTGTGAATCAACTTCTGGGCCAAATCCTGGCTGATGGCAGCCCACTCTTGCAGAATCAATGCTTGGAGTCTGTCAGAATTGGTGGGTTTTTGTTTGTTCACCTGCCTCTTGAGGATTGACCACAAGTTCTCAATGGGGAGTTTCCTGGCCATGGACTCCAAATTTTGATGTTTTGTTCCCCGAGCCAGTTAGTTATCACTTTTACATTATGGCCTGGTGCTCCATCATGCTGGATTGTTCATTATTGGTCACCAAACTGTTCTTGGATGGTTGGGAGAAGTTGCTCTCAGGGAATGTTTTGGTTCCATTCTTTATTCATGGCTGTATTCTTGGGTCAGATTGTGAGTGAGCCCACTGCCTTGGCTGACATGAATGGTCTCAGGATGCTTTACTGTTGGTCTGACACAGGACTGATGGTAGCGCTCGCCTTTTTTTTTTTTTCCGTATGCCCCAAACAATTGGAAAGGGGATTTATCAGAGAAAATGACTTTCCCCCATCAGTCCAATCCCTGTCCCTTTTGCAGAATATCAGTCTGTCCCTGATGTTTTTCTTGGCTTCATTGCTGCCCTTCTTGACACCCAACTGGCCATCCTCCAAAAGTCTTCGCCTCACTCACACCTGCCTGCTGCCGTTCCTGAGGCTGCTCTGCCCTGCTGGTGTCCCCCCGATCCCGAGCCATGAATAAAGAATGGGACCAAAACATCCTCCGAGAGCAACTTCTCCCAACCATCCAAGAACAGATTGGTGACCAACAATGCCTTTGCCAGCATAATGGAGCACCAGGCCATACGGCAAAAGTGAGAACTAAGTGGCTCAGGGAACAAAACATCGAAATGTTGGGTCCATGGACAGGAAACTCCCCAGAATTTAATCTCATTGAGAACTTGTGGTCAATCCTCAAGAGGCAGATGGACATACCTCACTTCCGAACACGTTTCTCATTGGTCAACTAAAAATACTGTAGGGTGAAATCAACCCTAACCCACCCCCTTCTGGTGGGTTTGATCTTGCGGTCTTGTATGCATGATATCACCCAGTTGACACTCGGAACGACAATCAGAGGGCGAACTGGAGGTGGCTGCCAGCATTCTTTATGTTTGAGTAGCACCGCACACCCCTGTTGCTTTTCAAATTAAATAGAGTTGGCCAGTTCCGAGCGTCAACTGGATGATAACATACATACAAGACCGCAAGACAAGCACGTTGTTTGTTGATTTATTTTTATTTTTAAAGTTCTGTTTTTTTAAATTATGTTTTTCTCAAACAATTAAAAAAAACACTTTATTTTCCTCCCGGGCAACACTGGGTATTTCATTTCAGCTAGTTGTCAATAAGGCCTTTGAAACTTAGGAACTGCTTGTAATTATACTTCAGTGTACCATAGAAACATCGGACAAAAACACAGATGCAGCAAACTTTGTGAAAACCAATACTTATATAATTCTCAAAACTTTTGGCCACAACTGTAGGCATCAGAAACATCGTGGCCCCCGGCCAGTGTCCATTATGCCCATACATTAAGACAGCCCTGACCCCTGTGGAATAAACAGTTACTACACTCAGTGAACAAATTCTTAGGACCACCGTGTCTGCGCGATCTTCCTCCGGGTGCTCCGGTTTCCTCCCACAGCCAAAAGACACACAGGTTGGGTAGATTGGCTATAGTAAATTGGCCCTAGTGGGTGTTTGCCCTGTGATGGACTGGCACCCTGTCTAGGGTTTGTTCCTGTCTTGCACCCTATGCTAGCTGGGATAGGTTCCAGCACCCCCCCACAATGCTGTTCAGGAATAAGCAGGTTTGAAAATGGCTGACTGACTGACTACAGTAATCCCTCGCTATATTGCACTTCGACTTTTGCAGCTTCACTCCATCGCAGATTTTAAATGTAAGCAGATCTAAATATATATCACGGATTTTTCGCTGGTTCGTGGATTTCTGTGGACAGTGGGTCTTTTAATTTATGGTACATGCTTCCTCAGTTTGTTTGCCCAGTTGATTTCATACAAGGGACGCTATTGGCGGATGGCTTAGAAGTTACCCAATCAGAGCATGTATTACATATTAACTAAAACTCCTCAATGATATAAGATATGCACCCCGTGCGGTGCTTGATTGTTTGCTTGTCTCTGCCTCTATCTCACCCTCTCTGATATTCTCTGTGCCTGACGGAGGAGATGTGAGCAGAGGGGCTGTTTACACAGAGGCTGTTTGCTTAGAAGATACTGACGCTCCTCTAAAAAATGCCGCTTTATTGCGGTGCTTCGGAATGCTTAAAAGCACACGTATTGATTTTTTGATTGTTTGCTTTTCTTTGCGAGCGCTCTGTCTTTCTCTCTCACTCTGAAATTCTCTGCTCCTGACGCACACTCCTTTGAAGAGAAGATATATTTGCATTCTTTTAATTGTGAGACGGAACTGTCATCACTGTCTTGTCATGGAGCACAGTTTAAACTTTTGACTAAAGGGTGTTATCTTATGTCTAGAGGGCTCTGATAATGTTAAAAAATGTATTTAGAAGGTCGTAAACAGGTTTTCTATGCTCTAACTGTGAAAATATTCGATTTATAAATAAAGAATCCTACTTCGTGGAAATTCATTTATCGCGGCAGAGTCTGGAAAGGATTAACCGCGATAAACGAGGGTTTACTGTATAACTGTGCGGAGAAATAGTGTGGGAGAGTTTATAAGAGCTTAAAATATATAAAAATAACCATACAAACATATGGTTTCTACTTTGCGGATTTTCACCTATCGCGGGGGGTTCTGGAACGCAACCCCCGTGATCGAGGAGGGATTACTGTAAACTAATACTGGGTAGGACCTCCTTTTGCTCTCAATACAGCTTCAGTTCTTTGTGGCATGGACTCCACAAAATATTCCTTTGAGATTCTGGTCCATGTTGACATGATTGTTTTATGCAATTTCCGTCAGCCTCACATTCATGATGCAAATCTCCCATTCTACCACATCCCAAAGATTTTCTATTAAATTCCAATCCGGTGACTGGGAAGCCCGCTAAAGAATACTGAATCCTCTCAGTTTCTGCACACTGTATTGTGCTAAAGATTTTTTTTTCTTAACTTACTAAGCACATTTAAAGACAATTAGAGACGGAATTAAGTTCTGTACAGAGATAAAACCACATATAATAAAGAAAAAAAAAATAGAAAGAAATAAACAACAAAAATAAAGCACAGTAGATCAGTATATCAGCAGCTAGACTGGGTCTTACAAAAAGCCAAACCAAACGACACTCAACCCCACCAGACAGACATTATAAACAAATACTTTACACTGCATTCCCAAGGTAAAAAATTTTAAAAAGCGTGTTTGGAATTTCAGAACAGTGGGAGCTGTCCAGGCATCAAAAGGTAGGCCATTCCAAAGTGTTTCTGAAGAAGCTCCATCACCACTCCATATGCAATGAGTACGTGGTACCACCAAAAGAGATTGCGAGGGGGATCTGTACACCCTTGTGGTGGAATATTTGGAGAGAAGGTGTGAAATATATGGAGGAGCCAAGTTGTTTAGGACTTTAAAGACAAAAGCACCTTAAGCTCAATGCTGTACTTGACAGGCAGTCAGTGAAGAGAAGCCAAGACAGGAGTGATGTGTTTCCTCCTGTCGGTGCCTGTTAGTAACCTGGCCACCTGGCAATTTCCCTCCATCAATCTACACACAATAACCCATAATAATTAAAAAAGTTTGCACATTTATTAAAAATCAAAAACTAAAATCTCTCATTCGTATAAGTATTTAGGCCATTAATTCAGTACTCTGTAGAAAACTCTTTTGGCAGCAATTCCATCTTCAAGCCTTATTGTTAAGTCTCTACAAGCTTTGCACACCTGAATTCAGGCAGTTTACTCCATTCTTCCTGGCAGATCCTCTCAAGCTCCGTTAGATTGGATTGGAAGTGTCTGTAAACTGGCATTGTCAGATCTCTCCACAGATATTCTACAGGGTGTGACCGCTGTAGCAGGGGGACATGGCGGCCCTTCAGAAACCCCCTCTTCAACAGTTTTTCAATGGAAAAGAAACACACTCTTTCAGTATCTCTTTGTGTAGGCAGCTGCCAGCTTGCTCTCTTGCCACGCGATGTGCTCCCCGTGCAGAGTTATGTACTTTATTAAAGATTGAGCTGCGGCCATCCTATGGTCTCTCACTCTCCTGTCTGTCTTCCCACTGATTTCCTCCACTCCGGCCATTGCTGCCGGCCCATTGGATCCCCTTGATGAAGAAGACTTTGTGTTCTTTTGAGCAGGAGTTGGGGCCGATGCGCCAAGTTTGGCAGCTGTTCTTTGTGTGGCCAGATTGCCTCTGTAAGAGACTTGAGTTTGTAACTGGCAGAACAGCGATAAAGTTTCTACTTCTTGGAAAACCTGTGGAACTCTCCTGTGCAACTTTGTGACCCAACCTTGACAAGGGTTTGAGTCTGCACTTTGGTGGTGTGACTCAAAGACACTCAAAGACTTGTCCCAAAGCCACTTTTTGTTGTCCTGTCTGTAGGTCATTGTCGTGATGAAAGGTGAGCTGTCACCCCAGTCTGAGGTGTTGTGTGCAAATACAGGACCTCTCTGTATTTGGTTGCATTAATCCTTCTGTCAATTCTCACCAGTCCCCATGTCCTTGCCACTTAGAAGCACCACCCGCATAGCATGATGCTGCCACCACCATGCTTCACTGGAGGGATGGTATTACAATGCAATACAATACAATACAATTTATTTTTGTATAGCCCAGTGTTTCCCAAATTCGGTCCTGGACACCCCCTGTGGCTGCAGGTTTTTGTTCCAACCATCTTTTGTTTTTAATTGAACTCCTGGGCTAATTAAGTGAACTGATATTTCCCAAGTTCTTTGTTAAGGGAACAATATAGAAATTAGAAAACTAAGTTTGCTAAAATAAAAAAAAATATTAAAATGTATCAAGCAGTTATATAGGAATAATGTATTTTTTTTTCTTCTTAACAGTATTTTCATCTTGATTTTCATTCTACTTTTCAAGGTGTTTTAATTGTTTAATGAATCCATTATTTACTAATTAGTGGGTCTGACGCTAAAGTAGTTGCAGCCTTTGATTATTCAGTGTTGTTTGCCTGGGTGTCTGCTCTGCTCGTTTTAAATTGTCATTAATAAGATACAACGAAGGGGGAAAAACTGCATAGAGAAATGGCAAAATAGAATGAAATCAACACAAGAGAGTTAAGCATTTAAATCTATAGCAACAGCAGAAATATTTATAAATGTCTTATAAATGTAAAAATCATGCTGCTATGCTTTTCTGAATGTCGAATAAAAGAAAAAAATATCAGCTAATTAAATGAGATCAGAGTTATCAGATATTGTCATGGATTAGGAATGTGGTTGGAACAAAAACCTGCAGGCACAGTGAGTCCCCAGGACCGAGTTTGGGAAATACTGGTATAGCCCAAAATCACACAAGAAGTGCTGCAATGGGCTTTAACAGGCCCTGCCTTTTGACAGCCCCTCAGCCTTGACTCTCTAAGAAGACAAGGAAAAAATTCCAAAAAAACCCAGAAGGGAAAAAATGGAAGAGACCTCGGGAAAGGCAGTTCAAAGAGAGACCGCTTTCCAGGTAGATTGGGTGTGCAGTGGGTGTCAAAGAGAAGGGGGTCAATACAATACAATACAATACACAGAACAGAACACAAGTAATCCTCAATACAGTATAAAAATAAAACATATATCTGTTAAATTCTGCTCTATACTTGTAATATCACATAACAGGATATGGATTTGTTCAGAGTCCTGGAGACCTCGGCCATCAAGCTGCCTCCCCTTATTGGCCATTCCACAGATGAGTCAGTGCTGGGCCAATCAATACAATGAAAGGACCCCTCTACCTGACGATTCCTGCGATCCTCCATCAGGGATGACTTTACCTTAGGCAGGCAAAACAACTTGGCAGGTGGGATGTGGCACCAAATGCAACATTTGAGTACTGAGAACAGAACCAGAATAGGTGAGGGTTAGTAACAAATTCTAACTATCATGTTACTTATGTTTTAGTGGTAATGACTAACAACAGAGATGCAGTCTGTACAGTTAATCAGCAGCTCTAGTCAGGGTGTGCTAAAGTGAAGTAGTGAGTCTTCAGCCTGAGACCGAAGGGGCATCTCTTATAGTAGCAGGCAGACCAGTCCACATTTTTGGGGCCCTGTAACTAAAAGCTTGACCTCCCACTGTTATTTTATTAATCCTTGGAATTGTGGAAGTTGACCCGGACACAGACAGGCAGACACGTTCATGTCACCCACAAACACGTTTATTTACAATATTTACAAAAGTATCAATGGTCACACAGACCCAAATTATGGTCACTAAGACCCGAATTAGTGCACAAAATAAACCCCAAAGTCACAGTCCTGGCCACAGTGCCTTTCTTCGGGCCGCCTCCACAGCTCTTCTGCCTCGTCCTTCTTCCACCCGACTCTAGCCTCGAATGAATGGAGACGGCCCCTTTTATTCAGTACCCGGATGAGCACCAGGTGTTCCCGGCATTCCTCCCTTGGCCACGCCCCAGCGTGGCGGAAGTGCCGGCTGTCCTCCCGGCAGCTCTCCGGGTAACGTCCAAAGTCTTCCCCCCAGCACTTCCTGGTGTGGCGGAAGTCCATTGGGGCGCCTCCTGGCGGTGACCAGGCGGTGACCTGGCGGTGGCCCCCAAAGCAACCAGGAAGGCAACCCCCACGTGATCCAGGGTGGGCACAGACCCACATCCGGTCCCTCATGGTGTCCCGGCCGGGTCATGGCCCCTGGCATCCCTGACAGAATCATAAGCAGACCGGCATCTTCAGATCTTAATGTGCGCTCTGGTTTGAAAATCATGATAATTTCAGACAAGCAAGCCGGACCTCGGCCATTTAAGGCTTTATATGTTTAAAGGAGGATTTTTAAATCTGCCCTAAACTTAACCGGGAGCTAGTGTAAGGATTTAAGAACTGGAGTGATGTGTTTGTATTTTCTTGTACTTCTAATAATTCTTGCAGCAGCATTTTGGATTGACTGGAGGCTGTATAAAGAACAGTTTGAACAGCCAGTGAACACCGCATTGCAGTAGTCAAACCTACTAGAAATAAATGCATGAATTAATTTCTCAGAATCCTGTTTATTTAGAAATTGCCTTAATTTCCCAACATTTTTAAGATGGAAGAAACATGATTTGGACAACTTTGTAATATGCGCTTTAAATGACATGCTAGAGTCAAAGAGAACTCCTAGATTGTGGGCTGATTCAGTAACATTTTAATTGGGATTCCAACTGAGTTAAATGATGACAGAATATTGTTGTGATCTGCATCATTCCCTCCAACAATTAACATATTTTTATCTGTATTTAAAGACAAGTAGTTCTCATCCATCCACTCCTTTAATTCACTAACACAACTAATTAAAGACAACATCACAGAAACTTTATTTGATCTTAAAGAAAGGTATAACTGGGTGTCATCTGCATACGAGTGAAAATTAACATTATGTTTCCTAATGAGAGATCCCAGTGGAAGCATGTAAAGTGAAAACAGTAAAGGTCCGAGTACTGAGCCCTGCGGGACACCATATCTCATTTCTGTGTATAATGATAGAGTCCTGTCAGCACATTTCTGTACATATTGAAATCAATTTGATAAATAAGTAGACAGGTGATGAGCAGTGCCTGGTCTTTTGCCAGACACAGTACTCAGAGTTCTGCCCAAAGTATTCAGCTTTTATCTCATTAGACCAGAGAACAGGTTTCCTCAAGCTCTCACGGTCCTTTAAACGCTTGTGTTCATATGTGCCCAATTAATTGAGCGCTATGTATTTCCAAGACGTCCTCCTATCTCAGCAGAGGACTTCTTAAGCTCTGTTAGATCTTACTTAAGATCATCACTCTGCCATATTCTTCAGTCTGCATAGAGAACTCTATTGTTGATACTGTATGTAGGCTCCATTGTCTCTTGGATGGCCAATTCCTGACTAATTGTAATGGTGATCTCGGCTCTTACTATTTTAAAAGAGGATTTCACCAAAAGTCTCACACTCCCAAGTCCTGATACTCTCCTCACCCACAAAGCACATCAGTGGGTAGCAGCAGTGGAGGAAAGTTTAGGTTCAAGTGAAAGTCTTATTTACACGGCTGACCAACACACAAAGGTCTCCAGAGCCATGATCAGGAAGTATTAGTATTCCGACATGGACTATATGGACCAGATTCTACCTTTCCCAGAAGTAATTTCTTCAAATGTCATAGATGCTGGGTGAATATGGCAATAAATACAGCAGTAGTTTAAGTGTGCCCAGTGAGTACCTGTGAAGTATTTATAGAGAATGACAGATGGCCGACCTTGTCCTTTCTCTTTACCGTCCTTTTTGGAAAAAGAGCTGTATGACGGTGATGTCTGGCGATATATGCTCAGTGTCTGGAACAATTCCCAGCAGTCAAAGGTGTGAATTAGCAGCAAACACTGGTTGCAATGGACAGCTTGTTATTTGGACAGGTAAAAAAAAACACACATACACAAAAATAAAAATAGCAACAAATATACAGAAGATGGTGTCTTATTACAATGGTTTGCTAACACAAGACACACAAATGAAAAATGACTTGTCTGTTCCTCCAAAGCTTAGCTACGAAGCCTGTGCACTTTGCTATTTTCAAAGAAGATCATTTCATAGCTGTGCACTCCTTGGTCTGCAGTGTGACCTTGCAGAAAATAATCACTCAGCCACTAGAAAGAAGAAACCTTTCTGGAATCGCAATGATTTCTGAGCAGTTTACTATCAACGCTGGGTGGTAAAGCTTAAGGTTGCCGGCTCTATCCCCCCTACCTGCTCCCGAGGAGTACACAGAGAGAGTTACCTCAACCACCACTGCACCTTGACTGTACCCTGGATGTGCTGTGGTCAGTGTGTCTGTGTGCGTGTGAGTGGGCTAGCAGTGGAGTAGCCCACCTTAGTCCAGGACTGACTCCTGCATTGTGAGGAGTGCTTCATGGCCAGGAATTGAAATAAGCTTTGCTAGTAAGGAGATGTGCAGTTCACAACAAGTTAAGACGATGCATATGTGGCGCAGTGTTGCCAGATCTAGAGGTTTCTCGTCCAATTCGGCTATCCACAGGAAAAAAGGGCTTTTGCAGGTTGAGTTTTTTTGGGCTACATTTTTAGAAACAATAATTTGTATGCTTCAGGTTTGTGCTATCAGCTTTTATTTTATCAGAACTCTGCTCTGTATATGTGCTCTTTAGGAGCTAGTTTGTTTTTCCAGGCACTCGCTTTTGACCATGCTGTCGTCTACAGAAATATCTCTTTTAAATTTTTGATTGGTAAAGGCTGAAAATACAAACTAGGATGATGAGTTATGGACAGCACAGTGGTAGCGCTGCTGCCTTACACTTAGGAGACTGGGGTTCGCTTCCCGGGTCCTCCCTACGTGGAGTTTGCATGTTCTCCCCGTGTCTGCGTGAGTTTCCTCCTGGTGCTCCGGTTTCCTCTCACAGTCCAAATACATGCAGGTTAGGTGTATTGGTGATCCTAAATTGTCCCTAGTGTTAGTGTGTGCCCTGTGGTGGGTTGGCACCCTGCCCGGGGTTTGTTCCTGTGTTGGCTGGGATTGGCTCCAGCAGACCCCCGTGACCCTGTGTTAGGATATAGCGGATTGGATGATGGATGGATGGATGATGAGTTATGGAGTGTAACTTAATTGGCAAAAATGGATATCTATTGAAAATTAAATCTGCAGCACAATAAAGTGGGCAGAAGGTGAAGGGGTCTGAATTCTCTCTGAATGCACTTGCCTTTGAGAAGTCGGTTCTTTGACTTGAGCCTCTTTTGGGTTTTAATTCTATGTAGAACCACTTTCTTTGGGTGTGATGCATTGGATTAATTTGAAGCATACCTTTGTGTTTGGTATGTTAATCCTATTGATGGCATTGAGTAATATTTTGTTGTAATGTTTTGTTTTGTAAAAACTGAGAAAAAAGAACTTCTTGGTATCTTATGGAAACAACCCGCTCTGAAGGAACTGATCAGATGTTTTTTTGTACCTTCTCAGTTTTTAAACGATTTTATTTAACTTGACACCTCGGTCTATTTGTTTGTTTGTCTGGCGCGACTGATTTTAAACTCACTTTTGGAAAAGCGAATTTCTTCAAATTTTGCATGTGTTTGGTATCGATGACTTCTTATAATTCTTCGTGTTCATCTTTGTCTTCATCTTCTTCTTTATCTTCGTCTTTGTCTTCTTATTTTTCTTCTTGTTTATCTTTGTCTTCTTATTTTTCTTCTTTTTCATCTTTGTCTTCACCTTCATCTTCATCTTTGTCTTCTTATTTTTCTTCTTGTTTGTCTTTGTCTTCATCTTCATCTTTGTCTTCTTATTTTTCTTCTTGTTCGTCTTTGTCTTCATTGTCTTCTTCTTCCTTGTCTTCATCTTCTTCTTCGTCTTCTTCTTTGTCTTCGTCTTTGTCTGCTTCTTTTTCTTCGTCTTCTTCTTTGTGTTCTTCTTCTTCGTCTTTAATTATTATTATGATTGTGATTGGCAGCACAGTTCAGCTCCAGAGTCAGTAATTTTGATCCTGCCTTTTCTTGCTACTCTCATACGTGCAGCCCCTTGCCAATCATACCAAATCCTGCTAACGCAGTACCTTGTAGAGATGTTCTCCTCTTTTCATTATAAAATACGTCCTCAGATGGCAGATGGGATCCATTTATCATAATGGCCATGGAGACAGTTCTTGATTATACTGCCTCAGGTTCAGCCCTCAGGCTAATATGGCTGTGGCTGAGTAAGTGACTTTGTTAAAATTCAGGTAATGTGCTGTGTAAGTTCATCTTGGAATCTCCGGCTTTGGCAGACTTTCTAATGGAATTGTTAACTTGTTGAACCTCGTGCTACACTGTATGTTAGAAATCTGTGTTTTTTAACATGAATAATGACAGGTGTCAGCAGAATCTTTAGATGAACTCTTTTGCTTACAGGGAAAGGTTAACTGACAGAAGGGAGTTTTAAATAGCAGCTCCATGGACTGCAGCGTAGCAGCTAACTAGTAGAGTGGCACGGGGTGTGAAGAAACATGACAGGCTCTTTCTCTCTCTCTTTATATGGCATAGAAGGCAGAGCTGTTCTTCAAGTCTTACACATTGATCTGGAGGACTGCAGAGACTACTGTTTGGTTTTCCAGCAGATTTCATTATTTTTCATTTTTATCTATCCATTTACCTCTTTTCTTTTGCTGCATATGAAAGAGTCAATGGGCACAAGCCAGGGACACGACCTTAATGGGATGCCAGTTCATCACAGGGCACATTTATGAACAGATAAAAACTCACTAATACTGGACTCTCACAGAGTGCACGATAAACCTGATCTGTGATGCAGGAGAAAAACTGAAATTCTTGGAGCACAGCTCACACAGACATACACTTTTAAAATTAAAGGGGCCACAGTTCTTCAGAATAATGCCATAAGGGAACCATTTCCATATGAAGATTCCAGAAAGAACATTTATTTCTTTAGCGCATTTTCATACAAATGATGTAGCTCAACGTGCTTTATAAGATGAAGAAAGAGAAACATAAATAAATAAATAAATTAGAAAATAGAATTAGGGAACACTAATTAACATAGAATAAAAGTAAGGTCTGATGGCCAGGGAGGACAGAAAAGGCTCCAGACAGCTGGAGAAAAAAGATAAAATCTCTAGGGTTTCGAGGCCACGAGACCACCCAGACCCCTCTAGGCATTCTACCCAACATACATTTTCTCAATCAGTCGTCACCGTATTCAGGGTTCACATGGAAGAACTTGATGATGACGGTCATTTGGACTTCTGGCCTTTAATCCATCAATGTAGGGACATCACGGTGCTTTGATTAGATGATGGTAGCGCAGATCACCACGAAAGAAAACCGGAAAAAGAACAGCAGAGAAAGTAGGGGTTAGTACGGATTGTGGAGCCACCAGGAATAATCTTCTTCTTCTTCTTTCGGCTGTTCCCATTAGGGGTTGCCACAGCAGATCATCTTGTAATGCATATACATAGACATATTAGGTGATGGATGAGAACAAATTTGTCAAACATCAATGGTGTCATGATTTAAAAATCCTGCTGCATACAAGAAGACTGGTTAAATTCTGTTTTTCTTGATATGTTAGCATCCTTAGTCCACTAGACATTAACAATGGAGACTGCTGTATAATAGAGGGGATATAGAGTTTGAGAGCATGAGCTGATAGCACATTGCTGCACCCACCACATGACGAACCACCTAGATTGGGACCCAAGTGCAGCAGGTGACATCTCAGCACCATATTGTGAGGTTTTTGACGGTGGCTGGAGTGCCAATCCTGCCTCCAATTTCCAAGTTTTCTCTGTAAGTTGGAGGACCTTCTTGCAGGGCTGGATGCAGAGTAACTTCATACCCAGGATGAAGCAAATGCTGTATAATACAGTGGAACCTCGGTTTGCGAGCATAATTCGTTCCGGAAACGTGCTTGTAATCCAAAGCACTCATATATCAAAGCGAATTTCCCCTTAAGAAATAATGGAAACTCAGATGATTCGTTTCACAACCCAAAAATATTCATATAAAAATGATTAAAACAAAACATAAAGTAAAAATACATAAAATAAATTAACCTGCACTTTACCTTTGAAAAGAATCGTAGCTGGTGTGAGGGAGACGAGAGAGAGGAGGGTTATTGTGTAGGATGACTTTCACTCTAACTAACGGAATCCCTGCTATCTGTTGGCTCACTGGAATCTTCTTCTTTATTTGCGACTTTAACAAGGAGCCTCTCCAATGACAGCTGCTTTTGTCTGAAGAGTCACTACACCTAGACACAAAATTAAAAAAAATGCTTTATGCCCTGTAAGGTTTCAAAACTCTTTTGGGATTCCACCCAACAGGATGACACACAGAAGAGCATCCCAAAGCAACCGCAGGCTCCCAACGCTGAAGCAGTTCGCCGTAAAATCGAATCTGAAAAGATCGCAGATATGCTATAAGCGCCTGCCGTCGATGGGTGATACAAGGAACATTATAAATGCGCAGGGCACAGAATTACTTGGTCACTAACCTGGTCACATTCTGCCTGACTCCTGTGTCTGTGTATAGGAGAGTGGCAGATCCCGCTACAATAAATAACCACGCTGTTCCTGTTTCACTCTGAATAAAGCTGGTGTTGCTAAAGTACTGAGACTCAGCCTCATGTTTTGGGGTGTAAGACAGGGACTCACACGTTACAACACACACACGTGGTCACCATGTTATAGTAAACAGTTGTAAAAGGCGCTATATAGCGCCCGACCCGGCACAGACCACGCAGAGGCACGTGTACAAAACACACAGGCTTTATTCTTTTTCTTCACCCGTGGGCGCACGTCTTCCCCGTGACCCATAGGCAATACACAGTCCCAAAGCACAAACCACAAACAATACTCTTCCCTCTCTGGCACCACCACTCCTCCCAGGCAGCCTCGTCCTCTTCCTCCCGATTCTGGCCAAGAATGAAGGGAGGCTGGCCCACTTTATAGCCCACCCGGAAGTGCTCCAGGTGCCTGACCACCTGGTCTTAATTGCACTTCCGGGTGGGGCTGGTAAGTCATCCAATGTGGCAGCTGGCTCTCCGCAGCACCCCCTAGCGGCCACCCCATCTCCCAACCGGGCTGTGGTGGACTCCATGTCCCATGGAGCCACGGGGGAGACTGAGGAAGAACCCACGGCCAGGGAGGCTGCCCCCAGGCGCCCCGGGGGAGGCATTGCACTGTCCTTGGTGGCTCCCCCGGAGGCGTCCCGGCCGGGTATGGGACCCAGCTGTCCGTCACACAGTATACACTGGTACAGATGTTGACAATGAGTGAGGCACGCCGATTGAGACCGAGAATGGGAGACGATTACCCACAATCCCGCAGCGAGAGACAGAGAAGAACCATCAGCTCAGTTGCGATCACGTGACACTCAGTAGACAAAGCATATACATACTACTCGTATTGCAAGACCTCGCTCGTTTATCAAGTTAAAATTTATTAAAAATTTTAGCTCATCTTGCAAAACACTCGCAGACCAAGTTACTCACAATCCAAGGTTTTACTGTATATATTATAAGAGAAATAAAACAAAGCAGATAGATTTGGGGGATCCACCCCGTGTATTAGCAAAACAAATAAAGTAATGGTATTGAGAGTAGTGAACACAAACTGAGTCAACATAAAGTGAAGGGTGGAGGGATCGGTCTTATACGAGCTGTGCAGGAAGAGGCGGGTTCTTAGGCAGAAGTGAGGTCTGTAGAAGGGCGTGGTCTGGCAATGGAAGTCGGTAGAGTTCTAGGTTGGCTTCCCGGTCTGAGGAAGAGGGATAAAAAGCATTAGTGCAGTTCATTAACCCCCAAGTCTGTGTCTTATGTTCAGTTGAGACTTTAGACTGCCTCCCATGCGCATGTGTGTGACAATATATATATATAAATGTACTGTATAAATATAAAATGCCTAACATGTGCAGCTATTTTCTAATAGTGGGGGAAATACCTTGTGGTAATGTAACATGTAACATATATATTAGGATGTACCTGATTGTTGCTAAAATTTTTTGTCATGTTTGCAGGCCCCCTATTAGGGTGGGGTCTTAGATGAAACCCTAACCCACCTGCCCACCTAATAGCACCCACCAATGCATCTTTCACAGCATACAATACAATTCAATACAATTTATTTTTGTTTAGCCCAAAATCACACAAGACGTGCCGCAATGGGCTTTAACAGGCCCTGCCCCTTGACAGCCCACCAGCCTTGACTCTCTAAGAAGACAAGGAAAAACTCCCAAAAAAAAAACCTAGTTGGGAAAAAAATGGAAGAAACCTTGGGAAAGGCAGTTCAAAGAGAGACCCTTTTCCAGGTAGGTTGGGCGTACTAGGATACTATACTGCTCAAAAAAATGAAAGGCACACTTTTTAATGAGAGCATAGTATCAAATCAGTGAAACTTGTGGGCTATTGATCTGGTCAGTTAAGTAGCAGAGGAGCTTGTTAATCAGTTTCAGCTGATTTGGTGTTAATGAAATGAACAGGTGAACTAGAGGGGCAACAATGAGACGACCCCCAAAAGAGGAATGAATGGTTTAACAGGTGGAGACCACTGACATCTTTCCCTCCTTTTGTCATTCATTTTGCATTTGGCTACGGTCAGTGTCACTACTGGTAGCATGAGGCCATACTTGGACCCTACAGAGGTGTCGCAGATAGTCCAACTTCTCCAGGATGGCACATCAATATGTACCATTGCCAGAAGGTTTACTGTGTCTCCCAGCACAGTCTCAAGGGCATGGAGGAGATTCCAGGAGACAGGCAGTTACTCTAGGAGATCTGGACAGGACCCCTCGTAGAAGGTCTTTAACTCATCAGCAGGACTGGTATCTGCTCCTTTGGGTAAGGAGGAACAGGATGAGCACTGCCAGAGCCTACAAAATGACCTCCAGCAGGCATGCCACTGGTGTGAATGTCTCTGACCAAACAACAGAAACAGACTTCATGAGGGTGGCCTGAGGGCCCAATGTCCTCTAGTGGGCCCTGTGCTCACTGCCCAGCACCATGGAGCTCGATTGGCATTTGCCATAGAATATCAGAATTGGCAGGTCCACCACTGGTGTCCTGTGCTTTTCACAGATGAGAGCAGGTTCACCCTGAGCACATGTGACAGACATGAAAGGTTCTGGAGAAGCTGTGGAGAATATTATGCTGCCTGGAACATCATTCAGCATGACCGGTTTGGTGGTGGGTCAGTGATGGTCTGGGGAGGCATATCCATGAAGGGACGCACAGACTTGTACAGGCTAGACAACGGCACCTTGACTGCCATTAGGTATCGAGATGAAATCCTTGAATCCATTTTCAGACCCTATGTTGGTGCAGTGGCTCCTGGGTTCCTCCTGGTGCACGACAATGCCCAGCCTCATGTGGCGAGAGTATGCGGCCAGTTCCTGGAGGATGAAGGAATTGATACCATTGACTGGCCCCCATACTCACTCGCCTGACCTCAATCCAATAGAACACCTCAGGGTGGGACATTATGTATCAGTCCATCTGATGCCACCAGGTTGCACCTCACACTGTCCAGGAGCTCAGTGATGCCCCTGGTCCAGATCTGAGAGGAGATCCCCCAGGACACCATCCGTCGTCTCATTAGGAGCCCCCAACCCCCGACATTGTCAGGCATGCATACAAGCACAGGAGGGCCATACAAACTACTAAGTACGATTTGGAGTCACTGCAATGAAATTTCGGGAAAATGGACGAGCCTGCCTGCCCCATCATTTGTTCCACTTTGATTTTCGGGGTGTCTTTGAATTTAGCCCTCTGTAGGTTGATCATTTTCATTTCCATCAAGCGATGTGGCATCCTTTCATTCCTAACACATCACCATATCAGTCCATTTCAGTAAAAAAATCCAGCAGGATTGAAATCGGATGTGTTTTCAAAGTTTTCCTTTAATTTTTTTGAGCAATTTATATTTAGCAGTGGTTAAATTGTTGCTTAATATTTATTTGTTCATTGTTTATTTTTTTCTAAAACATTCTTAAAGTGGGACAATAAATAAAATGTGAAAACAAATCCAAATAAATGCAAAAGTTCAGAAAATTGGCGATCTATTCAATGAAATCCAATTTAGCTTTTCTCCATTCAATATAATGAACGCTAACTGCTCATTTCCAGCCTTGGTTTGAATATTGGCAGCTGTTTTGCGTCGTGTTTTAAATTTTAACTCAGCCATTTGCAGATTAAAGAAATACTTCACTACATCTTTCTATTTCCTTGGATTCATTTGTCGAGTCATGACACTCTCAAGTAGCCACTAATCAATATCAGTCAGCACTTTTACACAATTAGGCTGCCCTTTCCCAGCTTTGTTCACACACTAAAGTATTACCGGTTAGGTTGTGACACCATATTGGGTTTCTTGTTAAACATCATATTTAGTGGATTGGTTACATTTAAATAAACTCAGCCTTAAATAGACTGATGGCTGACAAGAAAAATTAAACAATGAAACAGCACACACTGGGGTCCGTAGCAGTGTACAATTTAAGAAAAAATAAATAAAGAGTGGTCCTCAAACTTTTTGGGTGTAAGTGCAAGTGGGCAGAAAGCCATGCAGCCGCAGAGTGTTTGATGGAGAGATTAGTGCAAACTCAATCAGTGCTGCCATTCTCCATTGACGATCTGTAAGTTGTTAGTGAATGAACCTGCACCCACGAGGGATAAAAAGACGAGACGAGAGAAGAAAATGTAATGAGAAAGGAAATTACAGAAGAGAGAAAGGGAACAGAATTGGGTAAAGGGAAGGTGACAAGTGGTCAGGAAAACCCTGTGGAGGAGCACAGAGAGGGGCACTCCAAGGGATCCTACAGACACTGACGGAGAGGGCAGGATGAGGAGGTTATACTTAGCTTGTCCTGGTGGACACCAATTGAAGGTGGCTGGGACGGGTGTCAAACGTGGACTGCTTTTACTGGTGTCTCAGCCCCAGTGAGTATACCTGGGAGATGGGTGGGCAAGACAAGATGAGAGAGAGAGAGGCACTGTGTGATAGGATGTGATGGTCCAGGTTGGCTCCAAGTCTTTTGGCAGCTTCAACCTGGAGACTTTGTTAGTCATGTGCCGAGATGACACAGACATTCAGCATCAGTGTGGTGCAAAGTGCTTCAGAGCTTTTATTCTCAAGCAATGGTATTCCAAATGAAAGTGCATTGTTCCTTCATTAAATAAAGCATAATACAATCCAGTGCTTATGGGAAGATAAAATCAGCAATAAATAATCTATTAAAAGCCAAAAGTAAAACTTTGCAGACATCGGGTCCTCTCCTTCAAATCACCTGTCAGCCCAGCACGTCTTTTTCTCTCAGTCTCCCCAGCTCACCCTTCCCAGGTCTTGAAGCTGACGGAAACACCAACAGCTGCGGTTCACGCTCTCCGGCTCCCATTACAACTGCCTCCTTCGGGGTCTGCCAACACACCTGAAGCCCACCTCTCACTTTCATGCTACCTCCATCAACGTCTGCCAGACCTTGGTGTACTCGATCACCCCGCTACTCCAGTGCTCAGCGGAAGTGGTGTGCAAGTGAGGGGCTGCAGCAGCTTAAACTCCTGATCTCTTGTGCTCGTCTCCTGACTTTTCAGTCTCAGGTACTGTATCCAGCAGGGGGGGTTAGCTCCCTTGGAATGAGTTCTTTTTGTAATTGTGACGTGTTACATAACCCGAAACTATAGAGATTTAATATAAAAAGGCGATACTCCTCCCTTAGTGATACGGCGGTAAAAAATCACTCAAGAGAAATAACTTAGCTTTCCTTAATGACGGCTTACGCTGCATGACAGACGAAAGAAGCCAATTGCAAGAACCCAGTTTGGGTCTGGGGGCCCGATGTATAGAGTCTGCCGTTTTCGCCGTTGCAGTGGAAGGATTTTCAGGGTCGGATGACGTTATCTCCCATCCATCTGTCTGTCGGCTTCAAAGGTGTGCCGGGCAATGTTCCAAGGTTTTATACTCTTTCTTCACGTGCAGGCCCCCACTTAGGTGAATCATGTAATTCCAAACAAGGCAAAAGAAGATACAATTTCATGGTGACTGTGACACACAAAAATAGTATACAACAGTCCTCAGTCTGACTGCATGTTTCCCAGTTGTCTCTATCTGTCTTGTCCTATGATGCTTGCCTATCAGTTCTATATGGTGAACCCCTGTGTTAAATCTGGCTCTGTGTCAGCTGTGCATATGACTAGAAAAAGGCAGATTTAGAAGATAAATTAGAAGAGTACCTTGACATATTAAACTTGTGCTTATTACAGATACACATGAAAATCTCGACAAGCTCCTGATCTTCTTGCCCATCGTGTAGTATTCATATTCCCTTCACACAATAAATTAGTTCCTTACCAAGTTACTTATTTACATAATTTTAACAAATTACTGTGTTTTTAATACTAGGGTGTTGTACCATGTTAGCCATTACGAATGTAGAGAAGAGCCAAGCAAAATGACACCTTATATTGGCTAACTAAAAAGATTACAATATGCAAGCTTTCGAGGCAACTCAGGCCCCTTCTTCAGGCAAGATGTAATGTGTTTTTAATAATATTAATAGGTAGACGGAGAACTTATTTTTGTTCCATTTCTCCTTTCATAGGGTAATATTAATACTGGTTTCATACTAGTACTGCTCATTTTGTATTATTAGATACTTTCAATTGCTAATTATTAGAGAATTGCTGTGTAAGCACGTGCAGAAAAAAACTAAGGATCCTAAAAACTATTGAAATTGTCAGAAAAAAAATTGAAATGCAGAGTCGGCGGTTTCGTTTTGCCGATGTGATCGCCTCTGTTGTCTATCAGCAGCTAAGTGAGTATCTCTCTCCTCTGAGGTTTCATTTTGCCGATGTGCTCGCCTTGCTTGTGTATTGGCGGCAAAGCGAGTCTTTCATCAGCAGTTTCGCTTTCTTTCAACTTCGTGTTGTAGCCTCGCACTTCCGGGCTGGACAGACAGACACACACTTACACACGTAGACATGCCTGTGCTGTAAAAAGTCCAGGATCCTAGAAACCATGGATTCTGGTACTTCAATCAATCAAGCGCATTGACTGTGTATTAGCGTCTCCTCGGTGGTATTGTTTTGCTGACTTGCTCGCCTCCATTGTCTATCAGCGGCTAAGCGAGTTTTTCTCTTCTCTGAGGTTTTGTTTTGCCGATGTGCTCGCCTCGCTTGTGTATCAGCGGCAGCAGTTTTACTTTGGCGATAGAGTCACTTTCTTTGTAGCCTCACACTTCCCGGGCCGGACAGACACACACACTTCCACGCGTAGATGTTTATATATAAGACTAGCTGTCCCCTGCAGCTCCACCTGCGTAGTAGTGAAACAAGACAAACTTTAAAAATCAATAAAAAAAATTTAAAAATATAATAATTTGTATTGAGAAAAATTTATATTGATACCTTTCGTATCTGAGGGCCTCTTGATATATAATATTTTTGGTTTTGCTATCAGGGGCTGTGCTCTCTTTGCCAAAAATGTAAAAAGTTGGCAAGGTATCTCTGGCCAAGCAGAAGGTAGTTACGGTCCAACGTCAAATATTGCCACTGCATCTGATCATGTTCAGCTCTGACGAGAGAGCGTCCCCCGCATGAGGAGAAGAGCACATGCCCGTGTTATCTCTGCCAATGAGCAACTACCCTTTAAAACACACGTAGCTCTGATCTCTCTCTCTCTCAAAAACGTCAAATGTTACTCTTTAACAATCTGTAGATGATAATGTCTGCTGAACAAACAGGTATCGCTAGCTAAGCGGAGGCAAGGTTCACTCCAACACGTGGCGAGAGGTAGACCGATTTAAATGGAAGCTGGCGAGTAAGAGAGGAGGGCCCCGCCTGGCTCCTTACTCCTGATGTCCCGTCTCCCCCTTCCCTTGGCCCGCTGCTTCTGTCTGGGATTTACGTAAATAAATTGGTGCCACAACCGAACTATGATACTTAACGCGATAAGAGAAGTCACAAAATCAACCGGAATGTTCAAGCAAATTATAGAAAAAACCCGTTCTAAATTTGTTAAGTAGTTCTGTCATAAAAAGCGAACAGACAGACAGATAGATGTTGGTTTTTTATATATACTGTATAGAGACTAGTCTGTTGGGTATACTTTCAGAAATGTTATATTTAAGAAAATTGAACAATTAGTCACAAACTCTCCACCACTAACACACATCACTTTCACATCACTTGAATTACAATCTGCTGTGTGTGAAAGCCTTTCTGTTCTCCGTTTCAACTCCATTGTAAAGAGCTGTTAAAAAGCGAATATTTAATGGAGACTACTGACAAATGGAATTGCATTCTGTCATCACTATTACTTTTAAATATGACTTATTCTTACAAAATGATTTAATAATCAAAAATGTAACAAGTGACTTTTGGATGAAGTAAAAAAAAAAAAATGTGAAATACTCCAAGGTTCGTTTCAGTTCACTTAGTCACCGAACGCACCTGAATGTTACTTCATACATTCATTGTCTAACTTGTTTAATAGTATTTTACATATCATTCATCCATCATCCAACCAGCTACAGTGGTGTGAAAAACTATTTGCCCCCTTCCTGATTTCTTATTCTTTTGCATGTTTGTCACACAAAATGTTTCTGATCATCAAACACATGTAACCATTAGTCAAATATAACACAAGTAAACACAAAATGCAGTTTTT
>JANRMT010027041.1:20861716-20881485 GCA_026402145.1 Polypterus bichir lapradei | reverse complement strand
TATCTATCTATCTATCTATCTATCTATCTATCTATCTATCTATCTATCTATCTATCTATCTATCTGTTGTAATTGAGCAGGATCCAATCAGGGAAGAGCCATGTAATAAGCATGAATCAACCAGAATGCCAAGGAGGCTGCGCGTTTTCAGAAGTCTTTATTTTTGCTTGCCCACACTGAAATACCACACTGGCGTTTCAAAGGTTTCCAGCTCTGGAGTATATTTTTATAAATATTTGTTTTCGTCAGTTGAAAATACCAGAGTTGCAAGCATGAAAGGTGAAAAAGGAGACTAATGTCTGTGTTTTTGTGGATGGGGCCTGTGTATCAGGATGTAAGTTCATTGACATGATAAAATGAGCCACTCAGTGTGAATTAAACCTGACAAACGTATTAACGCTATAAAATACTAGAAGCTTGTTGATTTTTGGCAAAAATACATCTCCAGTAGATTTAACTGTACAGGTGGTGATTTTACAGTTTTTGCACACATTTGTGTCCCTGCTGCAGCGCAAGGTGTATTTTATTCACAAGACATGATTCTTCCTGCCATGAACTTGCTTGGGTTCCAAAGCAGAGTTCCAAACACACTTCCAAAATTGCCCACTAGAAGGGGAAAACACTGTGAAAATACCTCGTCTAGAAAACCCAAAGGACAGTACAAAGCTTGATAAAATAAAAGGTTTATTTTCACAAAAACTAGGGGGCTTCACCCCCTGCTCACTTCGCTCGTTAACCCCCTCAGCCTGCGCTTTGTGCCAGCCACTCGCATATGTGGATTTCACTTTCACCAAACAATAAATCTTTTAATTCTCACGGATAGACCTCTTCATTGGGAAGAAACACTACTTCTCCCTGATGGCAACACGAATTAGACAATCTACAAGTCTCAGACTTAAAGTTTAAATCCAAACAATATATTCAATCTCTTTTCGCTGCTCTGTTATTTTATTGAGTAATAATTTCCATTTGTTTGCGTTAATGCGATCTTTACTATCATTTTTTAGAGACTTTCAAATTTTAATTTTTTTATTATTTCTAACTTGCTCTGCATGTTTATTGCTCCCACATTTTTTAACATCTTTATGACGTTCTATTTTGTCATCTACTCTTTGTCTTTTATTTCCGGCCTCGGGCATGGTTAAATATCTTGGCACAAAGTCTCATCTCGTGGGACATGAAAGTATCTCTCTGAAAATGTCATATCTTGTCCCAGGCTAAAAAGTCTTCTTGTCTCACCCCAGGATTTTTTTTATTATAACAGAGAGATGGCACAGACACAGCAAACAAAGTCCCAATTCAGAATCCCAAAAATTGTCATCGAAAATACACAGTCCCAATACAAAATCCAGAAATCAAAGTCAAGACGGAACAGAGGTTCTGGGTGTCTGGGCTTGTGGGTGTCCTGAATAAAAACCAAGATCCAGGCCTTTAATGACCCCTTGGGCACGGTCATCAGCAGTGCATCTATCTGCGGAGAGAGTATCGACCTTGTTGAGAGGTTTACTTACCTTGGCAGTGACGTTCATGTCTCTGGTGACTCTTCCTATTGTGGACTATGGCCAGCCAGTCAGCTCAGCCAATACCCCCAGGCCACCAGGTGGAGCTCTCCCTGTAGCAGGGAGGTGCCCCGAACGCCAGCAGGGAATCATGGACAGTGGAGTTTTCCTTTACAGCCCTGCTGAATACCTTGGGGGCCAACAGAGGACGCTGCAGGGAGGCCCAGAGACTCGTATGTGCCCTATAACACGGAAGTACGTCTTAGTCACAGCGACAGGAGGAATGACATACTTCCGGGATGAAAAGAAGACTTTTGATCTGACCCGGAATTGCTAGGAAGTCACATGGACTCAGGGTTCGGAAGCACTTCCGGGTCACGTACTATAAGGGACTGTGGGAGATCCCAGACATCGAGCTGAGCTGGGTGGCAGGGTGGCAACGCGTCTGGGAGAGGAGGACTATTTGATTATTGTGTATTGAGAATTGTTTTGTTTATGAGAATAGTGGTGTGGATGGTGCTTTGTGCACGTATTTGTTCGAATAAAAATTATATTTGGACTTTTACCTAGTAACGTATTGTCTGAGGGTTCAAGGGAGCGATAGCGCCCCCTATCTGTCACATTATGAAGTCAGTAGACGGACTGGGAGAGCATGGGGGGGTCATGAGGTCACTGGAAAGGGGTGTGTGGCGTCTCCCGATATCTATGCAAAAGGATGAAGGTCCAAGTCTTTAGAGTTCTGGTGCTTCCTGACTTGCTATATGGTTGAGAGACATGGACGCTATCCAGTGACCTGAGATAAAGACTGGACTGCTTTGGTACTGTGTCTCTGAAAAATCCTCGGGTACCGTTGGTTTGACTTTGTGTTGCTCATGGAGTCCTGAATGAGGCATATTACCTGTATTGTGATGGAGTGTCAGTTACAGCACTACGGCCATGTGGCGCGTTTCCCTGAGGGTGATCCAACTCGTAAGATCCTCATTATTGGGGACCCGAGTGGCTGGACTAGGCCGAGGGGTCGCCCACGTAACACCTGGCTGTGGCAGATAGAGGGTCATTTCCGGAGGGTGGGACTGGACCGCGCGTCTGCTTGGGGGGTTGCCAACCAGGATCCCGAGTTGTTTCGTCGTGTAGTGGGTGCGGCAACGTGCTGTGCCAGTGCATGCTCCCCAACTTGACTTGACTTGACTATAATGCTTAAATAACAGCTTCATGTATGAAAACTCAAAACTTCCTTTGCTCATTCTTTTAAGTGACTTAAATTATGGAGGTTTTATTTACAGGATTACCTCCAATAGCTCTCTCATTAAATGGCATAACAGAATGATTTAGCGCACTCTCTTTCCTCTTGTCACGGTGGCCTTTTCAGACGCACCATTGTGATCTTCATATACTTGTTAATTGGATTTTCTTAAATACAAGGAGATGGTGTCACGAGTGTCACAACAAATAAATAATGATGGGGTCAATAAATCAATCATCTCTCTGTCCCTGTGAATGCTTCACTTAGCCTCGCAGCATCACCAGCCTCTATTCTTAACATCTGCAATCAGCCGCAAGTTGTCAGTGCGCTGCTCCTGATTTTGAAGACCCTCACATTTTCAGTTTTGTCAGTTTTATTACAAGCCCTGAACTAGTTGAAACAGTACCTGACCACTGACCAGTACACTTGGGATCTGACAGATATGTAATCCATGCTGCCATTCTTTAATCACCTCATCTAGTTCAGGGTCATAAAAACCAGTCCAGAGAGGTGGCCAGTGCACTTGCACACATCTAACTCGCTCATTTTGTACTGATTTACACGAGTTGCTCCCACCGCCTGCTTCTCCAAACCAAGTACAGCTGATTCAACCGACTACAGTGACTCTGAACGTACACCAGTGTATCACCCCAGAGGACAGCATGTGGTGCTCTGCTCATCATATTGCTGTGGCAGTTGGTATACAATAGATAGAACTTTATTAGTCCCCTGGGAGAAATGTAGCTTTTTAAAGAAGAGAGAGTTTGGCTAGGAGCACACGCTGATACAGCTCATCGCCGCAACCACTGCATGACAAAGCACCTCAAGATCCCAGATTAGGACCTGAGTGCAGCCATACGACGGGTGACACCTCAGCACCACACTAGTTCAGATGGAACAGTGTGAGGTTTTATTTATGGTGGCTGGTGTGCCAATCCTGCCACCAACACCCAGGTTTTTCCCTGCAGGTTGGAGGGCCTACATGCAGGGCTGGAAGTAGATTAACGTCATACCCAGGACGGAGAAATTGCAGGTTAAGGATCTTGCTCAATGGAGTAGAGTCACTTCTAGCACTTCCGATTGCCAGTGACGGTCCCTCGCCCCAGAGCCACCACCCTGCCCCATTTTTACAGAAGCTCCTCAAATAAACATCTCTCTATTATAAAAAGAAATCTTGGAATGCAAAAGCAAGGCGACGATACGTGATTTTCTGGGAAGTTCTCGAAAGACATTTAAAAGACCCGTGAGACTTGCCACGGAGCGTCTCGCGGGGACCGTAAACGTGAGACTTGGTGCCAAGAGACGGTGCCAGGGCCGTCTCGCGGGGACATGGAACATGAGATTTTTGCAAGATACGCCCTACTTACAAATGATATAATACAAGAGCACATGCATCAAAAAACAGTCAGTCATGTAAAAGATCCTGTGCTCTCAACACATATAAAGCGTATCAGGACAATACGGAGAATAGAGACTCAAAGGCGTTGGAGAGAAAAAAGGCAGATAAGAGATTATGAAACCCGTAAAATTAAAAAAGTATTGCAGCGTCCCAGCCAGGTTGCAGCCTTTTTGGTTTTAAGTGACTGTTCAGTCCGATTGACGGAGTGCGGAGTACAGCACAGAAGACTGAGAGTGGGGTATTGATTGATGCGGTAAGGTGGGGCGAGATGCGGGGGATGAGGGATTGGAGAGGGTGCTAGAAAGTTGTGTTTGGGGTTACGAAGTCAGCGATTGTTCAAGTAAAACTTTTGTGACACATTATTATGTCAGTCGCTACAGTATCAAAGAAAAGATAGAAAAGATCACATTACCGCACAACAAAATGTGGTTAATCGTCGGAACCAGGTGTAATTGAAAAAAGAGCAGGACAAATCGAGTTTAGAAATAAAAGGCAAAGAGTAGAGTCTGTTTGCATTCGCATCATTCTTATGCACAAAATGTGGATTTACACAATAATAGACCATACGCTATGAGAATCTGTGGTCCCACAACAGTTAAAACAACGACAAGTTGAATTTCAAAAAATACACAATTCGGCCAGGTGTATATTTATGATCACGGAGAGGCGATGCAAATTTTAACAGGCAAAAAGAAAGGTAATGTATATATTCCGCAAATAACATTACACACCAAAGGAGATCGTGATATGCCATTCGTATTAAAATGTTTACAGTTTACTGTGAGAATAGCTTTTGCTATGACAATCAATACATCACAGGGACAAACATTAAAAAAAGTCGGATTATTTATTAGAGAAACAGAAACAATATTCACTCACGGGCAGTTAGACGTTGCGGTGTCACAATGTGTCTCCAAAAAATATTGTTTTTAATGAAGCTTTAAAATAAAAGTGCAAATAATGAAATTGAAACAATTCCAAAGAAAAAAAAAATTAAATTGTATATCCGATTAACCAAACACAGGGGTTGGCGAGCGAAGCGAGCAGGGGGCGAAGCCCCCTAGTATAGATAAATAAATATATGCACAAATTGTTTGAACACACACCAGAATGACTGAAAAGGATGAAAACTTTGGACTAGGCTATCACAGTCTCAGATGTATCGCCGCTGGTATAAAGGAGCCCCCGTAGCATTTCTTGAAACACTTCTGCTGAATAATTTGTTGTCTGACAGTCCCCAGTGTTGGTGTGTCAGGGAGAGGATGTGCAGCATTATTCATAATGACACTCAGTTTTGTTTTAATGCTCTCCTTTGATTAGACCTACAGGGGGTTCAGGGTGTGTGCTATAACTGAGTCTGCTTTTTCAGTGGGGCCTCTCTTGAAATGATGTTACCAGCCCAGTTCACCAAAGAAAGTGCAGAAAATCACACAGGCCATACCAGAGTTGTAGAAGATGTGGATGTCACTTCCCACATTAAAACAAAAGATTCTGCTCTGTCCTTTCTTCTTCAGTTCCTCTGTGCTATGAGTCCAATCCAACCTGTCATTAATGTGGACCCCCAAGTACTTGTAAGAGTGGACCACCTCTACATCCTCTCCTTGAATAGTGACCTGCCATAGAGGCTCTTTGGTGCGTTGAAAGTCAGCAAGCAGTTTCTTAGTTTTGCTGTTGTCAAGTTGCAGACAATTCTTTTTGCACCAAGAAACAAATGTCTCCCCCTGACTCCTCTCCTCTGTCTCATCCCCCTTCTCAATACACCCCATAAGCGCAGAATCATCTGAGACTTTCTCCAAGTGACATGACCTGCTGTTATTTGTATAGCTGTAGGTGTACAGAGTGAAGAGAAAAGGAGACAGGCCTGTTCCCTGTGGTGCTCCAGTATTGCTCTGTGTCATAAAACAGTCCTTGAAACTTACAAACTGCATTCAGTCCATTACCCAGGATGCCATAGGCTCATCCACCTGCATATCTTGGATTTTAACCCTTAACAGGGATGACAGGATGGTACTGAAAGCACTGGAGAAATCAAAAATCAAAAAATGTAATCCTTACAGTGCTGCCAGCTTTGTCCAGGTGACAATTAGCCTCATGAAACAGACAGATAACTGCATCCTCCTCTCAAATCTTTGTCCAAAAGGCAAACTGCAGTGGGTCCAAGTGGTCTCATATAGTCCAGGACCAGTCTCTTCATGATGTGAGACATAAGTGCCACTGGTCTTCTTTGGAACAGAACCATGCAGGACATTTTCCACAGCAGTGGCACTTTCTGGAGGTTTAGGGACAAACTGAACAGGTGACAGAGGATGTCACAGATGGTGATCGTCTGCCACTGCACCATCGAGAGCATTCTGGCCAGCTGTATCACAGTGTGGCTACATGCTGTCAGTCTGGAAGACTCTGGACTGGGTGGTGAAAACTGTCCAGCACTTCATTGGTGCCCTGTTACTTGCTATTTGGGGCCTTCAGTGTGAGCAGTGCCTGCAGATGGCATGCCGCGTCACTGAGGACACCTCTCACCCAAGCCATGGACTGTTTACCCTTTAACCTTCTAGGCGGCAATACAGGAGTCTGTGTGACAGCACCAGTAGGCTCAGGAAGAGCTTCTGCCTTGCAGCTGGCACCTTGCTGAACTCAAAATCCAAGCACTAGACCACCTCAACTTCTCCTACCCCACTTTAAGAGTACCAGCAATTCTGAGAATGAGCCAAGTATTGGTTTTCACAAAGTCAGCTGCTTCAGTTTTTTTAGATCTTTTTGTCAGATGTTTCTATGGTATACCGAAGGATAATTACAAGCATTTCAGAATTTTCAAAGGCTTTTATTAACAATTACATGAAGTTTAGGCAAAGAGTCAATATTTGTAGTGTTGGCAATTTCTTTTTCAAGATTTCTGCAATTCACCCCAGAAGGCTGTCAATCAACTTCTGGGTCAAATCCTGACTGATGGCAGCCCATTCTTGTATAATCAATGCTTGGAGTTTGTCAGAATTGGTGGGTTTTCGTTTGTTCACCCACCTCTTGAGTGTTGACCACAAGTTCTCAATGGGGAGTTTCCTGGATATGGACCCAAAATTTCGATGTTTTGTTCCCCGAGCCACTTTGTTCTCAATTTTGCCTTATGGCCCGGTGCCCCATCATGCTGGTAAAGGCATTGTGGGTCACCAAACTGTTCTTGGATGGTTGGGAGTAATTGCTCTCAGAGGATGTTTTGGTCCCATTCTTTATTCATGGCTATGTTCTTAGGAAAAATTGTGAATGAGCCCACTGCCTTGACTGAGAAGCAACCCCACACCTGAATGGTCTCAGGATGCTTTACTGCTAGCATGACACACAACTGACGGTAGCACTCACCTTTTCTTTTCCTGATGCCCCAAACAATCAGAAAGGGGATTCATGAGAGAAAATGACTTTACCCCAGCAGTCCAATCCCTGTACCTTTTGCAGAATATCAATATCTCCCTGATGTTTTCTTGGCTTCTTTGCTGCCCTTTTTGACACCCACCAGGCCATCCTCCAAAAGTCTTCACCTGCCTCACTGTGCATGCAGATGGACTCACACCTGCCTGCTGCCATTCCTGAGGAAGCTCTGCTCTGATGGTGCCCCCCGATCCTAAGCCATGAATCAACTTTAGGAGACGGTCCTGGTGCTTGATGGACTTTCTTGGGGGCCCTGAAGCCTTCTTCACAACAGCAGTGCAAATGTATTTTTTAGGATTAAGTTCGTTTTTCAAGGCAAAGAGGGACTTTACAATTAATTGCAATTCATTTGATCACTCTTTATAACATTCTGGAGTAGATGCAAATTGCCATCATAAAAACCAAGGGAGCAAACACTCTGAAAATGAATATTTATGTCATTCTCAAAACTTTTGGCCACAAATGTACAACCCCGGCCTCTGTATCCACCTCCGGCTATCATGTTTGCAATATAGTCTTGGAGTTTTACTACCACAGGGCTATTAGGGCTCTGCTGCATGTGAAGTCCTATTGGCACTAAATTACAGCTTTGTGTCTTCTTGGCTGTATGTCTACAAGCCTTGTACACCAGGATTTGGAAAGTTTATCCAATTCATCTTGGCAAGTGCTTCCTCTCAAGCACCAATTGATTAGATTTAAAGTGTCTGTGACCTGCCATCTTCAGGTCTCTCTACAGATGTTCTGGGGGGTTTATGTCTGGGCTTTGGCTGGGCCATTCAAGGATAAGGACCATTGTCTGGATTACTGCATTGGGACTTTGTTTGCATTGGATTATCTTTTTGTTTTGAGTAATTCTTTTTCCTTTTTTTTGCTCCATGGAACTTCATGTTATGTCAGAGCATTTTTGTCAAGAATAAATCTCTCTCTTATAAAAGAAAATCTAGAGACGAGACTATTGCCAAGCGATTTTTTCAAGTCCCGCTCTCCTCTCAACTATCTACGGTTAACGGCCCACGCCCACGGTCCTCTCACCTCTCATTTGTGTGAATGCTTTTGTCAGACACAGTTCCTGTGCTCTCAGCCCTTATAAATTTTTGCATTTCCTCACTTTAAGTTCCCAATTAAAGAAGATGTATTATGTCCAAATCTTATTGAAGAATTTCATCCCGAAGGGTTATCTACAGACGAAATGAGTACACAGGCAATGCTAGCACCGAGAAACAATGGAGTCAAACAAATTAATGCGAAAATTGTCAATCAGTTACACTGTAATGTGTATCAATAGACAATGCTGAAACAGTTGGTGGTCATCGTGTGGAAGATGAAAGCATCAACTTATAATATCCCGTAGAATATCTACAAACATTAACACCGTCCGGTCTTCCACCGGCCGAATTACTGTTGAAAGAAGGATGTAGCGTAATGTTATTGCGTAATTTATGCCTGAGTGATGGGTTATGCAATAGGACAAAATTAGTTATATTCAAAATTGGCCAAACAATTCTGACATGTAAAAGTTAAACAGACGACACAAGTTAATGTAGTACATCTAACGTGGAAAACATTAGACACCAAAGGAGATCTTGATATGCCATTCGTATTAAAACGTTTACATCTTTCCATTAGAATAGCTTTTGCTATGACAATTAACAAATCACAAGGACAAACATTCAAGAAAGTCAGTTTATATTTTAGAGAGAAAGAAACGATATTCACTCACGGGCAGTTACTGTATACGTTGCGTTGTTACGATATAAGTCCAAAATCGGAATCAAAATTCAATGCGATTTTGACGAAAAGTCAATTCAAAAAATTGTTTTTACTGAAGTTTTACAGTAAAAGTGTAAGTTTAAAAAGTATTTGCATGTTAATTTCAAAGCCAAACTGACCAAAAACGTATAACGCAACGAATACCTCTAACGCAACATGAAACATAAATTTTCTTTCAGATTAAAACATTTGACTATTTTTTACTATGGTTAATTACTCACTGTAATGTAAAATAGTTAGTTCTATTATTCATATGTAACAGTTCCCATGAAAATAACAATCTGTTTAAATTGTACATCCACATCCCCATATACGAGTGGCAGATCCGTGAAGTGGCTAGTGCGTAGCACATGCACGGGGGTTGGCAAGCGAAGCAAATTTATTGATTTAAAATGAAATCTGCAACACAATCAATTGTGCAGAATGTGAAGGAGTCTGAATACTTCCTGAAAGTACTATAAAGATATGTAGAAGTGGGGGACTTGTGAGAATAAACTCACAAGTAAATACAGAATGATTTATGAGAGTCAAAATATAAATCTTTGTATTTGTTACTACCGTAGATAGCTCTTTGTGATGGGAGTTCCCCCTCTAGTGGGTGTTTTTAGAACTGTTTTAGATTTACGTGCTTTGGGACTCTCGAGTGACATTTCACTGGTCACCGTTCAAACTCCACCCATGGATTTTGCTCACACTTTCCTAAACCACCACAGTGTCATAACAAAAATAGAAAATCTGATAACCAGAAAGTTAGAGTTTCAACAGAGAGATGGGGAAGAATATACGATTGTGAGTAGCAAGGAGGTAGCTGTGGTGGTAGTTGTTTGCTGTTACATTCCAGTCCATGTTGGATATATAAAGTTTTCTTTTGGGCCCTCAATAAAACTGTGTTTGACATCCCTGCTCTAGAGCACCCATGATTAGCATTAAAATGATGACTGGCTGCAATCATTTATTTATGCTGTGTTCACATGCTTTTGGACTGACGGTAAATCCAAGTTGTTGACTCAGAAATACCACATGAACACTCGATGACCCTGGACTTACAAATTGGACAATTTGGTCAAACCAAAGCTACCCAAAGTGTCCGAGATGTGACAGTAATGTTCATCTTTCACTTGAGTCAATTGTTTAAAATCAAACTTATAACCTGGTCAGCACGAAATTATATTTTTTGGGGGGAAATGCATTTGGAGCAAAGTGATATATATTCAACATGTACATTTTGCTCATTATTTCCACGAAAATGCAGTTTCTCTTTAATTTCTTTTTTTTTTCCAAACTAAGTAAAAAATTAACAGCAACTTCGCACTTTTTCACAAAGTCCGACAGTAAACACATGTGAATGCACCTAAGTGGGAAGGTGAAATGTCACAACTCGGAGCATGGAATAGTCCAAGAGCATGTGAACACAGCATTAGCCATTTGTTCTGACAACCGCATGAGTGGACATAATGTGCATTTCTTAAATTCATCTTTGGTGCTATACTTGTATGGTATGGTCGAATAAGACATTGCAGGTTCTCACAGTAAGATGTTGAGGTGCCAACCTGGTCATCCCCATTTATTCAGTAACGCAAAAAGGGGCCACTATGAGCATCATAATAAATAACAAAAGAAGGTACAGAACTAACAAAAGTCGTCTGTAATCAATGTCTTCTGTTACGTGATAGGGAGCTTTTGACTCAGAATTGAGAGCCTTCTTCCAGCAGCGGTATCTTCTCAGTGCAGAGGAGATAAAAATAAGAATACATATGTACTGTATATACAAACATAAGAAATTTAACAAACAATAGGAGACCATTCCAGTCTATCAAGCCCGTTTGTTTAGCTAATAGCTAAGCTGTCCCAATATCTCATCAAGACAGTTCTTAAAGATTGTCAACGTTTCTGCCGCAACACCATGTCTCTGTAGTTTGTTCCAGAGTCCAACAATTCTTTGCGTAAAGAAGTGCTTCCTGAATTCAGTCTTAAATGAACTTCCACTTAATTTCCAAGAAAAGAGGAGAAGGTTAGCACAAGTGCCCCCTTTCGACCCAGGGTGGTAGTACCTGCTTCAGATGAGCCACGGAGGGTGATCCGCAGACGTGACAATGTTTGACAATATACAAGGGACGTTCAAAAAGTTTACACACTCTTTTTTTAAATCTATTTATTAAGAATTTCAAAAACGAACGACATCACTTTTCTATATAGTCATCTTCTTTTGCGATGCAATTTTCCCAGTCACATGACACTCTCAGACATAACCAATTACTTCTCCTCCCGCCTTCACCGTTTCCAACGAAAATATAAAAGTGCGTAAACTTTTAGTCCCTCGTGTATATTCTATGTTCATGTCATTTTTAAGCTGACACTATCCAGCTTTTGTTCTCTTTTAAGCCTTTAGATCTACTTAGGCTGTCCTCTCTAATTGAGGGTTTGTCTGAGATTAACCGATGGTCGTTTGCCAACTGCCTACAGTTAAACTCGGAGAAAACAGAGGTTTTGATCATTGCTTTACCTGATTTAAATGCTGTGATTTGTCACAAGTTAAAGGCCATTACTTCTTTACCTCAGCCTTGTCTTCGTAATTTAAGCGGGATTATTGACCAGCGTTTGAGTTTGAATGCTCATGTCAATTCTAATTCTCGTTCTCATTCTTGTTTTATTCAAAATAAATTCAGATTAATAGGGTCCAGTGCAGAAATGGAAATATTTGTTCAAGTTCTTGTTTCTACACATTTAGATTATTTCTAGATTTACTCCATTGAGTAAAACATCTTTATCTTGCTTACATCCATCCATCCATTAAACAACACACTACAGTCCATACAAAATGCTGCTGCCAGATTGTTAATGAGGTCTAATAAATGGCCTCATATTACTCCAGTTTAGCCATCTTTACAATGGCTTCCAGTGGAATACAGACATCCATTTAAAAATCTGGTATTCACTCATAGTGCACTACACAGTTCAGCTCCGACGTATCTTGTTGACCTTGTGTATCGTCATTCTTCTAACCCTAACCCTAAGGCCAGTTTACCAAGATCTTTCAATGGCTCCACGTACGAGACTGAAGACATGCGGAGATCAAGCGTTTCAGTCTGCTGCACTGAGATTGTGGAACAGTCCACCTCCTGCTTGGCGTGCCGAGTTTTACAAAGCAGTTAAAATCTCATCTGTTTAGTGATTTCAGTTGATTTCAGTTAAGCCATATGTCTATTTGCCATTTATTGTTTTAGTGGTGCATTCAGTTTTTAAATGATTTTTATTATGATTTTTTTGTTCATAAGTTGTACAGTACTCTGTAAATGCTGTCTGAGATGGACACTTTACATATAAATAAATCAATCAATAAATAAATAAATAATAAATATATTTAATGTTTGCTATTATTTTCACTGTATCTTACTACTGTCATTAGTATGCATGTAAGAATCTCACTGTCCTGTGCAAAAATGACACAAAACGTGATCTTGATCATCACATACAGACCATAATATCACATACTGTACAGCTGTTTCCATAGTCTTACAATTAGAGCCCAGGCAGATGACACGTGTTACTCCGTGTCATATATTGAGGGACTGGAGTGCCAGCCTTGAGGTTAGAAATCCAATGCCTTGACCACCAGGGAACATGTTGCATCTTAGCATCCTTGTGGTTTATTGTCCCATATCAAAGTGACAAGGCCTCGCTGCTTGTGTCATTTCCTTTTTGACAGGACTTTACAGGAGAAGCGCAACCCATTTAACCTGTCAATAAAGCCAGAAGGCCATCCATCTTAAAATAAGAGCTTCTGTCTGGCTGACTGCGTGCTGCAGAGATAAAAGTGCCGGACGGCCCTGAGTGTGTTGAGGAGATGCAGCAGTGTTGCTAATGAGCTCCAGAGTGCTCCGTCCTTTGGGTTTTATATGCACCTCAGATAATTCTTTATTTTAACACATTCTTTGCCATCTTCTTCTTCAGCCTCTTCATCTTTTCTGACTTGTGGAGTTGACGTGCTTGATCGTCCTTCTGCAAACAGCTCGGTCCCTAGTGAGACCCTTTTCCTTCATATATTCTTTTACTTTATCCATCCACCTCTGCTTTGGTCTCCCTCTCTTTCTCTCCCCCTGTACTTCCATTCCCATCACTCTCCTCATCACATGTCCATACCACTTCACCCTCCTTTCCTGTACTTTCTTAGATTTCTCTGCCACGTTTGTTGTACCTCTGATTGCCTCATTTCTTATTCTGTCCATCTTTGTAACTCCACACCTCCATCTCAACACTCTCATTTCTGCCACTTCTTAACTTCTTCTCCTGCTCTCCCTTTACTGCCCATGTCTCAACTCCATACATCATTGCTGGTCTTAAAAACCTGACCTTTAACCTTTAACCTTCTCCTCAGTTCTTCAATCAACCCAATATCACTGATACATTCTTCCAATTGTTCCATCCACGCTGCACTCTATGGGTGATCACTATATCTAATATTCCATCTTGGGCTACCACCGATCCCAGATATTTGTGCATATCCACTCTTTTCAGTGGCTCTCCCTCCAGGCTAACGTCTGAATCCTGATCATCATTAAACCTCAGATATTCTGTCTTGTTCCTATTCATCTTCAGTCCTCCATCTTCTAACGTCCTTCTCCATTCTTCCAACTTTCTCCCCACCTCCTCTTTTCTGGTGCCACACAACATAAAGTTATGAAAAATGAGAATATTAGGATTTTATTTTTTGTTGCAAACTCCCATTATTAGATAAGAGAAAGTGCCTTACATTGATTCTTTTTTTCCAACTGGAGTACACTTTCTAGGTTGGTTCTCCAAAAATCATTACTACACTACAGAAGAATTTTGCGTTTTTGTTTGCCTTTGTTAAGACGATTGCCAAATAATTCTGTGCTTTTGTTCTGACCTCAATGTTGGATTCAGGCTCAGCGTATATGCTGCTGACTTTTTATTACCTCTAATATGGTGTGTTGAGACCAGATGCCCCCATAGTGGCCACAGGCAGACGTTCCTTACTGTCTTTGGAGACACTGAGTCCTGGACCACAGTGAATGGTTTGAAGTGCCTTAGACCTTAATAAACAATACAAAGTCATGTACTTTACATTTCTATTTGTTTGCTTAGAGGACACTTTTATCCAAAGCAACTTAAAAAAGAAGTCAACATAATCGAGTAAACATCGGCCTATGGTATAGTTTGTGAACACCACAAGTGAAGAGTTCAGAACGAGTTACAATTCCTTGGTTACAAAAACCTAACATCAGTTAGACAGAAATTTACAAAACAAGAGGGTCTTCAAGCAATTCTTAAACACATTGAGGGAGTCAGAATTGCAAATTGTGAATTTCAACCAGCTAACAGTTGTACATGAATAGAGTCTGGATTGACTTTTGATGCCATGTAGAGGTGGCATCACCAGACATCTTTCATCAGCAGACCTAAGTGGTTGAGAAGGAGCATAAGACCTCAGCAGTGTCGGCATTTACATAGAGTCTGAATCATTGACCATTCTGTAGACAAGCATGAAGGATTTGAATTTAATACATGCTGCTACAGGAAGCCAATATAGCGATCTGAAAAGAGGGGTGTCCTCTGCCTGCCTCAGCTGGTTGAACACCAGATGTACTACTGCATTTTAAATCATCTTTAGTGGTTTGGTGACACATGCTGGTATTTCTTCCAGCAGTGAGTTGCAGTAGTCCAGACGTGATAAGACCAAAGCCTGGACCAGGAGTTGTGCTGCCTACTCTTGCGGATGTTGTATTGAGTGAATGTGTAAGATCAAGAGACTGAAGCAACATGGTCCCTGATCATTGATCACCACCCCAAGCTTGCGTACCATCTTGGCAGGTGTCCACGATAATGGGCAAGCTGAACAGAGATGGGGTGCTGAACAGACGGAAGAACTAGGAATCAACTTTGAATCATCTTTATAACATTATCCAACATTGCCACTGGTGCTGTGTACTGTAGAAATTATGACATGAATTAGTCCAGTGGATCGAGACTGTTATTTTAAATTGAGTTCATAAAGAACACGGGGACACAGTTGGAAACTTGTTAAGGGTAAATTTCACACAAACATTGGGACATTTTTCTTTACAGTGAGAACCATAGACATGTGGAGTAAGTGACCAAGTAGTGTGGTAGACTTTAAGGACCTTCAGAACTCGACTTGGTGTTATTTTACACAAATTAACTTGATAGGACTGAAATGAGAAGTCAAGCAAAATGACACGTTTCATTGGTTAACTAGAAAGATTACAATATGTTAGCAAGCAAGTTTCGAGGCAACTCGGGCCCCTTCTTCAGGCAAGATGTACAACACCCTAGTACTTACTGGATAGGACTGGCGAGCTTTGTTGGGCTGAATGGCCTGTTCTAGTATAGATGATAGATAGATAGATCGATAGATAGATAGATAGATACTTTATTAATCCCAAGGGGAAATTCACATACTGTAATTCAGCAGCAGTATACTGATACAAAAAACAATATTAAATTAAAGAGTAATAAAAATGCATGTTAAAACAGACAATAACTTTGAATAATGTTAGCATTTACTCCCTGGGGGATCTAATAATAATGCAGAGGCCTACGTCAATCTAAGCTTATTTCATGTTCACTCAAAAAAATGCTTTCCAGAACTTCCAGAAGTTTATTTAACAATACTTTAGGAAAAATACAGGTGTTTGAAACGTTGTGAGCAAACAACTAGATAACATCACAAGTGGAGTATGCGACATAAGTAATGTGTGATTTTTTCACTGACGTCTTGATATTATTTGTTGTTGTTGTTGTTGTTCCGTGTTGGTCGCCAAAAACCACTGTTACATCAGAGACTTTGTGATCTCCATTTTATCTGAGTACATGAAATTAACTTCTCTAAAATGTACAAGGGGTAAGTAACATATCAAAAACATCATTTTTACGGTGAAATAGTACCTTTATGGATACCCCACCTTTTTTAAGGGAAGTTTTCACCCCAAAAATGACGGGGTCTCCATAAAGGTACTGGCAGCCACCTTTTGGCAGTTATTTGGTCCAATAATTACTCAGCAAGGAATAGGAGGCTGGTACCAGGTTATTTTGTGCCCAAAGCCAAGCTTATTAGTGCACCAACTGACTGTTCGGTAGTTACCCCATGCGGCTGGGATTTCCCCCCCCCTTATGATGTGCGTCTTAGGTAAATGCCTACCGTATATACTTGTGGATAAGTCAGGACTTGATTTTATCATATAATTTCCGGTATTTTATTATGTTGGTCATATAATTCGAATGCGGGAAACTCATGTTATTGGTCCAAGAGATTATGATATGCTAATGCCCACCTGAGAGAGTAACCACGGAGCACACTGCCTTTCTTTTCTATGTGGGTGTGGCAATGTGCTGTATCAGCATGTGCTCCTAACCTCTCTCTCTATTGTGCCTACGTGACCACTCGGTAATACCCAAACTATTCCAAAGCGATGTTTGCACTGTTTTGTGTTTTTTGTATCTCACACCCTCATACACCTTCATCGTAAGAGCATCCCTTATCTCCAATGCAGTGTTCGTTCAGAAGAAAATATGAAGCTGGTTTTAAATTAAAAGTGGCGAAAGATATTGGTAACTGTGCTGTTACAACAAAATTTGATGTGTCTTAGAAACTGGGGCGAGATTAGAGGAGCCAAGAAGATGTAAAAAACAAACAGGTGTATAAATCGGGATCTGATTTTATGATCGATTTTTCAGGTTTCAAGACCCGACTTATACGTGAGTATATACGGTAATTCGCTTTAAAATTGCCGCCGGCCCTGTCTATAGCACAAACATTATTTCCATGTGATGGTCCCCTGTCCCAGGATAGTTAAACTACCTTTTCATGCGTTTTTTCCAATTTTTTTGGCCAGCCTCCAATTGCATTCCAGCTACGATATTTTAGATTACTAGAAAGTATTTCACAAAACAAACAGATGTTACCAATGTAATAAACAGAAATACTAAAAGTGCAGTCCCCAAAATCCTTAGCAAATCAGGTGGTGCACATAACATGCATTACTAAGCTCAACAGGCCACTAACTTCTGATCTCATGTGATGTCCAGCATATTTCCTTAAATGTTCTGCTTCAGGAGGACCATCTTACATTTTCAGTTGTATCCTGTCACGGCCCATTGCTAAAACCTTGTGGCAGTCATTTGGCCCAATAATTGCTCAGCTTGATCATATAAAGCCCAGGAATATGAGGCCATTTTGTGGGATGCTCTACAGTACAAGCATTGTTTCCATATGATGGTCCCCTGTCCCAGGGCAATTAAATTGCCTTTTCACATGATGTTTCTGTTATTTTGCTCAGCCTCATATTGCATTCCACCTTTCCTATTTTAAATTAGAAAAAAGTATACTATTTCACAAAATGAATAGACATTGCCATTGTAATAAACATAAATATTAAAAGTGCAGCCCCCATTATCCTCAGCACATAACATGCAGTGCTGTGCTTAACTGGCCACTAAATTCTGATCTTATCTGTGGTCCAGCATATTTCCTTAAATGTTCTGCATCAGGAGGACCGTCTTGTATTTTTAGTTGTATCCTGTCACAGCCCATTGCTAAAACCTTGTGGCAGTCATTTGGCTCAATAATTGCTCAGCTTGATCATATAAAGCCCAGGAATATGAGACCACTTTGCAGGACACTCTACAGTACAAGCATTGTTTCCATATGATGGTCCCCTGTCCCAGGACGATTAAATTGTCTTTTTCATATGATGTTTCCATTATTTTCCCCATTCTCATATTGCATTCCACCGTTTCTATTTTAGATTCGAAGAAAATATACTATTTCACAAAATGCATCGACATTACCATTGTAATAAACATAAATATTAAAAGTGCAGCCCCCATTATCCTTAGCAAATAACACGCAGTGCTATTCTTAACTGGCCACCAACTTCTGATCTTATTTGAGGTCCAGCGTATTTCTTTAGATGTTCTGCTTCAGGAGGGCTGTCTTGTATTTTTTGTAGTATCCTGTAACATCCCACTGTTAAAATCAATGGCATTCATTTTTATTCCTTTATTTTTTTTAAATGAAGGCTCTCTCACTCTCTGTTAGACATTTTTGGTCTCATTTGACATCTCATCTTCCAAGCCTTAATTGATGAGTTGAGAGTTTTCTCACTATTCTGGATTTTTTTTTCTGGGAATGTATCTATTTTGTGTCTGTCTCTTCATTCTCCTAATTATAGAGCTCTGCCTGAAGGTCGGCCATCATTATTTTTAGATCAAAATCAAATAAGAGTGCCTGCACATCTCTCTGCTGGCTTCTCCATTATATTTGACATTTTGCAGATCAAATCCACTTTCTTCTTAGGGCTCAGACTTTTCACTTGCTAGGCTAAGACACTTTTTTGAAATTAATAGATACTTGTTATTAATTGAAGTTGAGCTTGAATGAATTCATCAATCAGGGACTGATCAATCTTATCAGGAAGCCACGATGCAGTTTGGTTGCAGAGATGGCCTGATCCTGAAAGACATACAATCCTCATTTCTCAACATCCACTCGAGAGTCAGATCTTGAATTAAGTCTAAGTATGGAATTGAAAAATAAAATTTATAATCCAAGGACATTGCATTTGTATCTGACCACCTGCTGTGTCAGTAAAAAACACAGAGGGCTTTTGAGCCAAATGAAACAGTCATTGACTTGCCTGATGCAAATGAATAGAAGCACTGTGGAGTAGGCCTTAATAAGACTTCTTCACAGCCCAAAGTATTGACATTTAGTTTCTTGCTTAGTAACGCTATGGAATTTACATATTCTGCCTAGTTTCTCCTAGTGCTGCAGTTTCTTTTCATATCCAAAAGATGTGAAGATCAGGTTTCTCGTCCTGGGCTGTTTGCCATCATGCACCTTTGGAGTTAATTTTAGTGACTTATTAGAATAACTGGACCGAATAATTGTTACAGGACCATGTGGAACAGAGTGACTGTCAGGGTCCTAAAAATAGTTGGGGTGACAGCCGGGCCATCCCGTTCAACTGCAATGTAACAGAACGTCAAGGAAATAAACGTGAGTGCGGATACACACAAGCATAAAGTTATCACCTATCATATTTAAGAGAGATCTGACTCAGACCTCCGTCCTGGTGAAAGTTCGGGTCGCAAGGGAGACACCTCCTTCCAGGAAGAGGTGGGACTTATGAAGACGATAGGGTGTGGTCAGTCAGCCATCTTCTCTGAACGGCAGAGGAAAGTGACAAGACATTTAGCAGCAGTGCCCTCTCTTGCCCCGGGATGGCACTGCATACTTGAATGGAGCCAGAATGTTGGTCCTCAGACACACATGTGTGACAGCCTATTAAACTATAACAATAAAGTAATAATAATAATACGTTTCATGTATATAGCAGATAGATAGATAGATAGATAGATAGATAGATAGATAGATAGATAGATAGATAGATAGATA
>JANRMT010027041.1:20846846-20861706 GCA_026402145.1 Polypterus bichir lapradei | reverse complement strand
ATAGATAGATAGATAGATAGATAGATAGATAGATAGATAGATAGATACAGTAGATACTTTATTAATCCCAAGGGGAAATTCACATAATCCAGCAGCAACATACTGATACAAAAAACAATATTAAAGAGTAATAAAAATGCAGGTAAAAACAGACAATAACTTTGAATAATGTTAACGTTTAACCCCCCGGGTGGAATTGAAGAGTCACATAGTGTTGGGGAGGAACGATCTCCTCAGTCTGTCAGTGGAGCAGGATGGTGACAGCAGTCTGTCGCTGAAGCTGCTCCTCTGGCTGGAGATGATCCTGTTCAGTGGATGCAGTGGATTCTCCGTGATTGACTGGAGCCTGCCCAGTGCCCGTCGCTCTGCCACGGATGTCAAACTGTCCAGCTCCATGCCTGGCGTCCCTCTTCTTTATGCTGCCTCCCCAGCACACCACTGCGTAGAACAGGGCACTCACCAGAACCATCAGATAGAACATCTGCAGCATCTTATTACAGATGTTGAAGGACGCCAGCCTTCTAAGGAAGTATAGTCGGCTCTGTCCTCTCTTGCAGAGAGCATCAGTATTGGTAGTTCAGTCCAATTTATCATCCAGCTGCACTCCCAGGTATTTATAGGTCTGTAACCTCTGCACATCCAAAGCACATTTCTTATGCTCAAGGTGCTATATAAATAAAATATATTTCTAAAACCAATTGGCTGCATCACTAAGGATTTAAATATGTCATATCATGTGAATAGAATTCAGCAAAATACAAGGAAATCCTTAAGAAAAACTTGATAAAGTCTGCAAGAATATAAAATATGAAAATATAAAAATATCTACCCATTAAATGTCAGTCAGTCATTATCCAACCCGCTATATCCTAACACAGGGTCACGGGGGTCTGCTGGGGCCAATCCCAGCCAACACAGGGCACAAGGCAGGAACAAATCCCTGGGCAGGGCACCAGCCCACCACAGGGCACACACTAAGGACAATTTAGGATCGCCAATGCACCTATCCTGCATGTCTTTGGGTGGAAACCCACACAGACACGGAGAGATCATGCAAACTCCACGCAGGGAGAACCCATGAAGTGAACCCAGGTCTCCTTACTGCGAGGCAGCAGCACTACCACTGTGCCACCGTGCTGACCCTATTAAAAGTTTTCACATTATATTCTTACATAATGTTAAAACTCAGTCGCTCACAATGGAGTTAAATTGCCTCTTTTTTTTACACTGATCAACACAAAGAGTTTCATTAATTTCAAAGGAAAACATATCTCTGCCAAGTTGTCTAAATTAATTACACATTTGAAGCAAAAAATAATTAATCGCATACTCTTCCATATTCTTTCCATTTTTTAATGGCTGATTTAACTTGGAATCCACTTTGATATTTTCTAGTCTCCATCCCCGGAACTGTCTTATTGTGAATTGCACAAGTTTACTAACTACACCAGAATCAATGTCATTAATATCAAAAAAAGTCAGAAGAAGTAACAGGCAAGGACAGACCCCCTGAGGGACTCCGCCGATGACGTGTAGCACTTTGCACTTCCCCACATGACATTTCTACATTCTAACATTAAAGAGTCTTGTTCTGTTGATCAGGGTCAAAAAATCTAAATTCCATCCTCTGTGACTTAATATTGTGGAGCAATAACATGAAAATCTCCAAGGGGGTGAACACTTTTTATAGGCACTGCTTGACTTTATTTGCCCCAATATGAATAACTGAACATGAACATGGACTGAGGTGGAGTGTTTTAATTCCTGTATATCACCTTAAACCACAGAGCTGTCCTGTTACAGAAAAAATAAAGTTCAGAAAAAAGGTAGGACTGAACGTTCTATTGAGCAATCTATCAGTTTAGTTGCTCAGCCATTTTGCACCCAGACACTAATTGCGTTTTTGTCTTTAAATCTGGTGCCTTATCTTCAAGCAATCCTGTGCTTTCGTGAGCCATTAACAACTTCCATCCATCTATCCCGTTTCAAATCTGTTTAATCTCATGAAGTATTATGGAGGGTCAGAGTCTCTCTTGACTACGTGAAGTACAAGGCAAGAACCAGCCATGTATGCAGCACCATTAATTTTAGGGTCACCACTAAATGAACCTGAGGAGATGTTTTGTCTTATTGATGAAGAAATCCTCTTAGCGGGTTTCTGGGTGAGAAGGCTTCTTCTTTAGCAAGGTTATAACTTGTACTTCACTTACATGCAAAATGGCTGGCACCTTTACCTCAAGGTTACTTACGAGAGATCAGGATTCATTCATCTATTTAATTCAATACAGTGACATGGGGTCACATCCTAGTAGCTTTGGGTTAGGCGTCATCTGTAATCCCAGGCAGATTTAATGACATATTGTGCAACAAATAAGCGGCGGGCAGCAAACCAACAATCTCGTGCTATAAAAAGGTCAGTGTCAAAGATCATCTAGTCAGATTCCATTAGCTTTTACACAATAAAAATGAGGGAATGGGTGGAGGCCACCTTTTATTTGAGCAGATCCTATCTTGGTAAATGGAGTGAAGCTATTGAACTCGCTGAGCGATATGTCAAGTCTCTGGCATGACAGAACTGGTATGATTTGCTTTTATTCTCAGTTTTTTACAGCTTGCTTTCGTACTTTTTCCTGTCTTCTTTCTCATGTTCCCATGTGTACAATCTCATTTTGATAACACGATGCCAGTCTTCCTGAAATACCGTTTAGTTTTGTTATCTGTCACCACCATTTTGTTTCTGTAACTACAGTTGAAGTGAGAAGTTTCCATATACTTAAGGTAAAACTCACTTTATAACCCCTTCACAGATTTTATATCTACAAACTATAAATTTGGCATATCGTTTAAGGCATCTGCTTTGTGCAGGACAAAAGTCATTTTTTCCAACAATGTTCACGGACCTCAAAGTATTTCACTTTTTTGACCATATCACAATTCCAGTGGGTCACGCGCATCCATACACTTTGTTGACATGCCTTTAAACAGCACGGAAAATTCTAGAAAATGACGTCAATTAGAGAATTAGCTTCTAATACCCAATTAGCCTAATTGGAGTCAACAAATGGATGTAAGGCCTACCATCAATTCACTGCCTATTTGCTTGGCATATTTGGAAAATCAAAAGAAATCAGCCAAGACCTTGGAAAAAAAAATTGTGGACCTCCACAATTTAGGTTCATTCTTGGGAACAATTTCTAGACTCCATGTTTATCTGTACAAACAATAATACGGAAGTATAAACACTATGGGCCCGCACAGCCGTCATACCCCTCAGGAAGGAGGCACATTGTGTCTCCAAGAGAAGAACGGACTTTGGTGTGAAAAGTGCAAATCAACCCCAGAACAACAGCAAAGGACCTTGAGAAGATGCTGGAGGACCCCGGTAGACAAGTATCGATATCCACAGTAAAACCAGTCCAACATCAACATAACCTGAAAGGCTGTTCAGCAAGGAAGACACCACTGCTCCAAGAAAAGCCAGCCTGCAGTTTGCAATGGCACATGGGGACAAAGAAAATACCTTCTGAAGATACCTCATCTGGTCTGATAAATCGTAACTCTGGGTCTGCCAGATCTCTTCCTATCAGAGTTTCTTCCAGTTTCCAAATGCCTTTGGATTGTGTAGGATGTATATACTCACGTATAAGTTGGGTCTTGAAACCTGAAAAATCGTTCATAAAATCAGATCCAGGCTTATACGCCTGTTTGTTTTTCACATCTTCTTACCTCCTCTAATTTCGCCCCAGTTTTTCCAAATTAAAAGGCCTACACTTCTAAGGTCAATAATGCTCTCTCTGTCCCATTTCATTTGTTAATGGCTATTTTCTTGACATTATCTTGGGAATATTGTCCAGGTAGTACTTCAGAGGGTGTAGTAACACAGCAGTCTGTTCCAACTCTGCTTTAAGACACACAGAGGGTTTTTAAGTAATTACCAGAAATTGGGACACCTGTGCAAATTGTTCACTTCAATTTGCAAGGCTTAATTGACTTTAATTGCTGCAGAACATCATTAGGTTGTAAGCTTATTAGTTGTTCCCTGAAGAACGCCCATTTGTAATATCCTGTAAACTTCCTCTAAACTTTAAACTTAAACCTCTGGCACTTTACTGCATACCTTTAAACCATTTTAGGTCATTCATTACATTTGAACTGATTTAAGAAAAACCGAGGTGTTCTAAAACATTTGACTGGTAGAGTACATGGAAACACTTCTGTGGTTCTGTGCTGCTGCTTGCCTAACTTAGACCTGCTGGTGAACACAATCTGGCGATGCCACCTCAGCGTGGTATCAAATCTCAATCCAGACTCTTTAAACATGTAACTCTTATCTGATAGAACAAACTGCCCACCTCCATCCAAAATTTCTGACTCCCTCAATGTGTATAAGAAGCGTTTGAAGACTCTCTTGTGTGTTGAATCTCTGTGTAACTGATATTAGCTGTGGGTGGCACAGTGGCACAGTGGTAGCAGTAATGGATCAAGGTTTATGTCCTAAGTCCTCCCTTTGTGGAGTTTGCATGTTGTCTCCGAGGGGTTTCCTCCCACTGTCCAAAGACATGCAGGTTAAGTAAATTGGTGATATTAAATTGCCCCTAGTGTGTCTTTGGCATGTGTGATGAACTGGTGCCCTGGCCAGGGCTTATTCCTGCCTTGCACCTTATATCCAGTATCCGCCCGCAACCCTGGTCTTGATTAAGCGGGTTAGACAATGATGTGACATGACATGATATTAGCTGTTAAATTTTCAGAATCTGGGAATTGTAACTCGCTTGTATTTTGTTACTGAGCACTTCATTTGTGATGATCAATCTTGTAACACTTATTCCCAGACTGCTCATTTATTTTGACCTCTTTTGCAGGTTACTTTGGATTAAACTGTCCCCTAAGTACATAAATATAAATGTAAATGTAACAATGCAGGTTGTGAATGGCAGCCTCATGTAGAAGTGAATCCATATTGACCTTTCAAAGTGTGCAAAGCAGCCCTGAGCCAAAATCACCGCTCACTTTCAGTCTTAGATTATTTACTGAGAAGTGATGGCGCGAGCTGCCAGGCTGTTGGCAGCAGGTGTTTACAGCGTAGGCTGTGCATCATATGGTGTGCTAAACTCAAGGTGGCTTACAATAGTTCCTATGTTCTCATTTTCTAAAAAGAGAAAATACAAAAATCCACGACAATTGAATATCTTTAAGGAGTGGGGCTTGTTTGGAGTCCAGGCTGGCCATTTCAGTTGTGGAGTCTGCATGTTCTTCTGTGTCTTTGTGGGCTTTCTTACACCCTGGAAACACTGTGGAGGGGAGTGTTTGTGTGGGATTGTGCTCCATTATACAACAGGACCCTCAGCATCTCCCTACCTCTACCTTCAAGGCTGTTATACAGCCAGCCAGTGAAATGGTATTATATAAAAAAAGGCAGTCAAAAATCCATACATGTGTGCACTGACCTGTATCTGTAAGTAAGGTGGTCTCCTTCCGCTTGTTGAGCAGATGTCACTTCAACACAACCAGCTGCCCGATGTTACCAAATGTGAGTTGGCCACCCGTTCTTAATTCCAAACAGAAAAAGACATGGAGCACTTAAATGGTTTGAAATAGCAGAGCTTCCCTGCTAAATGCGGCGGACTTAAAGACATCAGTAGTGACTCGTTTAATTAAAGCAGCATGTGGAGACGTCTGTGTTATTTATAGTGGAACAGGTCAGCTGTTCGGAATCACTCGAAAGTGAGAAATCATTTAAATGGACGGGCCTATTTATCTGCGTCTGACCTGAGATGCCCGTTTGTCGCAAACACATTAATAATGTTGGTGTTTATACAAAAACAGAGCAGCTGCTACTGCTCTTTGTACTTAATGTGTCCAAATTGGTAGATTATAAAATAATAACCCCCAGATACGCCAATAAAGAGCCACTTTAGCAGACAGAGAAGACCCCTCAGAATATGATATCAATGCAATGTTAGGTTACCTTTTCTTTCTTTCAGTTTTTTTTTTGGCCTGAATACATTATTCTTTATCCTTTTTATATTTTTCATTTTAGCTTTGATAAGATAATTAACAAGATGGTTCAGTTTGCTGATGATAGCAAATTAGGATGATTGACAGATAATTGAGAATCTGTTATATCATTACAGAAGGACTTGGACAACACACACGCTTGAGCAGATGAAATTTATTATCAGTAAATGTAAAGTATTACACGTAGAGAGTAAAAATGTCAGGTCTGAATACACATTGGGAGATCTGAAAATTGAAAGTACGCCTTATGGGAAGGATTTAGGAGTCGTAGTGGACTCAACACAATCAACTGCCAGACAGTGTTCAGAAGCCATTAAGAAGGCTAACAGAATTTCAGGTTATATAGCGCCTTGATGTGTGGAGTACAAGTCACAGGAGGTTGTGCTCAAGCTTTATAACACACTGGTGAGGCTTCATCTGGAGTACTGGGTGCAGTTTTGGTCTCCAGGCTACAAAAAGGACATAACAGCACAAGAAAAGGTCCAGAGAAGAGCGACTAGGCTGATTCCAGGGCTACAGGGGTTGAGTTATGAGGAAAGATTAAAAGAGCTGAGCCTTTACAGTTTAAGCAAAAGAAGATTAAGAGGTGACAGGATTGAAGTGTTTAAAATTATGACGTGAATTAGTCCAGTGGATCGAGGTGGTGACTTTAAAATGAGTTTATCAAGAACACGGGGACACAGTTGGAAACCTGTTAAGGGTAAATTTCGCACAAACATTAGGAAGTTTTTCTTTACACAAAGAACGATAGACACTTGGAATAGGCAACCAAGTAGTGTGGTAGACAGTAAGACTTTAGGGACTTTCAAAACTCAACGATGTTATTTATGAAGAATGAAGTTGATAGGACTGGTGAACCTTTTGGGCCTGAATGGCCTTCTCTAATGTTCAAATGTGTGATACATGTGTGGTGCCCTCTGTGGCCCAACACTTCACAACGGCGCGTAGCGCTTGCAGGGAGCGGGGAGGAAGTTCTGGGGTTGGCGAGCGAAGCGATCAGGGAGAAAAGCCCCCTAGTTTAATATATTTAAATAATTCAGATGGGAATATAAGTAACAAGATGGTTCAGTTTGCAGAGGATAAAAGTGCAGTATTGGGACAAAGTCACATTTCTTCTTGATATACCCCTCTGCTCCATAGTTTAAAATTACAAATCAAGCAAACAAATTTGTTGTCAATTGACATGTAAGAAATAATTAATATACAGATATTGTTGGGGTTGAGTTGTAATCATTTGTTTCCACTACAGAATGTGCTCACTATAGGGATATTAATGTAGGCTAACAGAGTGTCAGGTTATATAGCGCCTTGATGTGTGGAGTACAAGTCACAGGAGGTTCTGCTGAAGCTTTATAACACACTGGTGAGGCCACATCTGGAGTACTTTGTGGATCACACATTTAGTTTTAATTGTATTGCGCTCCCATTTTCACTATTTATAACTATGGAAGCAGGAGGCAAGGAGGGTCTCCTAAAATCCATAGCCTTTTCCATTGTTTTCAAGGTGTTTGACTTCAGATTTTTGAAGGGTGCCCCTGAAATGGGGAGACCATGTAGTAAAAGTGTTGTCATTTCTACATGATGTGTGTAAAATGTATGCAAATTCCCTTAAATGAAAGTCTGCAATGTGCACTTTAGTCACATCTGAATTGTTTGATTTGTTTTTTTAAACTGTCGAGCACAGAGGTTGTTCCAAATATTATGGAGGGCCCTGTATGTTTCTTAATTCAATTTTACCAATTCATGTGGTTAAAATTGCTTTCACAGATAACAGATTTCAAAAAAGAAGCATCATATTGCAGTAGCAATAACCAGCAAAAAGAGCCTCAATAATTTGTGCTCTGAGCAAATGTCACAGAGGCATGAAGAGTACTTATGGTGCCTTTGGGTTAGAAATCAAGAAGTGATGTCATTGAATTAAAGTGCAGGGAGCAACACACTCATGGTGCACTGGCATGAAGAAAATGAAAATCCAGACACAGATGAAGGATCACCAGCGCAGGCCTGGAGGGGCTGGCACTCCAGATTTACCACATATACAGGCAGCTTATTAACTTTTAAAAGTGCAGTATTAGTATTCTGGTAGTGAACCCACTCCAGAAGCTGGATGTCTGCAGCATGCCTGGCGTCACTGTGAGCGTCATTTGCCGCCTTGTCACATAAACAGCTCAGTTTTCAGCTTTATCTGCCTTTGTATACAGCTTGCACATTTCTTTTCACTTTGGTTTTCTTGAGATATCCCAATTTCCTTCCACATCTAAATTATCTGCAATTTACAACAGTGGATTCAAAATCTATTCAGACCCCCCATCATTTTCTGCACACTGTGTTGTAAATTTAATTTTAAATAAATACATTTGTTTTGTTTGCCCTTCAGTCTACCCTCAAATAACCCATACATGACAAAGTGAAAGCATGTCTTCAGAAAGGTCAATCAGTCATTTCCTAACCTGCTGTGTCTTGATCAGGGTCTCTGGGGTCTGCTGGAGCCTATCCCAGCTAGCATAAGGCACAAGGCATTGAACAAACCCTGGATATGGCACCAGACCATCACAGGGTACGTGTGTTAAAAACGCCAATTCACATAACCTGATTGTGTTTGGACTGTGGGAGGAAACCAGAGCACATGGAGAAAACCCACGCAGACACGGGGAGCACATGCAAATCCCACACAAGTTGGACCCCACACACAAACCCTGGTCTCCTTACTGCGATGTAGCAACTCTACCACTGTGCCATCATGCATCCTCTTCAGAAAGGTTGATTAAAAATCAAAGACTGAAGTCTCTCATGTCTATACCTACGGTGGAATACCGGGGGCATACAGCTCCCCAAACTTGGACACAGACAGGCACAGAGACTCAAGTCCAAGGCAACACACGTTTATTTTTCGTGGGGCAGTGCTTTTTCTTCGCTCCCCACTAAAGTGCACAGTACAAAAGCACCAGCTTTTTCTTCTTCTTCTTCTTCTTATTCTTCCTTTTCCTTCTCTTTCTCCTTCTCCTCTCTTTCTCTGCCAGTTTCTCTCCTCTCCCAGCAAGCTTTGTCCTCCACCTCCCGACTCTGCCTTCCTGTGTGATTAGCACTCCCAGGTGTAGTGGAAGTTCATTATAGGGTTCTGCAGCTCCCCCTGGGGCCTCCCACGGAATCCAACAGGGTCCCAACAAACTCCAGCTCCCAGCCTGCCCTGCAGGAATCCATGGTGCCACAGCCGTCCAGGAGGGCTGCTCTGTAACGTCTCAGGAGAGGTATTGCCTCAGTAATCCTCTCTCCCCTGATCCTTCCATTTCATTGTAGGAGCCTCTTTGGCATCTGTTGTAGCTTTGGGTTTTCTTAGGTAAGCCACTACAAGGTTTGCACACCTTGATTTGAGCAGTTTATCCCATTCTTCATGGCAGATCCTCTCAAGCTTCACTCTGTTGGATGGGAAGTGTCGATAAACTGCCATGTTCAGACCCTCCACAGATATTCTCTGGTGTTGCAGTCTGGGCTTTGACTGGACCACTCAAAGACAGTGATAGACTTGTGCCACAGCCACTCCATTGTTACCTTGGCTGTATGCTTTGGGTCATTCCAGCTGGGTAGGAGTCCTGGCTGTTCATTACACTATCTATCAATCTATCTATCTATCTATCTATCTATCTATCTATCTATCTATCTATCTATCTATCTATCTATCTATCTATCTATCTATCTATCTATTATATAGTGCCTTTCATTTCTATCTATCTGTTTATCTATCTATCTATTATATAGTGCCTTTAATCTATCTATCTATCTATCTATCTATCTATCTATCTATCTATCTATCTATCTATCTTTGATTGACTTAGGACTTAGAACAGTGGATGCAGGTTGTTCCTTTACAATGAGTTCAACAAGAAGCACAGTTGGAGATATGTTAAGACTAAATTTTATACCAACATTATAAAGTTTTCCTTCACACAGAGAACCACTAGTGTGATAAACAGTTAAGAGTTCAGAGACCTTCAAAACTCCACTCAATGATATTTTGGAGCAATTTGATGGATAGGACTGGAGGGCTTTCCTGGGCTGAATGGCCTCTCATCAGAATGTTTCTGATGTTCTAATATATTTGTTAGATGTTTATTTGCTGACAGTAATTCTCATTGATGATCATCAGGCATCTCTTCCATCATGTCCTTGTCATCCATCAATCCATTAATTATCTGAAGCAGTGTTTAATTCTTCCTAAACTGTGTCCTCTTTGTGTAATTTGTCTGTTCTCTCTGATGTGTCTGTTGGCTCACAAACACTTGGTGTGTGTCCAAAAGTGCACAGTTTGAGAAACTAGTGTTCCACATCATTATACTTAAAGCTATGGGGACAGGACCGAGCTGCCTATGGAGTTGCAGTGGATAAAATTGGGTTTAAATTTCTATGATGATGTATAGTTTTCTTTATGGATAAGCCAGCAGGAAAGTGAAAGTCAAAAAGTCAAAGTGAACTTTATTGTCATCTCAACCATATACAAGTATACAGATAGACGAAATTGCAAAGCTCAGGGTCCACAATGTAACAGCATGATTTGCAAATAATAAATTATAAATAGAATTAAAATTTAAATTTAAAATTAAAACACAAACAAGACATTGTACAAAGACAAGACAAAGAAGTAGCAATATTGACATGTAGTTAGCAATATGAACATTGATGCAATGTATAGTACTTGCAATCTACTTACAAGGGGAAATTCACATACTCCAGCAGTAGCATACTGATAAAAAACAATTTAAATTAAAGAGTGATAAAAATGCAGGTATAACAGACAGTAACTTGTATAATGTTAACGGAAGATGGTCAGTCTGTCTAGCTGGATGGCCGAGTCTGCAATGTTATCCTGGAGCCATGTCTCAGTGAAAATAAAGAAGCAACAGTCTCTCATTTCCCACTGCTTGGCCCGCTGCAGCTTTATATAATCCAGCTTGTTGTCCAGCGATCGGACGTTCGTGCGCAGAATGGACGGTATCGCAGGTCTGGTGGGGTTAGTTTTTAGCCTTGTGCTAACACCACCGCGTTTCCCTCGTTTCTACTTCCGATTGCTGCGCTTGCGTTTTCGCCAGCTCAGCTTCTCAGGCTGCCAAAGTAAGCAAAGGCTGCGGAGCATCTCTGTCACATCACTGGATATTTCGACGCAGTTTCTTCGGAAATCGAGCAGGATTTGCAGCTCGTAAATGTATGTCTGCATACTATTATCACTTAAATCTACTTCTTTTCTTATACTAGTTGACAAAGACAAACAAAGATTAACACTAAACACACAAGTGATGTGTGGGAATGATTCTTCAGTTTTGTGCTAAATATGTCCAAAAACAGGAGTCACCAACTCTAGTACTGGAGGACCACCATGGCTGCAAGTTTTCATTCTAACCCTTTTTTAGTAAGTGCCCTGTTTGTGCTGCTAATTAACTTCTTGCAAATTCATTATAATTGAATTACTTTTTTAAGATTTGTTTCCCTGAATTTCTTCATCATCCCTCTGAATTGCTTCATTTCTTTCCTTAAACAGCACCCAACTAGTAATGAAATGTGAAGTGAGTGAGCCAATAGAAGGTCAACTAAGTCAGGGCCTCAAACTCCAACCAGCTGGTTAATGAGGTGCCAATTCTTGTCGTTAATTAAACTCGTTCTTTAATTCCGGGGCTTGTTGCTGCTCTCGTGGTGCATTAGCAGACATTTCCAAAAGTGTTGATTTTCTCTTTTCTAACAGCACTGTTAAAATGTTTTGTGGACCTGAGCAGATCACCATTCCTGAGACCTTCATCTTTCTTTATTTTCAGATATTGTATGATGGACACCAATTGTTTTGGCTCATTTTGTATCTCATTATTGTTTGGCTGCTAATTAAGGGAAAAGAAACGATTAAGGGGTCTGAGTCCTCAAGAGCAAATCATTTAAAATGTGTTCAAAAGAAGTTAATTAGCAGCAAAAAACAGGGCACTCATTAAGCAAAGGGTTTGAATGAAAACCTGCAGCCATGGTGGTCCTTCAGGACCGGAGATGGCGACCCCTGGTCCACAAGGTCTAATCAGACGGTACTGGATAGATTTAGCTCTCTCAATATTCCTCACCCTTATTTTTATTTTCCATTTCAATGAACATCATGACTGGGACACCAAAGCGCATGTTCATTTCAGCTTCTCTTTTGTGTTTTTCAGCTATAAAACGGTGGTCACGCAGAAGAGAGCAGGAGTGGCAGTGGTGGTTTGCTGGGCTGTGTCTTTCATTGTTGGATTCACTCCAATGCTGGGCTGGAATAACCTGACCAAGATCCTCCAGAATGGAGACCACAATTCTTCTGACCAGATGATCACCTGCCAGTTTGAAAATGTCATCAGTATGGACTATATGGTCTACTTCAACTTCTTTGGCTGGGTGCTGCCTCCTCTTCTACTTATGCTCTTAATTTACACTGAGATTTTTTACATGATCCACAAGCAGCTCAACAAGAAGGTTTCTGCCAATTCCACAGATCCGAGAAAATATTATGGGAAAGAGTTAAAGCTGGCCAAGTCACTGGCTCTGGTGCTCTTCTTGTTTGCAGCCAGCTGGCTACCTCTTCACATTTTAAACTGCATCACATTATTCTGCCCTTCGTGTCAAAAGCCAATGATCCTGACTTATATTGCCATATTTCTAACCCACGGAAACTCGGCAGTCAACCCCATCGTCTACGCTTTCAGAATAAAAAGGTTCAGAACAGCTTTTCTCAAAATATGGAGTCAGTATTTTTGTTGCAAGCAAATACCCAATCCTTCTAACTTTTGTAGCGAGAGAACGGAAAACAATGATCTGCAAAATGCGATCTGAGCTTTCACAAGGAAAGTTGTTCTTGAGGACCCGGGACTCTAAGAATGTAATCTGCCTGAATGAAGAGGCACACTGAGTGCTGTGAGCTTCACAGGCAGCATATCGCTGACTCGACAGAAATATCATGCAGTGCCATTCTGATCTGAGAACTCACTTCATAAACCGCCTGGAGGAGAGAAATATCAGAATTTATTTGCAATAACGGATTCTTGACTAAAGCAGGAATGTGTGCTCATTTGTAGATTTCACACACACAAATACGTAAGAGTCAGAGCAGAGCCACATCAGTGTGTGGCTGCAAAAGGCGAAAAATGACGAATATTAACATCATGTAGAAAATTAAAATGAAATGTTATGTGTTTAGCTATTCATAAATCTATTATAAGGGCATAACAAGCTATACACACACACGCACACACATATATATATATAGAAAGAGGTATAAAAATATAGCTCCACGTAGATCTTTTAATGGAGGAAACATGCATAAGGATTAGTCACTTCTGAACTTATAACTGGATAATGAAAAAGTTATCAGAAAACAGTCCTATATACTCTAAAAGAGCCAACAGCACCTCATGATCCACAAACAGAAACGACTTCAATAAAACACACACTGGGCTCTAAACACTGAAGAATCAATGATACTGTATATGGGAATTTAAAGAAGTGATATGACCTTTAAACAGGCAAAAGGCTTACAAAAAATACATCACCACATATGAATAGAATAAAGAGAGAACATGCATATGTATGCAAAGAGAAATACATAAATATATATCTATATATAATACCCTACCGTGGCTGTCCGTTTGTCTGTCTGGGATTTTAAATCACCTGTAGCTCACAAACCGTTTGAACTATTAACCTGAAATTTGGTACACATATACTACGTGACGTCTAGTGTCCATTTTAGGGATGATGATTGACCTCCAAGGTTATTCCTCTTTTTATTTTTATCTTATTTTATTGCAGTATCAACTCTCGGCAGCAGGCAGCAGGGCGGCCGTGCGGTGTATGCGTATGGGCGCCATTCTAATTCCCTACCACCTTCACGGTCACTTCCCAAACGTCTTCATATCTTAAGTCATTCTTGACGCAGATTGAAGACTTAAGTGCCAGTGAAAAATTAAAGAAAACGTACTAAGTAATTGCAACACAAACACCGACTTAATCAGTTTTAATACGAAAAGATGCCGACAAAAGAAGAGAAGCAGTGGGCCGCTAGGGTGGAGAAAAGAAGAGCTGCTCAGGAAGTAGCAAGCGCATCAACCTCTGAGCAAATGAATGCTAAACGTACAGAGAAAGAGGATGAGAACTAGGAATGCTCAAGTCAAGTGTATTCACTGCATGTTATCATGCTGTGCGCCATTACTGGTGTATATATATATATATATATATATATATTTAATATACTGGTTTATATATATGGGTGGCACAGTGAGTAGCACTGCTGCCTCACAGTTAGGAGACCCAGGGTTCGCTTCCCGGTTCCTCCCTGCGTGGAGTTTGCATGTTCTCCCCATTTCTGCGTGGGTTTCCTCCGGGCGCTCCGGTTTCCTCCCACAGTCCAAAGACATGCAAGTTGGGCGCGTTGGCGATCCTAAATTATCCCTACTGTGTGCTTGGTGTGTGGGTGTGTTTGTGTGTGTGTGTCCTGCGGTGGGCTGGCACCCTGCCCAGGGTTTGTTCCTGCCTTGTGCTGGGTTTGGCTCCAGCAGACCCCCGTTACCATGTATTAGGATATAGCAGGTTGGAAAATGACTAACTGATGACTGGTTTATATATATATATATATATATATACTGTATACTGTACATCTTTATTTATAATATAGGGAGAGAGTCACACACACATGCTGAGGATGTGTTGAGGGCTCAGAGCAAGATGTCGCACGAGACAGCATATGCATTAACTGCTCTTTGACTTCCATACATATATATATATATATATATATATATATCTATATATATATATATATATATATATATATATATATATATATATATAT
>JANRMT010027041.1:20790792-20828136 GCA_026402145.1 Polypterus bichir lapradei | reverse complement strand
TGATTTCATTTGTTTTTTGTGGTGCCCAAATTTATGCACCTGCCTGATTTTGTTTGAACAATTATTGCACACTTTCTGTAAATCCAATAAACTTCATTTCACTTCTCAAATATCACTGTGTGTGTCTCCTATATGATATATTTAACTGACGTTTTTTATCGTAACAACCAACGATTTATACAGGAAAATAATGACTATTAACAAGGTTGCCCAAACTTTTGCATCCCACTGTATCTGTGTAGGTTATTTATGTATTTATTTATTGAGCTTCTGTAAAAATCAAAATTTTACCTTGGGGACAAATAAAGAATCTATCTATCTATCTATCTATTATATAGTGCCTTTCATATCTATCTATCTTTCTATCTATCTATAATATAGTGCCTTTCATTATCTATCTATCTATTATATAGTGCCTTTCATATCTATCTTTCTATCTATCTATCCATCCATCCATTATCCAACCCGCTGAATCCAAACAGGGTCACGGGGGTCTGCTGGAGCCAATCCCAGGGCACAAGGCAGGAACCAATCCTGGGCAGGGTGCCAACCCACCGCAGGACACACACAAACACACCCACACACACTACAGCCAATTTAGAATTGCCAATCCACCTAACCTGCATGTCTGTGGACGGAAACCCACGGGGAGAACATGCAAACTCCACGCAGGGAGGACGCGGGAAGCAAACCCAGGTCTCCTAACTGCGAGGCAGCAGCGCTACCACTGCGCCACCGTGCCGCCCTCTTTCTATCTATCTATAATATAATGCCTTTCATTATCTATCTATCTATCTATCTATCTATCTATCTATCTATCTATCTATCTATCTATCTATTATATACTGCTTTTCATATCTATCTATCTATCTATCTATCTATCATATAGTGCCTTTCATATCTATCTATCTATCTATCTATCTATCTATCTATCTATCTATCTATCTATCTATCTATCTATCTATCTATCTATCATATAGTGCCTTTCATATCTATCTATCTATCTATCTAATAAAAATGTATGTGGCAATTAAATAAATACCATTATAGTGAAGAAATAAGTTTGACTTGAAAAATATCAAACTTATCCTTTAAGAATCACACATGACAGCCTTAGTGGAAGGCAATCAAACTTCCCTGAATCAACTGCCATTCAGTTTAATTTAAATTAATTCAATTCAAATGCATTTTTCCAAGAGGTAAATTTTGATTGTCAATAACTTTAATATAGAGAGATTTGAACAGTATTTGAAAAACACAGCAAATGATAACTGTAATCAAACACAGTATGGATACTGTATACAGTACACTGACAGAGCACATTAATAGGAACACCTGCACACCTGGTTATCCATGCAATTATCTAATCAGTCAATCATGTAGCAACAGTGAAATGCATAAAAGGTCCTATAGATACAGGTCAGGACCTTCAGATAATGTTCATATCAAACACCAGATTGGGGGGCTGTTCTTCTTCTTCTTCTATGCAGGGTTGATGTGCTTGATCAGCCTTCACCAAACAGCTCAGTCCTGCACCTCCTGGCCAGCCCTTTTTCTTCTTTTACTTTATCCACCCACCTCAGTTTTGGCCTCCCTTGTTTTCTCTCCCCCTGTTCCTTCTTTCCCATTACTCGCTTGCCCACATATTCCTTGCCTCTACTCATCACATGTCCATACCATTTCAATCTACATTCAGGCACTTTCTTAGATTTCTCTCCCACTTTTGTTGTACCTCTGATTGTCTCATTTCTTCTTCTGTCCTTCTTCTCCTGCACTTGCTTTACTGCCCATGTCTCAGCTCCATACATCATTGCTGGTCTTAAAAACTTTAACTTTGACCTTCGCCTGAATTCTTCAATTACAGAATACTCCTGATACCTTCTTCCAATGGTTCCATCCACACTGCACTCTCTGGGTTATCTCTGCATTTAATTCTCCATCTTTGTCTACCATTGATCCTAGATATTCAAACTTTCTCACTCTTTACATGTACAGTAATCTCTAAATCCTGACCCTCGTTAAACCTCATATATTCAGTCTTCTTCCTGTTTGTCTTCAACCCTCCTTCTACGTCTTACAAAGTCCTTCTACGTTCTTCCAGCTTCCTCTCCACTTCCCCTTCTCTAGTGCTATAGAACGCAATGTCATCAGCACAAAGCCTTTCTCTGGGAGGATTGGTCTTTTACCCCATAACTCAACACATCCATAGTCAGATCAGAGAGGTCAAGACTTTGAGAAGGTCCCTGGTGCAGACCTCTTCTAACTGGAATCTCGGCTGTTTCCCCAACACCGCTTTTAACCCAAGTCTTCACTCCTGCAGCAATGAAGATAAATTAGACATCAATGAAGACGATAAAGAAGAATATGAAAATGAAAAAGTAGACATTTATTTAATGAAATGTAAAGGTGGATGCATTTAATTATTGCTAATACCAGAATCACACAAGCAATTCTACTGTCACAAAACTCAGAAAGTTAACCACCTAAATAAAATGACGAAAACAAAGAGGTTAAAGTTCTTCAAAAGCCACACACATCCCAAAATAAAAAAAGGAGACAAAACCACTGAAGATACTCTCAGTCCATTGACTGGTCTTCAGGAGCAGCAAATCTCTAAAATCACATCTTGTCTAAAAGTGGCAGAAGGCTACGTTTCCTGTGGATTTCTTCCATCATCCTAATTGCCCTAAACAGACTCAACCACAAGCACCTGTGCCACACCAGGGTGCAATTATTGGTTGAGGAAAAAGATGGTCAGGATGTGCAAAGGCAGAGAGTTAACAACTCTGGTGAATGACAGCACCATTCATCCCAGCCATTTCAGCCATCAGCTTGGGGAAACAGTTTGTGGTTTCAGTCAGGCCTACTTAGTGACCTGAATATTTAATGAGCGGCATACTTGGCATCATAAAGAGAGTTTGCAACAGGGGTGGTGTGGTGGGTTCACATTTCTGTTTACAAAGCCTAGTGTTTCTATTTTGGCTGCACCAAAAATGGGGAGTAATGCTTAATCACTGAATGGATGAATCGAAAATAGACACGCTATAGACACACACCAAGAGAGAAGTGGTACGTTTAATTGATCTCAAAGTGTTCATGCCCCCAGCACTGTTCAATGTAAGTATTTTTATGTGAATTCTCGCATGCAAGTGCTTTCTTACTTGCAATAATCAATCGGAGCCTTTGAGGTTTTTCAGGTTGCTTTTTGAACAAATCACTTTATGGTAAAGAAGAATCCAAAGGTTTCCAGGGAAGAGCGGCGTTTGGGGGTGGCAAGTGGCACGACCGCCCCGGGCCCTGCATCTAAGGGGGCCTCACTTTTGAGGTTTGAGTGGCAAGATTTGTCAAGTTATATTCTCCAGTTACACTTGGATAAAGTCCGCATGTTATCTTGCAAAAATTTAGCTCAATACTGTAAGGAGAAAATCTTGTTAACATTATTTTTATTAAATTCACATGCAAGATTATACAGTCCACACATGCGTTTGACGTAACCAGCCCCACGTGGGGTTGGTCAGCCCTTGGCCCCGCACACGTCTAAGGCCACCTCTGTTTCTAGGTAAGGACCACTTTTGACAAGGTCTACTCATGGCACCAGAGGGTGACAACGTTCTTCATGTCAATGGACATACAGGTACATATGCCACTATATTCTGTGACAACCTTCTTCTTCTTCTTCTTCTTTCGGCTGTTCCCATTAGGGGTTGCCACAGCGGATCATCTTGTTTCATATCTTCCTGTCCTCGTCATCTTGTTCTGATACACCCATCACCATCATGTCCTCTCTCACCACATCCATAAATCTTCTCTTAGGCCTTTCTCTGCTCCTCTTACCTATCAGCTCTATCCTTAGCACCCTTTTCCCAATATACCCAGCATCTCTCCTCTGCACATGTCCAAACCAACACAATCTCGCCTCTCTGACTTTGTCTCCCAACTGTCCAACTTGAGCTGACCCTCTAATGTCTTCATTTCTAATCCTGTCCATTCTCGTCACACCCAATGTATATCTTAGCTTCTTTAACTCTGACACTTCCAGCTGTGTCTCATATCTCAGGATATGTACGAGGGAAGTGTCACAGTGGTAAAGTCAGCAGTAGGAGTGATGGATGCATTCAAGTTGGAGGTGGGATTACATCAGTGATCGGCTCTGAGCTCTTTCTTATTTGCAATGGAGATGAACATGTTGACAGACGAGATTAGACAGGTGTCCCCTTGGACTGTGATGTTTGCTGATGACATTGTGATCTGTAGCGATAGTAGGAAGCAGGTTTAGGAGACCCTCGAGAGGTATGCTCTAGAGAAGAGAGGAATGAAGGTCAGTAGGACCACCAAGACAAAATACATGTGTGTGAATGAGAGGGAGATCAGTGGAATGGTGAGGATGCAAGGAGTAGAGTTGGTGAAGGTGGATGAGTTTAAATACTTGGGATTAACAGTACAGAGTAATGGGGATTGTGCAAGAGAAGGTGAAAAAGAGAGTGCTGACCGGGTGGAGTGGGTGGAGAAGAGTGTCAGCAGTGATTTGTGACAGATGGGTATCAGCAAGAGTGAAAGGGAAGGTCTACAAGACGGTAGTGAGACCAGCTATGTTATATGGGTTGGAGACGGTGGCACTGACCAGAAAGCAGGAGACAGTTAAAGATGCTAAGAATTGCATTGGGTGTGACAAGGATGGACAGGATTAGAAATGAGGACATTAGAGGGTCAGCTCAGGTTGGACGGTTGGGAGACAAAGTCAGAGAGGCGAGATTGCGTTGGTTTGGACATGTGCAGAGGAGAGATTCTGGGTATATTGGGAGAAGGATGTTAAAGATAGAGCTGCCAGGGAAGAGGAAAAGAGGAAGGCCTAAGAGAAGATTTATGAATGTGGTGAGAGAGGACATGCAGGTGATGGGTGTAACAGAGCAAGTGGCAGAGGATAGAAAGGTATGGAAGAAGATGATCCACTGTGGCAACCCATAATGGGAGTAGCCAAAAGAAGAAGAAGAAGCATAATTAAATTATTTTTGACAATTTTATTATGTGCAACCGATGTACATATTTTTTTAATTTTAATCTAATAAGCCATTTTTTTCCATATCCAAATGTGATAAAGAAAATAAAGTCTAAAAATTCACAGTTAACTTGTTGAATCTCAAAAACTGTGGATTTAATGATTTTTTTTGTTTTAGAAGACGACCTCACAAAAGCAGGATGCTGATCATTACAGTAAAAGTAGAGTGGCGTTACGTCTATTGCACAAGGGAATGCTTATGACACATTAAGCTTAATTTAAATTGCTTTCATTCCTAACGGACTCTTCTGTTGTTTCTCTGCTATGAAGAAACTCTCACGCCATCTTCTGCGGGTCCTGTCATTTCTATCTTAAGTGCCTTTTGGCTCGGTGTGTGGGCCAGTGACTTGAAATGCTTACTGTGGTTTGATCTGCACATTTAAGCAAATGACACTTTGGAAACTGAACTAAGCGCGGTTCCATCTGTGGCTTTTTTTGGGCATTGTGAGCACAAATTTCATAGTGGCATTTGCCAATATTTCATTTATTTTGGATGAATCAGGGATGCAAAAAAACATGGCTCATGCCGGGCCAGGTGCCCAGTATTTTTTCAAAGCATGTTTTGTTTAAAGCCAGGAGCAAAAAAAAGAGTATTCCAAATCATTCCATTACTTTTAATAAATCCAAATTTTCATGTTAGTGTTTTAACATAATGTAGTGCTGGCACAGATTGGTGCCAATGTGGATTTTTTGCTCTAAACAACACTCATTTACGTAGATAGCTCCTCTTTTTATAAGGACTGTTTGCTGTTGCCACTCTAGAGATGAAATTCATTTGTGACATTGCAGGCTTGCCATTTTTATAGGCTCCCCTACAGCTGGCTCTGAAGCTGATGATGAAATTCCAGCTAATACAGTGGGTGACACATCCCTGGCCGATTCAACTCCATTTGAAGTCGCTGTCCCTAGTGACCACTTCCACACAGTGGCATAGCGTGGGTGTCAGCTGCCCGGGGTGGAGGAAAATTTCGCCGCCCCCTTATTTAGGTATTTCAATTTAAAAGACTAAAATATACAGTGATTCTTTGCGCCCCCTAAAAGTGCCGCCCGGGGCGGGCCGCCCCTGCCGCCCCCACTACCCTACGCCACTGCTTCCACATCCTTTAAACAGAACACATCTCCTTCAAAACAGTAGGGTGGTCTTTGCTTCCATTGAGGTCATGCAGCCGGTGACAAAGGCACATCAGCAGGGGTTTTGAGCTTTTTGTTGTCAGGTGAAACAGCAGGGATGTTGGGTGCAGCATTGTCATACAGTGCAGCAGAGATATTAAGTGTTGCACTTCTGTGCAATGATATGTCCATATGTGGGCAGGCAAACCACCTGCTCCTGTCTGGAGCTGCAGATGTATCTCTCAGATGTCTTCACTGATATGAAATCCAGTTTGGGATCTCAGGTTTGAGACTCTCTCTGCACTGCTGCTCTGTATCGCCTCTATGATGTCCCTCATCCTCTGCCTGCCAAGTTTTACTTCTGGCCTTTCTTCACATTGTTCATCTGGGGTCGGTGGTAACTCCATCTGCTACACTTTTCCCAGCACTATGAGGCTGAAGCTCCACAGGCAACTGTGCAACCAAGGTCGATGGCCCTTAGCAGATGAAGAAGCGGTGGTGGTGCTCCAGAGGTGGTGGTCTTTCAGCTGTCGTCCTTGATACTGCAAACAGCATTCGAGATCCAGGATCTTAGCCTCAAAGCTCTCCTGCAACTCATCAGTACAGCCCTGTCTCTGGGAGGTGGTACACTTTGCGACTGTACGTCTTCTTCTTATCCCACCGCTAACACCAATGTAACACCACTTTCGAGTGACAATATGGATTCTCTTTTCTGTTTGCATAGGCCTTTTGGGTAGCTCACAATCACTATGAGGACCATTTACTTTTGCCACATGAGATAGAATTCATCTGTGACTTGCAGGCTTGCCTTTTTATATTAGGCTCATTTGGCCTTAGGAAATTAGATGGGTTAAAGGATTTTTATAATAGTGTGCTAGGCAGGTTTCTTGCTCAAGGGTGGTTCCTGCCTTGTGTCCAGTGCTGACAGAATGAGTTCCAGCACCCGACAACTGTACATTTTGGATTAAGCAAGTTTGGTTAATAAATAAGTGGTCTTTATTGTGCATCTGTACATTTTTTCTTTGTAATAAACACCTTCACTTTTTTATTTCATAATAGAGTACAGTGTATAAAGTGAAAAACATCCTATTAATTTTGTCAAGAGACAAATTGTCCTCCATGCAAGATAAGATTAAAAAGAAATAAGTCTTTATCAGATTTGCCACATTTAATTTTAATTTATTACACCAATGTAAGGACTTCCAATAACAGAGCTGCTCAGTGCTTCTGGCTTAGGGCATGATGAAACAGTGAGCAGGTTGGATGATTGAAATTTCAAATTAGATCTTTCTTCATTAAATTATGAAGCAGTAAACAGTCTTGACTATAGCCTTGTTCTTGGTGTTCTTCGTTACAGGCCTGATTGAATCTGAAGACCCTGCGCACATATTGTGTCATAAAAGGTTACCACTGCAGACGCATGCATCCTCGGTGTGGAGAGGAGAAATAACAGAGCAACTACAATAGGCTAGTAAGAGAGATATGATAAAGCACTTGTGGACTTGATCTATCTATCTATCTATCTATCTATCTATCTATCTATCTATCTATCTATCTATCTATCTATCTATGATATAGTGCCTTTCATATCTATCTATCTATCTATCTATCTTACTGTCCATAATGTTTGAGACAAACCTAGATTTCTCCTTTATTAACTTCTCTGCTCCCCAGTTTAAAATTACAAACCAAACAATTCACAGATTATGGGGTCATGAAATGGGGGGACCAGGTAAAAAAATCTGTTGTAATTTCTATATGCCCAAATGTATACAAATACCCTTAAATGAAAGTCTTCAATGTGCACTTTAATCACATCTGTATTGTTTGATTTGCAACTTTAAACTGTGGGGCAAAGGGGTAAAAAAGGGACAATGAGTCTTTGTCCCAAGCATTATGGAGTGCACTCTATCTATCTATCTATCTATCTATCTATCTATCTATCTATCTATCTATCTATCTTCTGACATGTTTGTATTTATGTGCTGTGTCTTTAAATGTTAGGCCAATCCATGTACTTTGTGGGTGGAGCCCTGCAAGAGGCGGGGTCCCCCTGACATCACTGCTGCTGGCTCCACCTTCTACCTTATTTGGAGGCCTGATCGAGAGAACAAGCCAGTGCATCGTTGTGAGTTGTTATTTGGAGAATTTCTAAGCAGTGTTTTCTTTTGATATTTTCTGGCTCTGGATTTATTTGGATTTTGCTTGTGGATTGCAATTTCTTGGTTACATTGGATTTGATTTCTCGATAAATTCTTTTTTGTCTCTATTTGCTCCATTGAGTAATTTGTTATATTTTTTTCTGTTTTTTGCAACAAATAATTTCCTTTATAAAGATTCTTTATGAGACCTGTCTCTACTAGTCAGAGTTTTAGTTTCTCTCTTGTAAGGTATTTTTGTGTGTTATGTGACTTCTAGAGTCTGTCCTGAACTGTCAAAGCCAGCTGCCCATCTTGGAGTCTGCTAGGCAGGGAGCTAGCAGGTAATTTATCTGTTTATCTAATAGTGCCTTTCCCCAGCACGCTAGATGGCAGCAGTCCTGGATATCCATTCCCAGTGGGAAGCCAGCAAGGCATGCTGGGAAATGTAGTCTGGCAGGGCAGCCCTGCTGGGGTCACAGGGTGCCACAAGAGGGTGTTGCAGGGAAACAAGCTCCCTATTGTAATGATGGACTTAAGTGTTACCCAGAAGTACTTCGATCGGGCAATCGCCCTGCACCAGAAGTACTCCCGGGTCTGTAATAAAGGGACCACACTACCTTATCCGGTTGAGTCGGAGCTGGGTGGTAGAGAGGCAACCCTGGACTGGAGGAGGGCAATATGGTGAGAGAGTTATTGCAGAGAGAGAGAGAAGCCAGTGTTTTGTGCTTGTGTAACAATTTTTGGAGGTATTTATAATAAAAAACCTTCCTTTATTTGCACCCAAGACTGTGCTTTTGTGTTCATGTTGGGGTTTGGGCTGGCTGTCATCACAATATATATATATAGTCACACACGCAGGATTAGGGGGCAGCCAAAGGGCCCAAAAGAGGGAGGCAGAACAACAGATAGGGATTTGGAACAAAGTACTAACACCTTTTCTCTTCTTTCAATAGACCAAAGGAAGAATAAAAAATTGTTGGTATAAAGGAGTCCCCAAAGCTTTGCTTCTTAACATACTTTTGCTGAAAGTCCTCAGTGTTGGTGTGTCACAGAGAGGATGTGCAGGGTTGTTCATAATGGCATTCAGTTTTGTTTTAATCCTCTCCTTTTCTACAACCTCCAGAAGGTTTAGAGAGCATCCCATAACTGACTTTGCCTTTTTAATTAACTTGTCGATTCAGTGGGCCTCTTTTGAATTGATGTTACCAGACTAGCACACCAGAGTGTAGGAAATCCCACTGGCCATCACAGAGTTATAAAAGATGTGAAGGATGTCACTTCCCACATTAAAGGAATGCAGTCGTAAGGATAAAGAGCCTGCTCTGCCCCTTCTTCTACGTTTCCTCTGTGTTCTGAGACCAAGCCAACCTGCCATTAATGTGAACTCCCAAGTACTTATAAGAGTGGACCACCTCTTCATCCACTCCCTGAATTGTGACCAGGCTTAGAGGCTCTTTAATGTGCCATAAGTCAATAAGCAGTCCAAATCTTTTTTTTTCTGGAACTGGAAAATCTAGTTCCTTTTCCAAAAAGCAGGATTAGTGAGTTATAGTATCTGCACCTTTGGCCACAAAAATTAAATAATTCTGGTTCAGTCTGTTCCATAAATGTACCTTTGGCTAAATGCAGGTTTTCTGGAATGGAATTAGCCCTATTTCTGTGAATCCAAATTTGCTTTCATGAGATTTCATGCTAATACTGCTTTCTGGAACAGACCCCCTAGTTATTAGGTACTTCAACCTTTTCTAAGCATTTTTATTTTGTCTACAGAATGAATTTTAACTCTGTTTGAGAACTTGGCTTGCTCTCAAATGCATTTCATCTCTTGGTTGTTATCATTCAAATAACCTTACTGTCTTGCTTTGGGTCTTTATAAAGTAATTTTTCAATTATACATGTTAAGTTTACTGGGAGGGGTGGCACAGTGGTGCAGTGGATAGCGCTGCTGCCTCGCAGTTAGGGGACCTGGGTTCACTTCCCAGGTCCTCCCTGCGTGGAGTTTGCATGTTCTCCCAGTGTCTACCTTGGGTTTCCTCTCACAGGCAAAAGACATGCAGGTTAGGTGCATTGCCGATTCTAAATTGTGCTTGGTGTGTGCCCTGTGGTGGGCTGGCATCCTGCCTAAGGTTTGTTTCCTGCCTTGCGTCCTGTGTTGTCTGGGATTGGCTCCAGCAGACCCCCGTGACCCTGTAGTTAGGATATAGCAGGATGGAAGGATGGATGTTTATTAGGAACTCCTCCATCACCATTTTATATAATGGCACAATGTTTCCTAGCTTCCATTTTCTTAGGAATATTATCAGATTAAAATGATTTCTGAAAAATGTGTATTAAAGGTTTAAATATAAAAATTATGCTGTTTCAGTACTCATAAAATAAGTTATCTGGTCCCGGTGATTTATTTGATTCAGTACTTCTCTCCCTCCCCAAATCAGACAGCTTAAACCCCAGTATTAGACCGACTTACAGAGATCATAAATAAAGAAGCAAGTAGTGGCCTAATTCCTAAAGCTATCAGAGGAGGTTGATATTTGTGATTTGTAGTAAGACTTTGTGTGAGGGGCAGCACGGTGGCGCTGCTGCCTTGCAGTAATGAGACCTGGGTTCACTTCCCGGGTCCTCTCTGTATGGAGTTTGCACGTTCTCCGCGTGTCTGCGTGGGTTTCCTCCGGTGCTCCGGTTTCCTCCCACAGTCCAAAGACATGCAGATTAGGTGCATTGGCGGTCCTAAATTGTCCCTAGTGTGCGCTTGGAGTGTGGGTGTGTGTGTGTGTGTGCCCTGTGGTGGGTTGGCGCCCTGCCCAGGATTTGTTCCTGCCTTGCACCCTGTGCTGGCTGGGATTGGCTCCAGTAGACCCCCATTACCCTGTGTTAGGATTTACTGGGTTGGATAATGACTCACTGACTTTGTGTGCGTCATTTAATAAGTCCGTCATTCAACTGCAAAAAATAAATGGTAATAGTCTTATGTGAAATGAAAAGGCAAATATTAAGTACAGATGTGTACAGAGTTGAGTTGAGAATTGAGTAAAAACAGGATGTGGTCTGGTTTTTATGGCAGGTTGGCAGAAGTGATGTCAATGAGGCCGGAACCGGAAGTGGCGTCTTTGGCGGGCCGGAAACAGAAGTGACACCTTTGTGGCCGGAATCAAGCAGAATTTCCCATGTTTGGCCTGTAGGGATATCAGAGAAAGGTTTAGTGCACCCCGCCTCCCCCTGGCCAGATGTGGAATTACCTTCCATTATTCCTTTGAGCTGCCTCCCATGTGCACGTGTGTGACACATACTGTATCCTAGTCTTGTATGTTACCTTAAATAATGGCATTTAATTGATTTCAAAATTGTAGAGAGAGAAGTGCTGCTTAGATTAAACAGGCTTAAATCAAACAAATCACCAGGACCAGATAATGTTTATCTTCATTGCTTAAGGAGGTAATCAAGTACATATATTAACTCTTAACACATATTTTTAGGAATTCACTAGGCACTGAGGAAATTCCAAAGAACTGGAAAATGGCAAACATTATCCCATTATGTAAAAAGAGTGACTGGGCAGATCTAATCAACTGTTGGCCACTAAGCTTAACATGCATCACAGGTTAATGAATGAAGAAATTATTAATGGAAAGATCGAGCAACACATGGCAAGAACAGGAGTTTTATTGAGCTGTCAGTATGGGTTTCAGAAGAGGGAGGTCGTGTTTTACTGTCATGCTGGCATTCTATGAGGAGGCAACAAAAGGATATGATCAAAGTGGCGCATATGATGTTATTTATCTGTACTTTCAGAAAGCATTTGAGAAGGTGCCACATGAGAGGTTGGGCACTAAGATAACAGAAGTGGCAGTTCAGGGTGTGTTGTGTAGATGGAGGCAGAACTGGCTCAAACACAAGAGGCAGAGGGTGATGGGAGAGGAACCCTTATCAGAAATTGGCTGACATTGTGAGTGGTGTCCAGCAGGGGTCAGTGCAGGAGCTGCTGCAATTTGTAATATTTGTAAACGATTTGGATAGGAATATAACTAACAAGCCGGTTAGATAAAGTATTACAAGTACGAAGTAAAAATGTGAATGCACTATGGGAGGTCTGAAAAGTGAAAGTACCCTTTATGAGGAGGATTTAGGAGTCATAGCGGACTCAACACCCTCAACTGCCAGTGTTTAGAAGCTGTTAAGGAGGCTAACAGAATGTCAGGTTATATAGCGCCTTGATGTGTGGAGTACAAGTCACAGGAGGTTCAGCTGAAGCTTTATAACACACTGGTGAGGCCTCATCTGGAGTACTGGGTGCGGTTTTGGTCTCCAGACTACAAAAAGGACATAGCAGAGCTAGAAGAGGTCCAGAGAAGAGCGACTAGGCTGATTAGAGGGCTACAGGGGATGAGTTATGAGGAAAGATTAAAAGAGCTGAACCTTTACAGTTTAAGCAAAAGAAGATTAAGAGGAAACATTACTGAAGTGTTTAAAATCATGAAAGGAATTAGTCCAGTGGATCAAGACTGAGACTTTAAAATGAATTCATCAAGAACACGGGGACACAGTTGGAAACTTGTGATGGGTAAATTTCACACAAACATTAGGGAGATTTTTTTCACACGGAGAACCACAGACACATGAAGTAAATGACTAAGTAGTGTGGTAGACAGTCAGACTTTAGGGACTTTCAGAACTCGATATTATTGTAGAAGAATTAAGTGGATAGGACTGGCAAGCTTTGTGGCGTTGAACAGCCTGTTCTCATCTGGATTGCTCTAATATTCTAGTAGATTCACAAGAACAAAAAAGGCACATTAAAGTTTTTAACATTTCTAACTAAAAATTTAAACTAAAATGTAAAATGTGAAGAAAAAAAAAAAGTCTCCAGAGCAGCCCTTCAGGAGGAAAATTTGAGGCCAATGCTGAACAATCGTAGCCATCATCACTTCACATGAGCTTGGTAACAGCCAGTATCCTCACCCTGAGGCATTTTGAAGACATTTCTCCTGAAAATGACACACGATCCAACATCGTGTGTTATTTCCCAAGGGTTAAGCGTCTTTTCAGACTGTCTGCCAGACCACTGAGCATGCTGTTCCATTGCAGGGCACACATTTACCCTGATTAGTGATTAATTTGTAGCAATACTGATGATTCTTCTCTCCTCTCCTCAGCTACTGACCTCTAAGGGGGTCACATTGAGATGTTACTGATTGCAACTGCATTTTTTTTTGTACACAAATGTATTGGAGAAGATGAAAGTCCACGATGCTTTTGTTCATATCAGTAATTATTGCATCCTTCATTTTAAAATCAATGAAAAAAAATAAGGCTAATTTTTAACACTTCTGAGACAGACACAGTTTATTACACACCGTATGGCCAAACATTTATGGACACCTGACCATCACACCTGAATGAGCTTGTTGAACATCCCGTTTCAAAACCACAGTCAATTATTTTGGAGTTGCCCCCCATTATTGCATTTGTAACAGCCTCCACTCTTTGAGAAGGCCTTCCACAGATTCTTGAGAGTGTGTCTGTGGGAAGTTATTCCTATTTATCCATACCTGGCTCAGCATTCCAGTTCATCCCAATAGGTGCTCAATAGGGTTGAGGTCAAGGATCTGTGCAGGCCACTTGAGTTCCATCATGTCTTTACAGAACTGGTTTTGTGTATCGAGCCACAGTCATGCTGGAATAGTAAAGGGCTTCCAAAAACTATTGTCATAAAGTTGGAGGTGCAGAATTGTTCAAAAATGTCTTTGTATGTTGTAGTATTAACAAAGAGGCCTAGCCCAAACCCAGAAAAATCATCACAGACTATTTTCCCTCCTTCACCAAATCTTACAGAAGGCATTATGCAGTCCAGATTGTACCTGTAGTGTTCTCCAGGATTCTGTCAAACCCAGACTGGTCCATCAGACTGCCGGAGAGTGAAGTGTGACTCATCACCCCAGAGACCATGTTTCCACTATTCCAGAGACCAATGGTGGTGTGCTTTACAACACTCTACCTGACACATGGAGGAGGAGGTTGGGAGCATGCTCTGACACGTAGTGATCACAAGCTGGTGAGCAAATGATCAGCCATGGAATCCCATTTCATAAAGAACTTGTGCTGATGTTACTTTCAAAGGGAGTTTGGTACTCCATTGTGAATGATGGAACAGAGGGTAGGAACTTTTTATGTCCTATCTGTGCTTCAGCACTCGGAAGCCCCGTTCTGCAAGTTTACATGGTCGACCACTTCATGATAGAACTGTTGTTGCTTCTCAATGCTTCCTCTTCTGCCCTCACCACACGTTTGCGTACGTAGTTATGCGGCAATCTAAACACTCCTTCAACAAACACCCAAGGCAATGAAAGTGGTGTGAAAAGATTATTCCTTTGCAAGGGCAAATTAACAGCGGATGGAAATGGATGTCTGCCACCTGCACCTCCAAGTGCTGCTTGCTTCAAGATGGAGTCTTAATAAGAATAAAAAAAACAATACCTAATTTAGCCACTAGAGGTCCCCTATAAACACATTTTAACAGAGGACTGAACTCTTCCACTTCACAATAACAGCAGGAAGACCTAAACGAAGGTTTATGGATGTGGTGAAAGAGGACATGCAGGTGATGGGTGTAACAGAGCAGGATGCAAAGGACAGAAAGATATGGAAGGAGATGATCCGCTCTGGCGACCCCTAATGGGAGCAGCTGAAAGAAGAAGAAGATAGTTGACCAGGGCAGATCTAGTAGAGCAGAAATTTCACATACTGACTTGTGGCAAAGCTTTCTTCCTATGACAGTGCCATGTTTAAAGTAACTGACCCATTCTACTGCCAGTGTAAATGGTGGAACTGAGAACCAGTAGAACGGTATTTAAAGGCTGACTCAAGAAGTTCAAATCTCCATTCATTAATTCACTTAATACTGTATACGATCCCTTAACAAGGTCCAGTGTGGCAAGAAAAATAAAATGAACCAGCCCAAATAAGAACTTCAATTTCTCACTCTTTTCACAGAATTACAAACCTCTAAACCAACGGCAATCTGCTCTGAGCAAACTCAAATGAAGACCTACCTGCTGTTGGGCCCTTATAGCAAAGCCCTTAACCTGAAAATTGCTCCAGGCGCACTGTGCAAAGGGTGACATCTGCGCTCTGACCCACAAAGCTCATGTGAAAACGTATCATTTCTTTTTCTTCTTTCGGCTGAAACCATTTATGGGTCACCACAATGAATCATCCGTCTCCATTTTTTTCTTCTCTGATGGAGGATCGCTGGAATCATTGGGTAGAAGGGTCCATTCATTGGATTGACTGGCCCAGAGCTGACTCAGCTTGGAATGGCCAATAGGGGGAGGCAGGTTGATGGCCGAGGACTCCAGGACTCTAAACAAATCCAAATCATATTATGTGATATCATCTACTGTTGAATTCTGCTCTGTACTTGTAATATTTCTATTGCACTATTATATTATACTGAGGATTACTTGTGTTCTCTTCTGTGTATTGTATTGTATTGTATTGACCCCCTTCTTTCTGACACTCACTGCACGCCCAACCTACCTGGAAAGTGGTCTTTTTTTTAACTGCCTTTCCCAAGGTTTCTTCCATTTTTTCCCTACAAAGATTTTTTTTGGGAGTTTTTCCTTGTCTTCTTCAAGAGTCAAGGCTGGGAGACTGTCGAGAGGCAGGGCCTGTTAAGGCCCATTGCGGCACTTCTTGTGTGCTTTTGGGCTATACAAAAAATAAATTGTATTGTATTGCACTGTATTGTATCTATTCCTGTCTTTGACGTCATTTTCTGCCATACCGACTGCCTTCATGATTCCTTCACCACATCCATAAACCTTCTCTTTGGCCTTGTTCTTTTCCTCTTGCCAGGTGGTCCCATCCTCAACATTCTTTTCCTGATGTACCCCTCATCTCTCCTCTACATGTGCCCAAACCATCACAATCTAACCTCTTTCACTTGGTCACCAAGCTGTCATACCTGTGCTGTCCTTCTAATATACTCATTTCTAATCCTGTCTACCCTCGTTCTCCAAGAGAAAATTGTGGCATCTTCAACTCGGCCACTTCAAGCTCTTCCTCCTGTCTTTTCATCAGCGCCACTGTCTCCAAACCGAACAACATAGCTGGTCTCATTACCATTCTGTAGACCTTCCCTTTCACTCTTGCAGGTACTCTTCTATCATAAATCACTCCTTCTACTCTCCTCCATCCTGTCCACCCTGCCTGCACTCTTTTCTTCACCTCTCTGCCACACTCTCCGTTGCTTTGGGCTGTTGAACCAAAGTATTTAAATGTGTCTACCTTCACCACCTCTGCTCTTTGCAGTCTCACCCCTCCACCACCTTCCCTCACATTCATGCACATGTTTCTCCATCTTACATTCAACTTCTCTCCAGTGTGTACCTCCACCTCTCCAGGTTCATCTCAACCTGCAGTGTACTCTCACTACAGATCACAATGTCATCCATGAACATCATAGTCATACATAGTCATCATACTCAGGGATTAATTAAATATATCAAAAAAGAAACAAAAAAACTGAGACCTCCTAAATCAACCACAGTGTAAGATAAAACTGAGATCCTCCTGGAGACAGACTTCCTAACTGCTATCTGCTCTCATGGTTATCCACATGTGACTTTTATACATCCCACGAGGTCCATCTGATGATGACCACCACTTAGCTAAATGCCATCACGTTCAGTATTTTAAATCTTATGCAGTTCATACAACCACATACTCGCGTTCTCTTATATCAAAAGGAACCAAGGTCCAGGAATCGTTATCTACTGTGTCACACGTGCTCATCTGTGGCTCACCCTCAGGGTTCCTCTAATTCAGAGGTCTCCAACCTTTTTTTCCCTGAGAGCTACTTTTACAAAATGAAAATGGCCGAGAGCTCCTCATGTTTTCTAATGTTTATTCTCATAGCTTATTTCAACCCAAACAAACTGAATAAGCTTCTTTTGCCTCAACATTTACAAAATGTTGGTGTCCACAACTCAAATTTTGCATTAAAAAATCACAAAAAATATTTAGTTCACCTGCAAGTGCATTTTGTACGTCTGTATGCATTTTCTAGTGTATCTCACACTATTGAATTAAAACATGAATGCTGTCAAACCAAAACAATGCAATTCCAAATCCAGAGATATGACTTCTTCATTTGTCATTTTGTCACATGTCACCGTGTCACTTTATTCACTGGTCCAGTTGCATGTGTGATGTGTTGTTTAGTTAGTCAGATAACTGGCACTGCATGGGGTCAACAAGAGAGGCAGGTGTCTTGCGGAGTGGAGCCACTGAGGTCCACTCTCATGGAGTCATTTCAGTGTTCGTCTGTCAGTCTTGTTCTGAACTTTGATTTCATGACATTCACGTCAGACTCACAGAGGTATGGAGACCCAAACAAAGCAGACATTTTCAAAGCTGCTTGGTGAAGATTCTTATAGCTATCAGGCTCTACTAAGCTTCAGAAATGCTGAGAATGCTGTTGAGACTTTAACTGCACATTATTTTGAAGGTTTACTAATATATAATATATAAAATCCAATGTTTGTCTGTCTGTATGTCTGTCCACTTTTCATGACAGAACTACTTTATGGATTTAGATCGTGTCTTTCTCTATAAGTTGCTTGAACATTCCGGTTGGTTTTGCGACTTCTCTCATTTTGCTATGTATCATAGTTCACTTGCTGTACCGATTTATTTGCATGAATCTGAGATCCATGCAGCGGGCCGAATGGAGGGGCCTTCCTCACTCACTCGCCGGCTTCGGGGCGTGTTCCTTAACTCCGCTTAGCTAGCGAATGAGAGAACAATTGAATTCAACTTTGTTTGATATTTAAAATAAACTGTTACTTAGGTCTTAATGAGTTTGAGTCCGGATATTCTCTTAAATGTATGCCACATTGAAAAGATAGATTGCAATTCAGATTGTGGATCGTGATTTTGTGTTGAAAGTATCATGATATGATTTATTGGAAAGATCGCCCACCTCTAATTTGACTAATCAAGTTTTCAAATTTATGTAGGATTCATTAACCCTTTGGCGAGCTACTTGGAAAGGAGTTTCGAGCTACCAGTAGCTCGTGAGCGACATGTTGGAGTCGCCGGTCTAAAGGATGTGATACCACCTTGGGTTGAGAGGAGGGGGAGTGCTGTCGCTAATCAAGTCCTCTCCCATTTCTCCCACAGCGGCAAGTAGATCCATGTTGTGCTCTACTCACAGAGTGACTCCTCCTTTCATTGACCACGAGACTTAAAGTCAGAAAACTGAAAGGGGCGCCGTCAGGTGTCCTCATTGAACATCTACTCCAGGGGTGGCAAAGTCAGTCCTGGAGGGCTGCAGTGGCTGCAGGTTTTTGTTCTAACCTGGTTGCTTAATTAGGAAATAATCCTTGCCAATAATTTAATTTCGTGGCTTGTTAGCGCTTTAACTCTGCCATGTCAAGTCATTGTTGTAGCCTAGATTTTTATTTTCCTTTCTAAGGATATCACCCAAATGATTTGAAGGGTAAAACGGATAAGTAATTCTCTGTCCTTTACTTTTTTTCTCTTCACTTTCCTTCCAAGTATTTAATTAAACCAAACAGGTGTAAATGAAAATTAGCTAAATGGAGAAATGCTGGTTTCTTTTTTCATTTGCATTTTATTGCTAATAAGGAGCAATCAAAAATTAAAATACAGCTGTTTAAGACTAAAATAAGCAATAACGGTTCAAAATCTTAACAAGCAAGACCACTAAAATAAAGCAGAAGTGTTACTTGAGCAATAAGTGCTTCTTATTAAGCAACTGGGGTGGAACAAAAACCTGCGGACAACTTTGCCCACCCCTGGAGAAGACACTCAATGAGGACCCCTGACTCCACCCCTTTCAGTTTTCTGACTATAAATGTCATGGTCGGTGAAAGGAGAAGTCACTCTGTGAGAAGAGCACTACACGGACGGAGCTCCTGTGAAACTAAACCAACAACTGACACTCAAAGCTTATTTTGTTTTGTTTTGATTTATATTTTCTCCTCCATGCTGTTGGGTGCTGGTATTCTCGTTTATATTTAAAAGAAGTAAATGGGGTCGACTGGGTTGGCACCTCAACATTTCTTTTCACCCCAACATTTCTTTCATTTGTCCACAACTGTTTTGAAAAATCAGCTTCCTGCATCTTCGTCATGGCAAAACCACAGCACCTTCATGTCTTCCTGAAGTTGCTGCCTGAGGAACACTGACACAAAGCAAACAGGAACGTGACATAGACACAGGCCCGTGGGTTTCCAGGCCAAGCTGTCCAAAACTTTATTCCTTCATGTTCCTGTGCTCTCCAGTGCACATAACCTGATTGCTCATCACAGGTCTCTGCCAAGCAATTTCACCCTACAAGTAAACATGCATTTTAAATGTCGTAAGGGAAAAGTGAAACAAACAAAACAGTAACACGCTCCTTCACAGTGAGGTACGTAAGAACATAAGACATTTGACAAACAAGAGGAGAATATTCAGACCATCCAGCCCCTTTTGTGTAACTAATAGCTAACCTGTTCCAAAATCTCATCCATATTCTTCTTAAAGGTTTTCAAGGTTTCTGCTTCAACTCTATGTCTCTGTAGTTTGTTTCAGTGTCCCACAACTCTTTGCGTAAAGAAGTTTAATTAATTAATTTCCTGGTACCTCAGATCCAGGCAAGTAAACAACACCAGGTAGATGGACCTTCCAGTATTTTAACATAATTAAACTAGATGGGAATAATTAAGCATGGGAAGACACCAGGAGGGCTTTTTTCCTGTTCCAGTATACAAAGACAGAATTTCTATTTTTCTAATTCTTGTTTTGTGCTGGAAAATGAAGCTCCTGAAATTCAAGTTCTCTGTTCACCTTTTGAGTTCCTGTAAACAGTCAGCCATTAATTAACACCATTTGAGATCTTCCTTTCAGTCCTGCAGTAAATGCTCAGTTCAATATATTCTGTTCGGTTTCACGCCTTGGTGAGTTTCACAGCACCCCGGTAGCTGATTAATGCAGGAATGTGTGAGACGTGCACAGATTTATTTTTTTCCTTCTGATTTGTCAGGAGTCAAAACCTTTTTTGTGGAGATGGAATCAGGACAGGAGAGGCAGAGTGTAAATGCTAGATACCTAATATGCTGAGGAGAACGGCTGCCAACACATTCCTCGTGAGCATTTCATTTACTTGATTGCATCCTACCTTGAACAGCTCAGCAGCTTTAATCAAAAAGGTTTTATGCAATGAGTTAGCGAATAACAGGAGCCTTTAGAGGGCCTGATGACTCACTTGTGATAATCAGTTCTCAGCAAAAAGCCACTAAAATGGCTAAGATAAAATCAAACACATTTGGGTGATAAAGGAACCTGACGTAAATTCTCCTTAACCTCCTTGACATTAATCCCAAGACTCTCTCGACCTCCGAATTCAATGTAAAAACAGTTAACTCAGAGCGTCTTTTGGAGATAAGCTGTTATGACCAAGTGAACAGCGTTAAACCAGAATAACTCTCAGGAACGTATACTGATGCCATCTAGTGGACAAAATAACATCATGCTGCAAAAAAATCTTAAATATTTCTGTGTTTTTTGCCACCATAATGTAACTCATCAATATTCAGGTTTGGGGCGGAGCCTTCAACCAAAATACACAATGGTGTGTGTGACCACACGAGTACACCACTGGGCCCCAAACCCCAAATTCAATATTACAAACCCAATCCCAGGTTCAAATCAAAGTCTTTCTATTCATCAGAAACCTTTAATAGGTTCTGTTCCTCTATTATGACACAGAACGTCCTCTTTTCTTCTCTTGAACCTCCATTTCTCCCAGGCAAGACTTGACCTACTCAATTCCTGACTCAGACTCCCCAAGTGAAGTTGGAGGAATCTATTTCAACCCAACCCAGAAGTACTTTTAGTGTCATAACCTTGTCTTTGTGTAGAATTTCTGGGTCTGATAGAAACTCAAACTCTCACCTTCTGCCACCTCACCAGTGACCCCTAGGGAACCCAACAGGGCAGTTCTATGGGACCATTACTCCCAAGCTGTCCTGTGAGTGACAATAGCAGGGCTCGTCATAAGGTATCCTGCCTCCCAATTTGAGAAATTACCTGCACGTGGGAGGCAGTCTCCCATTGTCCCAAATGTGTGGCCTCCCAACCGAGGTAAAGGAACTATTATTTATATCATTTTGGATGCTCTATCAATTCTGTCCATCCTAAAGTTGGCATTCCATGCAAAAGTCTCTTCCACTGTTGGGACTGTGATGTTAGATGAGGGAAGGGAATCCATCCCAGATTAAATCCCGATCTTTCCATTACACATATATAAACAAGAAGCTGTAAATCCAGTTTTAGAACTAACTGAAACTGAACCATTAGTAATAGTGAAGATGTGAATTGGTCATCAAACAATGACATGTGACACGGCACAGTATAACCGAATGACCATGATATGCCTGGTAAATAAGGTCGTGTGTAGCTCCAGGATGGTGCAGGGAAGGTGTGTTACAAAAAGGCAAAATGATTGCAATGAAGTGGGAGGACAAGAAAGACGTTAGCCCCCTAATCGCTGTTCACAATGCAGCAACTGTCAATGCCCGTGTCAGGGGAAATGTGGAATTCACAAAGCCTTGTGTTCTGGTAACCCACAATAACACAATGAGCGACAGTGATCGTGTGGATCAGGCACTGACATTCTACCATTTAATGCACAAGCTACAGTAAAAATGTGCACAAGTAGGTATTTACATGTTTCTGTTTCGCATAGCATTTTTTTCTTATTGAAATAAAATTTAATCATTTTGGCTCATTTTTCAGGGATAAACGCTAAGGAGGTAAGGTGATATGGCAGGAAGACCATGGTGCCAATAGAGTCCAGGTATAGAAAGATGAGCATATCCTGGTATGACTAGATGCTATAATACTGTGATTTTTAACCCCTAATTTAAAATCATAAAGTGTGCAAGCTGCATTGATTGGCAAATGTAAATGGTTGTTGTTACGAGACAGCTATCTCAGTATTATTGTTAGGAGAAAGTGGACTAAGTAATGAAAACCACAGAAACGTGCTCACAAAAGAGGCAGAAGTCAGAACTGGGTGAATAAAGGGTTTGAGATGTCAAAACCAAACAGCAAAGCAAAAATCAAAATTAAGGAACCACGTGAGCAAAAACAAAAACTGACAGTGAAATCCAAATAACAAATAAAGGAAAGCACAAAACAAAAAACCATTCAAGGCCACTGAAGAACACTGAATTCATTGCCATGTTCATTAAATCAGCATGAGATTACTTTTGCTTAGTGACCTGGAGCCTCATGCATAACAGCATGTGTAGAATTCACACTAAACATGGAGTAGGGACAAAAGCGGAAATGTGTGTATGCACAAAAAAATCCAGATGCATAAATCTGTGTGAATGCCAACTTCCACGTTCTTCTACTCCATAAATCCAGGTCAGCATGAAAAGTAATCAACGTGCACGCGACTGCTGCCACTCCCCAAACTCCTCCCGGAATTATGCCTCTGTTGTGATGTGAAATTTTGCATACAACTTGATAAATATTTTGTATGTCTTTATTTGTAACTTAGGCAAAGCAATGTAATATTAGTGTTACATTAGTGAGAAGCATTCATGTTTACAACCCCCACTCCCCCAAGGACTAAGTCAGGAAAGTGAATTTTATGATAGGGTTGGGACGTCCTATTGGCTCTAGGGGTTGGACAGAACATCTATAAATTTGCTCACTCCCCCACTCTCTCTCTCTCTTACCAAACTGATGCATGAGCTGAAAAGGACAACACAATGGAGAGCACAGCTCGACAGCCAAAATGAGACAGGCATGCGGCCTGTTCTGAAGAAAGCTGACGACAAATGAAGACTTAACTCGAGACATTTTAAGTAACTAACAAGTCTGTGTGCCGCCTGAAACTATACATCACCATTTATCAGGTTTTATGGTTGCCAGTATTCAAATGTACTTTGCATATTGTTAATTATTTATGAATATTATCAATAATACATTGTTTAAATTGTAACTTATCTCCTGCTTCTCTTTTACTACACCTAATTGCCTGAGGTTATAGATGTAGGAGGGAAGGTGGGGAGAATTTATAAAGTACAATACCTTCTAAAGAGAGGTAAGTCTGTGAGATTTGAGGCATTCTGACAGAGGCTACATATTAATAATGCAATAGAGGAAAGTAGAGTAATGTAATACTCCACCAAGACAAAACAGCCTCTTTGAATATGCAAATCAATATAAATAGCCCTTAAGCTCGGCGTTCTGTGAAAAGACAAAGGCAAAAGCACGTCGGAAAATAGAAGAATTTCAGCAAATACCAAGTGGAGGCAAGGAAAAATGCACCATTTGTTGGTTTAAACAGTCCGATCAGCTGCTGTAGAGCTGTGATTCACACTCAAGTACAGTGATATAAATACTCCGAGTGGTGCAGTGAGAGTAATATGGAAAAATATGATCCGTTGTGGCAACCCCTAACGGTAGCAGCTGAAAGAAGAAAAAGAAGGTTCAGTGAGAGTAACAACGCTAAAGCAGCTATGGTATTTGAAATAGTTTGGCCATTCTGTGGACCATTACATTGTTACAGGTTAATTACAATCAGATGCCTTAAACTAATAAACAATATGCCGTTAATTTCAGTGTATTTGATAAAGCTGCTTCAGGGATGTGGATTTACAAAAGAAAGGGTAACCACACTTGAACAAAAGCACTGCTTTAACACTGGGTGCCGGCAGTTTGCAAAACTGCGTGGAGAACTAGTGTACGCCAGGGTTTGAGCTGGCATGAAAATCTGCGTGTCTTTAAACCAAATTTAGGTTTTATACATCGCGATTTGAGCGTGGAAACAGGAGTACACAACATTTTTGTGCATATGCACCATTTATACATGAGGCCCCTTGTGCATAACATTCTGACCCTACCATTTGTGCGCCCCAGCAGAAACAGAGATTAATCAGACTAGGCTGCATTTTTCTAACCTTCAGCTGTCCAGTTTTGGTGAGCCTATGCCCACTTCAGCCTCAGTTTTCTGCTATTGGTTCACAAGAGTAAAACCCATTGTGGTCTTCTGTCGCATCAAAGGTCGACGTGTTGTCCATTCTAAGATGCTTTTCTATTCACCGCATTTGTACAGATTGGTTATCTGAGTTACCAGAGCCTTTCTGTCAGCTTGAACTAGTCTGGCCATTCTCCTCTCAATTCTCCCATCAACAAGTTCCATCTCCAGGAATGCTGCTCACTGGATGCTTTTTGATTTTCACATCATTCTCAGCAAACTCTTAGGGACTGTTGAGTGAGAAAATGGCAGGAGATCATCAATTGAAACTCAAATCAGCCCATCAGTCACCAACAATCATAGCACAGTTCAACTCACTGAGGTCACATGTTATCCTCAGTCTGGTGTTTGATGTCATCATTAACTGAAGCTCATGAACTGTATCTGTATGATCTTAGGGAATGTGCTGCTGCCTTTTGATTGGCTGATTAGATAATTGTGTGGCGAAGCAGATGTACAGCTGCTCCTAAAAATTTGCTTAGTGACTGTGTATCATCTGATGTTACATTTAATGGATGGTGTTGTGTTCATTCATTCCAGGCCTTTAATGACCTGTTGGGCACAGCTATCAGCAGTATGTCTGTATGCAGAGAGAGTGTCGACCGCATTGATTGGTTTACTTACCTCAGCAGCGACATTCATATTCTCTGGTGACTCTTCCTATGATGTCAGCAGATGGACTGGAAGAGCATGAGGCCTCTGGAAAGGGGTGTGTAGCACTCCCAATATCTGTGCAAAAGGAAGAAGGTCCAAGTCTTTAGAGTTCTGGTGCTTCCTGTCTTGCTATATGGTTGCGAGACATGGACGCTATCCAGTGACCTGAGACGAAGCCTGGACTCCTTGTGTCTCTTCGGAGAATCCTTGGGTGCCGCTGGTTTGACTTTGTGTTGCTCACAGGGTCCCGAATGAGGAACATTACCTGCATTGTGAGGGAGTGTCAGTTACAGCACTACAGTCATGTGGCGCAGTTCCCTGAGGGTGATCTGGCTCACAGGATTCTCATTGTTGAGGACCCGAATGGCTGGACCAGGACAAGGGGACACCCACGTAACACCTGGCTGAGGTAGATAGAGGGTCATTTTCGGAGAGTGGGACTGGACCGCGTGTCTGCCTGGGGGGTTGCTAAACAGGATCCTGAGCTGTTTCGACGTGTGGTGGGTGCAGCAGCGCGCTGTTCCAGTGAATGCTCCCCAACCTGACATGACCTGACCTGTTGTATTCATTGTGTGTTGTGTGTATTTTAATTCTGTCACTAGTCTATGAGAGACATGCAAATAAGAATTTTATTGTACACACGGCAATTTAAGTGAATGTGAACATATGATGCTACCACTCATTGTGCTGCATAACGTCTAAAGTGTAGGTGGGCTTAATAAACTGCCAATACACATGAATTAGCCAGTCTCTCTGTGCTTTGTCACAACGCTGAGGCATCCTTTGTCTGACCTTTGGATGCCTGCAAAGATTTTTCCAGCCAGATCAATAAAATATAAAAATGTACAATCCAGTCTGCCCTGAAAAATATTTGGCAAGCCTTCTTATTTTTGTTTTATTCATATAAAGTTTACCTTCTTGTTAGTTGTAGGGAAGTTTACTTTTTTTCTTCCCCTGTTCATGTTTTGCTGGATTTGTCAACTGTCATTGGGATTTGTTTGATTGTTTTTTTCCTGTGCTTTTTGTAATCTAAGATGTCACCTGTGCCTGTTACTAGAAATTTATGTCTTACCCTCTGGGACTAGAGGAGATTTATCTTTGGGCCATGTTCTACAGTGAGAGTATGTGCCGAGAATAAACTATTAAGAAGAGCGAGATGATAACAAACTGAGAACCGGTACAACTAGGGAGTTATTTCAGTCCTAAAGAAGAATCTAAAATACAGTGTGGTGTGGCTGACCGAGTTCTAAACTGCATGACGCCATGATCATCAGAGGTGACTGTGTGCAGAGGGTGCAGACCTATAAATACCTGGGAGTGCAGCTGGATGATAAATTAGACTGGACTGCCAATACTGATGCTCTGTACACGAGAGGACAGAGCCGACTATACTTCCTTAGAAGACTGGTGTCCTTCAACATCTGCAATAAGATGCTGCAGATGTTCTATCAGATGGTGGTGGCGAGTGCCCTCTTCTACACGGTGGTGTGCTGGGGAGGCAGCATAAAGAAGAAGGACGTCTCACGCCTGGACAAACTCGTGAGGAAGGCAGGCTCTATTGTAGGCATGAAGCTGGACAGTTTGAAATCCGTGGCAGAACGACGGGCGCTGAGCAGGCTCCTGTCAATCATGGAGAATCCACTGCATCCACTGAACAGGATCATCTCCAGACAGAGGAGCAGCTTCAACGACAGACTGCTGTCACCGTCCTGCTCCACTGATAGACTGAGGAGATTGTTCCTCCCCCATATTATGCGACTCTTCAATTCCACCCGGGGGGTAAACGTTAACATTATACAAAGTTATTGTCTGTTATACATGCATTTTTATCACTCTTTAATTTAATATTGTTTATTTTTATCAGTATGCTGCTGCTAGAGTATGTGAATTTCTATATCTATCTATCTATCTATCTATCTATCTATCTATCTAGCTATCTATCTATGATATACTGCCTTTCACATCTATCTATCTATCTATCTATCTATCTATCTATCTATCTATCTATCATATAGTGCCTTTCACATCTATCTATCTATCTATCTATCTATCTATCTATCTATCTATCTATCTATCTATCTATCTATCTTAAATGGATGACTAGACATATAGAACGAGTGCATGTGTTCGTGTCCATAAGTGGATATCCCTGTATTGATTGGGTCACTGTTTACTCCATGTGGGGCATTACAGATTTGTAAATAGTCATAAGGTTCTGCCAGCCATTCATAGACCTTTGAAATTGTTGCCATGATTGTCAAGAGCCAAACCACCAGCACTTCAGAAGAAGTCATCCACCTGCAGCTAAGCATGCTCAGGCCCAGCCAGTACTTGGATTAAAGGCCATCTAAGAAAAGTGTGGGTTACTGCTGGAGGAGATGTTGGTGAGGCCAGCAGGGGGCACTTATCCTGTGCTGTGAATGTAGATCCAAATGCCCCAGTGCAGTAACAAGGACACTACACTGTAAAAAAGGTGCCATCCTTTGGATGAGACATAAAACCGAGGTCCTAACACTCTGTGGTTGTAAAGGATCCCTTGGCATCGTCTGTAAAGAGTGGAGTGGATACCAATGTTCTGTCTAAATTGCCCATCATGAGCTGGTCATTCTGTCCCCCTAATAATCCCATCTCTAATTGGTTTACTCTCTCACCCCTTCACCACCTAATAACTAATGTGTGGTGAGCGTACTGGCACAAGATGGCTGCCATCACTTCATCTGGGTGGTTGGCGGTGGTTGAAGTGACTCCCACCTCTCTATGTAAAGCTCTTTGAGCATCTTGAAAAGTGCTACATAAATGTAATGTCTTTTTCTTCTTCTTCTTCTTCTTCTTCTTCTTCTTCTTTTGGCTGCTCCTGTTAGGGGTCGCCACAGCGGATCATCTTCTTCCATATCTTTCTGTCCTCCATTCATCCATTATCCAACCTGCTATATCCTAACAACAGGGCCACGGGGGTCTGCTGGAGCCAATCCCAGCCAACACAGGGCACAAGGGAGGAACAAACCCCGGGCAGGGCACCAGCCCACCGCAGTTATTATATAACTCAATACTTTATTTGCCTTTTAAATTGCTTCTGTGCATTCCTTAGTCAATGAAAATGCTGTTTCAACATCAACAACAACAACATTTATTTATATACCACATTTTCATACAAACAGTAGTTCAAAGTGCTTTACATAATAAAGAATAGAAAAATAAAAGACACAATAAGAAAACAAAATAAATTAACATTAATTAACATCGAATAAGAGTAAGGTCCAATGGCCAGGGGGGACAGAAAAAACAAAAAAAAAAACTCCTGGAGAAAAAAAATAAAATCTGTAGGGATTCCAGACCATGAGACCGCCCAGTCCCCTCTGAGCATAAACCCCCAAATCCTTTTCAGAGGTTGCTTCCTGTATCTCAGTGTCTCCCACCTTGTATTTATAGTTGATGTTCCTTTTGCCCACTTGTAGCACTTGGCACTTGTCTACATCAAAACTATACTTCCAGGTGTTCATTCAGTTCTGAAGCTTTTTCTGGTCTTTTTGGATTCTTTTTGCTGCCTTCTCAGTGCCTGCCATCCCTCCAATTTTAGTGTCATCTACGAATTTCACAAGTTTACTATCTACACCTGAATGAATGTTATTAACATAAATCAGAACATGTAATGGTCCAAGGAAAGACCCCTGAGGAATGACCTCACCCTACATGGTGCATTCTCCTCTTACAGTATCTGTGTTCTTTGTCTCCTTCTGGTTAATCAGCTAGACATCCAGTTCTGTAGATTTTGTAGGTTACCTCTGATGATAACAGCTTCTAGTTTCAGAATTAATCTTCATCGTGGGACGACTGAGTCAAATGCTTTTTGAAAGTCTAAGAAAATGATGTTATATGCTTTGTTTTGGTCACCTATTGTGGTTGCTTCTCCAAACAAATCTAAAGCATTAGTTGGGCAGGACCTTCCTCTTACAAACCCATGCTGGCTGCTATTTAAAATATTATTTTCGTTTAAGTAATTTTCTAATTTATTTCTTATTATAGGATCCCAAGCTGTTTCGTTGTGTGGTGGGTGCATTGACACACTGTACCAGTGCATGCTCCCCAACCTGCCCTGACCTGACCTGATAGTTTCCATAATTTTGCATGGCACAGATGTAAAGACTAATTGGTCTGTCATTGCCAGGATCCATTTTGTCTCCCTTCTTGAAAACCGGAGTCACATTCCCTTCTGAAGTGACTGCTCAGATATGCTTGATAAGCGTTTACAGATGACATCATTCATTTCTTTCACTACAGTTAGTAAAATCCCATCATGTTTAGGTGGTTCATTAGTCTTTAATGTATTGAGGGCTTGACTAACTCCTAACTAACTAACCTCTACTCTCTCTTCTGTTTCTTTCCTGGTTTTCTGTGGTGGTGACCTGCGCCACCACCACCTAATCAAGGCACTGTGATGTCCCTACATTGATGGATTAAAAGTGAGAGGTCTACATGACCGTCATCATCAAGTCCTTCCATGAGAACCCTAAATACAAAGAGGACTGATCATTTATGTTAGGTACAATGCCCAAAGGGGACTGGGTGGTCTCGTGGCCTGGTACCCCTGCAGATTTTATTTTTTCTCTCCAGCCGTCTGGAGTTTTTTTTTGTTTTATCTGTCCTCCCTGACTATCGGTCCTTACTCTTATTCTATGTTAATTAATGTTGTCTTATTTTAAATAACTTTGTCTTTTTTTCTCTACATCATGTATGGCACTATGAGCTACATTATTTGTATGAAAATATGCTATATAATTAAATATTTTTGTTGTTGTTGAAGCAAACCTGACTCTTCTATTTTGAAATCTATAAACTCGGAGTCTGTTTTTTGTGTTGCGTGAGGCATTCCACTTGTTTCTTCCTTTATAAATACTTGCGTGAAATATTTGTTTAGTTCGTTTTGTGAAGGACAGCCGGGTCCCATGCCCGGCAGGGACGCCCCTGCTGGTTATATTCCGGGGCAGCCATCATGGGCAGTCCAATACCTCCCCCGGGATGCTTGGTGGCAGCCTCCCTGGCTAACGGTGATTCCTCAACCACCCGCAGGGCTCCATGGGAGATGGAGCCCTCTACAGCCTGGTTGGGGGCTCGGATGGCCGCTAGGGGGAGCTGCATGGACTCAGCAACTTGGCTGGACGAATCTTCAGCCCCACCCGGAGGTGCAATTAGGACCAGGTGGTCAAGCACCTGGAACACTTCCGGGTGGGTTATAAAAAGGGCCAGCCACCACTCGAGGAGCCAGAGTTGGGAGGAAGGAGACGAAGCTTGGGAAGGAGTGGTGGTAAAGGAAGAAAGGTGGTGTTGCTGTGTGTTGGACTGGTGTTTTGTGGGACTGTGTATTGCCTGTGGGTCACAGGGAAGATGTGCGCCCACGGGTAAAGAAAAATAAAGTCTTTGTGTTTTTATATGTGCCTCCGTGTCCATCTGTGTCGGGTCAGGCGCTTATAGAGCGCCTTTGTTACAGTTTGCTTTTTCCTTCTCATTTTCTAAAATTTTATTATTTGTGTCCCTAAGGTTTCTTAAATTCTCTTTTATCATCTTTTCACTGGAGTAGTATTGAAAACATTGTGCGTCCATCCTATTCATCTTTATTGTCCAAGCAAATATCAAAATGATATTTGATGATCCCTAAAGTCCTGGGGCCTCATGTATAAACGGTGCGTACGCAGAGAAATGTTGCGTAAGAACGTTTCCACATTCAAATCACGATGTATAAAACCTAAACTTGGAGTAAAGCCACGCACATTTCCATGGTACCTCATACCTTGTCGTACGCAAGTTCTCCGCTCGGTTTTGCAGACTGGCGGCACCCAGCGTCAAAGCAGTGCTACTGTTCCTGTGTGGTTACACCTTATTTTCCTGAAGCGGCTTTATAAATACACTGAAACTAACCGCATATTGTTTATTATTGTAATGCATCTGATTGTAATTAACTTGTAACAATATAATGATCCAGGGAATAGCCATAGTATTCCAAATACCATAACTGCTTTAGCGTTGTTACTCTCACTTCTCCTTCTTCTTCTTTCAGCTCCTCCCGTTAGGAGTTACCACAGCGGATCATCTTTTTTCATATTACTGTCACTGCACCACTCGGAGTATTTATATCACTGTATCTGAGTGTGAATCACAGCAGCAGTTGATCGGAAAGAGAATTATCGGTATACAGATTCAAGGACACGCTGTCTCAGCCACTGCAAAACGTTTTAAAGCCTTTCCTGTACGGACCTCGCGGTTCAGAAACAGTTTCATCCCAAGAACTTTAAATGCACTCAATCAATTGCTCCTTGTAGAACTGTTTGTACTTATAAGTACAATCACCCCACTGTAAACTTGCACTATAGTTATAATATCGCACAACCTGAGCCACTTTATAAAGCGCGTATTTACATATGATGACGATATCATTTTTAAGGTGAAATGCAGCAAAATATGTTGATTATATTATACAGATAAAACTAACTTCATTTAAATAATCTATATTCTTCACTGGTAGTGTCGTGAAGGATAGAATAATTAAACATGTACTACGAAGATATTTCAATGTTCCTTAAACGTTTTGAATAATCGGCGCTAAGCTTACAGATGGCTTAACTTCTATTACAGAGCTTTGTTATCATCTCGCTCTACAGGCGATCGGTTACTTGGGGAAAGAAAAGGAAGGACTGCAGTGGCGGCTACGTCAATATATATTGAATATAAAACAGAAAGAGAAAATAACAACACAGCTAAAAACGCAGCGACAAATTTCGGCAAAAGTTAAATGCTTGTGTCATGAGAACGAGGCGGCTATGCAGTGTCCGCAACGGACATGGCCATCCACCGTGCATAAGCTACCTTACTGACATTGGCCGGCGAAGGAGCCACCGATTCTTCCTCTGCCCAGTGCCACCACAAGCCTAGAGCCGCCCCTGAGTGCTGCTGCAATAAATTATTTCATCGAAGTGAAACACATGTTTAATAACGTGCTTTAACTCCTATCATCATAAAAATGATATCACGTATACATCTCAGTATTTTAGTTATTCAGAGAGCTGTAATATCACGAATGTAATGGATTCTGTGTCCAGTTGGAGGAAGAGAGCCAGTTTAAGAAGCAAGTAGTGATTCACAAACATAGAACACATAGAAGATCAAATACAAAACAAAGCATTTAACGTGCTACTTTAATTCCGATGTGATTTGAGAAACTGGTTAATTAAACGATTTTAAGATGAAGTTTATGATGTTCTACTTTAATGACAAAATAAACTACGTGATTAAAGTGGAAATGTCGAGATTGAAGTTAACATTTCGTGCTTTTTCCCCACTGTGTGCCTTTTTTTCTCTGTACCCTAATAAGCTTTCATATGACACTCAGACAGTGGGCTACAACTCGCCTTTTCACGGCGACTTTGATATGTGACTTTTTTTTTATTTCCGGCACTGTGCGATTTTGTGAACGTGAGCTTTCAAGTTTCTCCAAAACGCTATGTCACTCGATGAACTTCCTTTTGTTCATTATACCACTGTTTAAATCAACAAATAGTATGTTTTTCCTTTGCCTCCACTTGGTATTCGCTGAAATTCTTATATTTTCCCCCGTGCTTTTCCCATTGTCTTTTCACAGAAGGCTGAGCTTAAGGGCGATTTATATTGATTTGCATATTCAAAGAGGCGTAATTCTGGGAGGAGTTGGGGCGTTCCATAAAGCGCGTGCACGAGCGTTACTTTTCACGCTGATCGGGATTTGTGTAGCGGAAGAACGTGGAAGTTGGAGTACGCACAGATTCCTGCATCTGGATTTTTCTGTGCGTAAGCACATTTCGGCTTTTGTGCCTACGCCATGTTATAGTGCGAGTTCTACGCACGGCGTTATACATGAGGCCCCTGCTCTCCACTGCACTAATTAGTAATTTATTCCATGTGTCTTTGGCTCTTTTTGTGAAAAAGAAAATATGCTCTAACATTTGTGCAAAACCTGTCTTTAATAAGTTTCCAACTGTGTCCTTTCGTGCTTGTTACAGAATTTATTATAAACTAACTACTGGGATGAGGCTCTGCCTCCACTCTGCACAGCACTCACAGTACCAGTGTACAGGCCGGCCATGATATCCAGAAACTTTGAGGGGTTGGAGGAGGCTTTATGAATGTAATTAATTAATTATTATTATTAATTATTATCTGTTTTCACATTGATATTAAAGAGTCTTGTTCTATTGCTTTGGGCAAAAAATAATACCCCTGTGATTCCATGTTAACTTCAAAGGGGGCGAATATTTTTTATATGTACTATGTTTGGTGTGCCTTTCAGTTCCATTAAATTGATTCCACAAGCACACAACCTTGCTTTTAAGAAAGCTAATATTTCTTTTAAGAGCATCAGGGAGCCAGAGCCTGGAATTTATCGTTTGATTGAATTTTTAATTATCTAACATACAATAAGAACGTGTTTTCCAGAAAATACAATGTACGTCCATTAACTGAGATTTCTATGCTTATTATTTCGACTAATCCACTGTTACCATCAAGCCTCCAAATTCATCTAAATTCAATGAAAGCTTGTAACACTTCATTTTCAATCTGATTTGTAAAACTTGATTAATTTGATTGTATTTTATTGGCACCATCTCCTATTAAGCGATGGTGCTCAATTAGTTTATGATTGCATTGAAATGAGAAGGATGGCTTCGAAATCATTTACACGCACCTTGCCTTTCAATCTCTGACAAGCGTCATTGTGCCGTGTGGATTTTGTATTTGCCAGAGGCTCCAAGGAGTTGATTTATAATGAAAAGACTCCTGAAAAAATAATAATAATATATTAGACTGTCTCTAAGGAGGATACGCCGTCATTTGCCTCTGCGATATTCATAAATTGGATGACTTTTGGAATACAGAAAGAAAATGTTATTATTGAGTAATTTTAAAAAAATAAGACTCAATCTGATCGGAAGAATCCACTGAGGATAGAAGAAGGATAATCAGAATTTCAAAGACTGGGAAAACAGCTTGTGAGTGTTTATAAGAGGCAGAATTGATTTCTTTAGGAATAGGGTCTGCCCTTTTCATTCAAATTTGGGTTTTCATTAACTTCATTAGTGTAATTTATCATCTATTTGTTTTTCCAAGTAATGGACATAATAATAGCTTTTCCATTGTCTCCTGGGACGGTCCTAGTAGAGCTGAGAGACATAATCCCTTCAGTATGTTCTGGGTCTTTTACCAGTTGAACTGTGTCAGGTATGCCCTCCTCCATGCAAAGCATCCGTTGGCATCCAAACGATCTGCCCTAACCAACCTCCTCGGGGTCTGTTATACCTGAGGGACAAGCAGCTCTTGTAACCTGAGCTCAATCCGTACTGCTAAGCTTCTTACTCTGTCATGGAGAGTGAGCTTTGTGCAAGAACCTCATTTCTTGTACTTGAATTAGCATTCCATTGGCTTCTGTGACCTTCAGAGGGGATGGAGATGTAGACTGCCTAGTTAGCTGAAGCTGAAGACTTCACCCTAAAAGCACCTAAAGACGTAAAGAGCCTTCAGAAAGTATTCAGGCCCGTTCACTTTTTCACATGTTGTAATGTTCCAACTAAAATCTTTTAAATTCATTTTGTCCCTCACTAAGCAACACTCAATACCACAGAAAAAACAGAGTGAAAGCAGGATTTTACGAATTTTTGCAAATTTATTAGAAATTAAAAATCTGAAATATCACTGCTGTCCATAATTATTAAATAATCTGTATCCAACTTAATGAAAAGATAAGTGTCTGTGAATCTGTGTGTCTATGTAGATGCTATGTCTCTGTCATTCCAACAGATGGCATTTCACAAACAATTGCAATAATAAAATCCATTGTATTTGCCATTCCAACAGATGGAGCATCACAAACATCAACAGTGATTTCATGAATCTCTTGCCAAATGGTATAGAACAGATATACTGTATGCATTGGATTTGTCATTCCAACAGATGGCGCATCACAAACATTAAAAGTGCTTTTACATATCCCACATCAAAAATACATATAACAGAGACATACACATTGCATGGTACACTGCAAACATTAATGCTGAGGCCAACATTGATTATTTGGATTTCAAGCCATCTTAGATGGGGTAGCACAGCTAGTTCACCTTAATAAAAGGATAAGTGCCTGTGTGTTTCAGTGGTGTGTCTATCCAGTTGCTATGTCTCTGTCATTGCAACAGATGGTGAGTCACAAACATTTGTTTTAATGCATTTTGTCACTAAAAATGTTTGTGATGTGCCATCTGTTGGAATGACAAATGCATTTCAATTTATTATTACATGCATTACAAAATAGATTCCAATTGAAGGTGCATTGCAAACATTAATGCTAAGTCTACATTGATGATTTGTATTTTAACCCACATTAGAAGGGTAGCACAGTTAGTCAACCTTAAATAAAGGGTAAGTGTCTGTGTGTCTGTCCAAGTCGCTCTGTGTCTGTCATTCCAACGGATGGTGCAACATAAACATGTGTATTAACGCATTTTATTACTAAAACTTTTTGTTTGTGGTGCACCATCTATTGAAATGAAAAATGCAATGCAACTTATTCTTACATGCATTACAAAATATATTGCAACATCATGTGCTAATTAGAGCATCCGTAGTCTGAGTCTTGATCTGATTGTACGGGTGGTTACCTACCAGGTAACGCATGTGGTTCGTCTGCCAGTCGGCAAACATCCGGCACGGGCCGTCTCAGTTGTGAGAAGCAGATCATAGAATGTTACATAGTGTTTCACCCATATTTGGGCTCATCAGGCGTACTGCACCCCCCCGCAGAGATCGAACCTCGGACGGCAGCGTCAGAGACGAAGTCCCAAAAAAGGGCAAAACACGTGTCACATACTCTTTGCATTATTTGACAGCAAACTATGTAATATATATATAGTCCAATGTCTGTCTGTCCACTTTTCACGAGAGAACTACTTAATGGATTTAGATTGGGTTTATTTTCTATAATTTGCTTTAACATTCCTATTGATTTTGCGACTTCTCTCATTGAGCTAAATATCATAGTTTCCTTGCAGGAGTGATATATTCGTGCTAATCTGAGATAGAAACTGTGGGCGGAGGGGAGGGGGAAGTGTGACGTCAGGAGAATAGATTTTCTATTCTTTTAATTGAGAGACTACACACGGAGCTCGATTCACTCCTGAAAGTTACTTATGTTTGTCTGAAGTGTTTGAATAACATTTCTGTCTCTAAAATCTCCTGTGTATCTGTGCAACTCTGTGACGCAAACGTGACAGTGTATGTGGATTTCACTTTCACCAAACCACAAATCTTTTAATTCTCGCAGAAACGTCTCTTCATTGGGAAGAAACACTACTTTTCCCTGATGGCAACACGAATTAGACGATCTACAAGTTTCCAAACATTATATTCAGTCTGTTATTTCACTGAGTAATAATTTCAGTTTGCTTGTGTTAGTGCAATCTTTAATTAATTTTTTTGAGACTTTCAAATTTTCGTACTTTCATTTTCTCTAACCTGCTCTGCATGTGTATCACGCCAATGTTTTTGAATTCTTTATGACGTTTTACTTTATCATCTACTCTTTGTCTTTTATTTCCGGCCCCAGGCGTAGTTAAATCTTTTGGGGGACTGGGCGGTCTCATGGTCTGGAATCCCTACAGATTTTATTTTTTTTTCTCCAGCCGTCTGGAGTTTTTTTTTGTTTTTTCTGTCCCCCCTGGCCATTGGACCTTACTCTTATTCGATGTTAATTAATGCTGATTTATTTTGTTTTCTTATTGTGTCTTTTATTTTTCTATTCTTTATTATGTAAATCACTTTGAGCTACTGTTTGTATGAAAATGTGCTATATAAATAAATGTTGTTGTTGTTTTGGCACAATGTCTCATCTCGCAGGATGTGAAAGTGTCTCTCTGAGAAAATCATGTCTTGCCTCCTTCCAAGATTTTTTTCATTATATATATATATATTTATATATATCCATCCATCCATTTTCCAACCCGCTGAATCCGAACACAGGATCACGGGGGTCTGCTGGAGCCAATCCCAGCCAACACAGGGCACAAGGCAGGAACCAATCCTGGGCAGGGTGAAAACCCACGGCAGGACACACACAAACACACCCACACACCAAGCCCAATTTAGAATCGCCAATCCACCTGACCTGCATGTCTTTGGACTGTGGGAGGAAACCCACGCAGACATGACATGGCATGGGAGAACATGCAAACTACACTCAGGGAGGACCCGGGTCTCCTAACTGCGAGGCAGCAGCACTACCACTGCGCCACCGTGCCGCCCATATATATATA
>JANRMT010027041.1:20763399-20784820 GCA_026402145.1 Polypterus bichir lapradei | reverse complement strand
GCCATATCAGGCTCACTCTTGATATCTGGAAGAACATTGTGTCTTATGTATTGAATGACTGGGACAGGTTCAAGGTGTGGACTGATGACGGTACAGGAGATAATTATACTACACAGGAGCACTAGAAGAGTGAAATGCTTAAGCCCTTCACCTATGGTTCTGCATGTGAGTTGATGGCTGCCGCTGAATTGTTCGGTTGGTGCTTTCAAGTGTACCGAAATGGCCAAATATTTTACACCTTTCGACAACCGCCAATGCTTCTTAAACATCTTACATTCATAGGTGACAATTTCAGTAGTGGACACTTTGATGTTTATGAATGTTTAAACTCTCAAAAGCTGGATGTGAAGTTATCGATGAAACCGGTTGTAAGCTTACAACGCTTGACAGATGCCGAATGTCACTTCAACACAAGTCCTGCAAATACTGTCGTAATTGAAACAAACCATGAAACTGAAATCGATTATGACAGCAGCAATCCATGCTGTGAGATTTGAAACAAGATTACTGTTCACATGGCCAACTGTAAGTTGCATGCTCAAGAGTAAGCTCAGCGCACAGCTTGGTCATGTTACAACCGGAGGGCCGAACTGACAACGTGGTATACAAAGAGATCCTTAACAAATAATTATTGCCATATTTTCCCTCACTTTAAAAAGGTTAAATTTTCTTCTTAATAAAAATTTTAATGCAGTACTTCGCCGCTGCGAAGCGCGGGTATTTTGCTAGTCTATATATATATATGTATATATATATATTGTCATGGATGGCTGGGGTCCTTGCCTGGCCTGGGCACCTCTTCTCTGGGAGGACCTGGGGAGCAAGCCTGGTCAGGACAGTATCTCCCCCGAAATTCTAGATGGCAGCCCCCAGGGTTGCAGCGGTGCCTAAGACTCCCGCAGGGAATTGGGAGTTTGGTGCTGCCCTGTTGGGATCCATGAGTGCCACCAGGGGGTGCTGCAGCTGCTGCTGAGCCCTGGAAAGCAGCTCTTCCGCCACACCCAGAAGTGCTGCCGGAAATAGGTCATCAAACACCTGGAGCACTTGTGGTTGGGCTACTAAAGGAGGAGCGAGACGAAGCTTGCCGGGAGTAGTGGAGGAGAAAAAGGAAAAGAATTGTGTTTTGTTAATGTGCTTGTGTTTGGGACTGTGTTGCTGTGTTTGTGGGAGACGGGGAAGATGTTTCCCACAAGGGAAAAGAAAAAATAAAATCCCTGTGTGCTCTGGACTTGTGTCCTATACCTGTGTGTGTCAGGGCTGGCCTTTACAATATATATAGATAGATAGATATAAAAAAATTATTGTATAAATAAACAGATTTGTAATACATCCATTAAGTTTGTGTTTATATTATATGTAGAGAAGAGCCAAGCAAAATGACACCTTTTATTGGCTAACTAAACAGATTACAATATGCAAGCTTTCGAGGCAACTCAGGCCCCTTCTTCAGGCAAGATGTAATCAATTATATTAATTAATTATATATTAATATTATTATATATTAATATAATAATATTATATTAACACAAATTGTTTTTTATAGAGTAGAATAAAAGGCTGTTTTCAAGAGAACCCTAATAAACTCTAATAAAAACAGCCTGGAATGTTTTTCATAAAGTTATTTGATCACGTAAGTACAGTTCTTCTCTTTTAGAGTTGGTCGATTGAGTTATTGACAAGTATCAGAGGTAGTTTTGGCTATCATAAACGGTTGAACTGGCCTTCTCTCTCACCCGTAACCTTTGTACTCTTATCTCTTTACAGCACCTGCCAGTTTAATACTCTTTTATCTCTTTACAAACAACCCCCAAACTAATCATTCTTTTTGGAGAGCTAAAAAAGCAGACAAAAATGTGATTTTTTTTTTCTTCTGAAATACAAATATTTTGTCATTTCTAGAGTATTTGCTTAATATATTTTAATGTTTTGAATCTATACTAATAAAAGGCAAAGCCCTCACTCACTCACTCACTCACTCATCACTAATTCTCCAACTTCCCGTGTAGGTAGAAGGCTGAAATTTGGCAGGCTTATTCCTTACAGCTCATTTACAAAAGTTAAGCAGGTTTCATTTCGAAATTCTACACGTAACGGTCATAACGGTCGATAACGGTCGACAACGTCCGCCATGTTGAACTTTCTTATTTATGGCACCATCTTCACGAAATTTGGTAGGCGGCTTCCCTGCGCTAACCAAAACCGATATATGTACTTATTTAGATGGGATGACGCCATTGTCGGCCGCCATTTTGAACTTTCCAACGTCACTAATTTTCCAACTTCCCGTGTAGGTAGAAGGCTGACCCCATCTTCACGAAATTTGGTAGGTGGCTTCCCTGCGCTAACCAACATCGATGTACGTACTTATTTCGGTGGTATGACGCCACTGTCGGCCGCCATATTGAATTTTCCAAACATCACTAATTCTCCAACTTCCCGTGTAGGTAGAAGGCTGAAATTTGGCAGGCTCATTCCTTACACCTTACTTACAAAAGTTAAGCAGGTTTCATTTCGAAATTCTACGCGTAACAGTCATAACGGTCAACAATGTCCGCCATGTTGAACTTTCTTATTCATGGCCCCAAATTCACGAAATTTGGTAGGCGGCTTCCCTGCGCTAAATGAAACCAATGTACATACTTATTTCAGTGGTATGACACCACTGTCAGCCGCCATATTGAACTTTCCAACGTCACTAATTCTCCAACTTCCCGTGTAGGTAGAAGGCTGAAATTTGGCAGGCTCATTCCTTACAGCTTACTTACAAAAGTTAAACAGGTTTCATTTCGAAATTCTACACGTAACGGTCATAACGGTCGATAACGGTCGACAACGTCCGCCATGTTGAATTTTCTTATTTATGGCCCCATCTTCACGAAATTTGGTAGGCGGATTCCCTGCGCTAACCGAAACCGATGTATGTACTTATTTCGATGGTATGACGCCACTGTCAGCCGCCATATTGAACTTTCCAAAGTCACTAATTTTCACAATGTCCGCCATGTTGAACTTTCTTATTTATGGCCCCATCTTCACGAAATTTGGTATGTGGCTTCCCTGCGCTAACCAAACCCGATGTACGTACTTATTTCAGTGGTATGATGCCACTATCGGCCGCCATATTGAAGTTTCCAACGTCACTAATTCTCCAACTTCCCGTGTAGGTAGAAGGCTGAAATTTGGCAGGCTCATTCCTTACAGCTTACTTACAAAAGTTAAGCAGGTTTCATTTCAAAATTCTACACGTAACGGTCAACAACGTCCGCCATGTTGAACTTTCTTATTCATAGGTAGAAGGTTGAAATTTGGTACTTATTTCGGTGATATGATGCCACTGTCGGCTGCCATATTGAACTTTTCAACGGTCTTTGTTACTTATGGGCCCATCTTCAAGAAATTTGGTACGCAGGTTCCCAACGCTAACTGAATCCTACTTACGTACATATATACGTCCATAGCCTGCAGGTCGGTCACCGTGTGAGGCGGCGTTGGGTCCCCCATCCCAACGCCTCCCACGTTGTTGGCTGCCTGCCTATATAAGGCCGTCTGTCGCTCCAGTCTCTACATTCCCTTCCTTGCTTCGCCACGGTATTCACGTCTCCCTGCTGATAACTACAGCCTTTTTATTTAATCCACGGCTTCTCCGCTGTTTTATTGTTCATTTATTACGATTATAGTTATTGTATAGGTATTTTAGACTTACTTTACATTGTTCAGGTACCCATTTCCTTTATCATTCCAACCGTACCCCCATTAACATGTCTATCGAGGTAATCACCATCGATCAAAGAACTGTCACTTACCAAGTGGTTTCCATGCCCGGAGATGGCACCTGCCTTTCCATTCTCTTTGTTACATATTGCACAGCCATATCAGGCTCACTATTGATATCCGGAGGAACATTGTGTCTCTATGTATTGAATGACTGGGACAGGTTCAAGGTGTGGACTGATGACGGTACAGGAGATAATTATACTACACAGGAGCACTAGAAGAGTGAAATGCTTAAGTGTACCAAAATGGACAAATATTTTACACCTTTGGACAACCGCCAATGCCTCTTAAACATCTTAGCTTCACAGGTGACGATTTCAGTAGTGGACACTTTGATGTTTAGAAATGTTTAAACTCTCAAAAGCTGGATGTGAAGTTATCAATGAAACTGGTTGTATACTTACAACGCTTGACAGATGCCGAATGTCTCTTCAACACAAGTCCTACAAATACTGTCGTAACTGAAACAAACCATGAAACTCAAACCGATTATGACAGCAGCAATCCAAGCTGTGAGATTTGAAACAAGATTACTGTTCACATGGCCAACTGTACGTTGCATGCTCAAGAGTAAGCTCAGCGCACAGCTACAGCTTGGTCATATTGCAACTGGAGGGCCGAACTGACAACGTGGCATACAAAGAGATCTTTAACAAATAATTATTGGTATATTTTCCCTCAATTTAAAAAGGTTTAATTTTCTTCTTAATAAAAATTTTAAGGCAGTACTTCACCGCTGCGAAGCGCGGGTATTTTGCTAGTATATATATATATATAGTGGTATATCATCCGGCGTGCTCGCCCAGGTGTAATGCTATCCAGTATTCACAAGAAGGAAGAAATGTCTAATGAACAGAGGAAGCAAGAAGCACAAACAAAAATGGATGTAAGGGTTCGAATGCCTGATGAAGAAAGACAAGAAGACACACAAAGAACGAGGGATATAATGACTGGCATAGCCAGTGAACACAACACGATTGAAACAGATGGACGTACCATTGTGCCTGTTACACTATTCTAGTATTTAAATAAAATAATATTAAGAAAAATGACATATTAAAAAACATTAAAAATATCGGAAATAGCAATAAAAAGAAAATAAACATAAGCCAATGAACAAGCCCTAGCTGAAACAAAACAAAAGGCACAAATACTTAAAATGCAAACTGTGAACTTCATGTCTGTGCATTCCTTACCAAAAAATAAAAATGTTTTTAAATGTCATCCAAATAAGCAGTTTTCATTTACATCTTCAGTGAAACGTATACTGGGACCTAATAATTGTGTAATTTCTTTCCTCACTAATGAATTTGAGCTAATTAGTTGTGTTGGTATTAATAGCCTAATTTGGTAGAAGGCCATTATTTCATTTTGCAGTGGTCAGAATATGCAAGAATAGCTCAGCGTAGCAAAGAGAAACAACAGTCCATCATTAATTACTTTATTTATTTATTTTTAATTTGTTAACACTTGCTTAATAATAAAATGCCAGGACCATCTGTAAGGATCGCGCCCTGCATTTCCAACCTTCTGTTCACCAGATATGCATTACATTCTTCTTTCATTGTGCTTCTTGATGGCTTTCTTTGCCGGACATTCCAGCCCTGTTGTGGTTGGCAAATGCATGGACCGTGTGCCACACGGTTTACTATCTTACAACGGCCACTTGTATTTGTTTATTGGACATCCCCACCCTCTTGTGGACACAAAATGACATCAGGCACTGACCATGGACAGACGGATGATTTATCTCTTTATATAGAGAGAGACTTTAGGAACTTGGAAAATGTCTTCAAGTGCAGTCACAAAAAAGCCCCAAGAGTTTTGATTAAACCTCCTCTCATGTGGACTGGACCAGGAAAGGCAGACCCAGAGTTACATGAGCACCAGAATCAAAAATCACCAATGACTTGTCACTTAGATTGCAGCCCAAATGAATGTTCCCAAAAGCTGAAACAGCAGGCGCATCTGAACACCAACTTCTCAGAGGAAGCAGCATAATGTTAGAATGTTAGAACTGCTGCCAAGAAATGATTACTGAATGAGATGAACAATAAGATAAGACTTCAGAGAAGAGGACATCAAACCAATGAAAACATCATTTGTTCTAATGAGTCCAAATTTTGGATTTTTCAGTCTGAAAAGATAATGTCTGTGGGTGTGACTACCCCCATGAAGAAAGGCAGAGGAGGTGTGAAATTACATTTCTCATGACCCTGTTGGTGATTTATTTAGAAATGGAAGTGAATTTAACTAGTATGGCTACCACAGCATTCTGCAGTGACATGGCTTTGCACTGGTTTGTAGTTAATTAAAGTGGTCATTTCTTCTTCAAAAGAACAACAAGCTGTGTAAGTGGGTCTTTTGTAAAGATGGAGAGTGATGGAGTGCTGCAGCAGATGGCCTGACCTCAACAGCTGCCTATTCTAAACCCAACAGATCTGGTGGGCCAACAAGTGCATAGTATATGTGGAAACCTCTTCAAGACTGTTAGATGCACCCACCCCATGATGGCACAGCTCGGGATCCTGGTTGGCAACCCCCCAGGCAGATACACAATCAAGTCCCACCTCCAGAAATGACCCTCTATCTGCTGCAGCCAAGTGTTACGTGGGCATCCCCTTGACCTGGTCCAGCCACTCGGGTCCTCAATAATGAGAATCCTGTGAGCCGGATCACCCTCGGGGAATCGCGCCATATGGCCGTAGTGCTGTAACTGATGCTCCCTCACAGTGCAGGTATCCTTCAGCAACACAAAATCAAACCAGCGGTACTCAAGGGTTTTCCGAAGAGACACGGTACTGAAGGAGTCCATCACAGTACCATCACAGTCTCATTCATTCTGGCCCCCCAATCATACCCTCGAATTGGCTAACTATATCTCTCTCTCTCCCATTCACCACCTAATAGCTAATGTGTAGTGAGCGTACTGGTACAATAATGGCTGCCGTTGCATCATCCAGGTGGGTGCCACATGTTAGTGGTGGTTGAAGTGGTTTGAAAAGTGCTATATCAGGTCAGATTAGGCAGCATACACTGGTACAGCAAATTGCTGCACCCACCACATGACAAAACAGCTTGGGATCGCCCCAAAGGCAGGCACGTGGTCTAGGCCCACTCTCTGGAAATGACCATCTATCTGCTGCAGCCAGGTGTTACATGGGCATCTCTTTGGCCTGGTCCTGCCGCTCGAGTCATTAACAATAAGGTGGATCACTCTCGGGGAATCGTACCATGTGGCCATAGTGCCGTAATTGACGCTCCCTCACAATGCAGGAAATGTGCTTCAGTCAGGAAACCGTGACCAACTGCTCATTCGACACAAAGTCAAACCAGCGGCACCCAAGAATTCTCCGAGGACACAGTACTGAAGGAGTCCAGTCTTCATCTCAGGTCACTGGATAGCGTCCATGTCTCTCAACCTTATAGCAAGACAGGAAGCACCAGGATTCTGAAGACTTGGACCTTCGTCCTTTTGCATAGATATTGGGAGCGCCACACACCCCTTTCCAGCGAAATTTGTGACCTCTCTATGCTCTCCTCATGAAGATGGGCAAGAGAATGCCAGCAGAACTTTCAAAACGCCATGTGTGTTATTTCATACTTTTCATTTCTTCATTATCATGTATGATAAAGAAAACAGTAAAACAGTTCCATGAGTAGGTGTGTTTTGACAGAGTGAACAGACTGAGGATGCCAGAGAAAGGTTGGGGTGCCAATGACCACTGAAAAAAATTAAAAAAAAAAGGTTAGTGCCCTTAGCACTTGTCTAGTGAGGCTTTCCATCCTATAGTATGGTACATTAACAGGAGCTCTGTCTCCATTGAAGTCCTGGTCCAAAATGACCACCTACTCCCAGGGATCGCCTCTGATGCAGAAGGGGAGGAGCCTTCTCTGGGCATTGTGGGTGGAGCTTGGTGCTGTCCTGCAGCGGCCTCCCAGAACTCTGGTAGGGAGAAGAAGTGCATAGTGGCAGCGCTCCCTCTCATCCCAAGATGGTATTGCTTGCTTATCTTTTCAGAGCCTCTAAGGTGGTTCCCAGGTACGGATAGGTGACTACTCCATGGCATCAATCCATTGGCTGAATGGGTGTGCTGTGCTGCATGTATTTCAAACTTAGTAGCGGTTAGTACTGATGACTACTGTCTTAAAAAATGGATTTTTGCAGATTTATACAAACTGTCATTTCTTTTCACAGTTTAAATGGTGTTGGCAAGTTGTGACTGTAGATGATGAGCGCAATAATGAAAGGAGACACTTGAATCTTTATCAAAGATGAGGCTGTCAGCTCACACTCAAGCAGCAGCTCTTTGTGCTGAAACTGTATTGACATTCAACGGGCTCTTTAAAGAACTGGAGACGATGAATGTTATGATGCATGCTGAGACATTAAAAAGTAAGTATGGTACTTTATAAATCAGACTTATGGTGTCAGAAACATATGCTTTTACCATGCAAAATTATGCCATTTTATAGTGGAGCCTTATGGGGCATGGGGAACTTACGTAGCAAATGTGTCCAGTTTTCAAGCCAAGGCAGAGGTCGAGTATTGATTCATGTCTTACGATTACGCAAACATTGTAAAATAGCTTATGCATATCAATTCTGAACAAAAAAAAATCACCAATATTAGCATATTCAGCCATTTTAATAGAAGACCAGCCATGTGAGTTACCTCAGTACTTGTCTTCTTCTGTGATACACATTAAGGGGGGGTCTGCAAAATATTACTGAACAAAGAATGGAGTGGAGGATGCAGATTATTCGTCTCCTCCACAAGGCTTTTCTCACCTTTCTCACATTTAACTCAGTTGAAATCTCCATTAATTTTACTGAACCAGCCCACAATCTAGGAGTTTTCTTTCACTCTAGTGTGTCATTTAAAGCTCACATTACAAAGTTGTTTCTTCCATCTTAACAAAGTTGGTAAATTAAGGCGTTTTCTAAATAAACAGGATTCTGAGAAATTGATTCATGCATTTATTTCTAGTAGGATTGACTGCCTCCAGTTAATCCAAAATGCTGCTGCAAGAACAAGAATACATAATTCCAGTTCTTAAATCTTTACACTGGCTCTCGGTTAAGTTTAGGGCAGATTTCAAAATCCTCCTTTTAACATATAAAGCATTAAATGGCCAAGGTCTGGCTTACTTGTCTGAACTTATCATGACTTACAAACCTGAGCGCACATTAAGATCTCAAGATGCTGGTCTGCTTGTGATTCCAAGGATTAATGAAAAACACTGTTATTTCATTAATATTTAGATGTTGGGTTGTTGAGCCTTTAGTTACAGGGCCCCTAAACCGTGGAATGGTCTGCCTGCTACTATAAGAGATGCCCCTTCAGTCTCAGCCTTTAAATCCTGACTGAAGACTCACTACTTCAGTTTAGCACACCCATGTCTAGAGCTGCTGATTAACTGTACAGACTGCATCTCTGTTGTTAGTCATTAGCACTGAAACATAATTTGTTACTAACCCTCACCTATTCTGTTTCTCTTCTCGGTACTCAAATGTGGCACTCGGTGCCACGGCCCACCCGCCAAGTTGCTTTGCCTACCTAAGGTAAAGTCATCCCTGATGGAGAATCGCAGAAATCATCAGGTAGAGGGGTCCTGTCATCGGATTGGCTGGCCCAGCGCTGACTCAGCTGTGGAATGGCCAAATGGGGGAGGCAGCTTGATGGCTGAGGTCTCTAGGACTCAAAACAAATCCAAATCATATTATGGGATATCATCTACTGTTACATTCTGCTCCGTACTTGTACATTTTTTATCTTTTATACTGTATTGAGGATTTGTTCTGTTCTGTGTATTGTATTGAATTGACCCCCTTCTTTATGACACCTACTGCACGCCCAACCTACCTGGAAAGGGGTGTCTTTTTGAACTGCCTTTCCTAAGGTTTCTTCCATTTTTTCCCTACAATGTTTTTTTGGGAGTTTTTTCTTGTCTTCTTAGAGAGTCAAGGCTGGGGGGCTGTAAAGAGGCAGGGCCTGTTAAAGCCAATTGAGGCACTTCTTGTGTGATCTTGGGCTATAAAAAAATAAATTGTATTGTATTGTATACCTGGACAATGCTGGCAGCACTGTGAGAATGACTTTTTTTTTTTCTTCAGCTCCTTCAATACCATCCAGCCATCCCAATTAATGGGTAATCTAAGCGATTTGCAGGTGGGTGAGCTTATTGTGTCCTGGATAACGGATTATGTGTCCAGCAGACCGCAGTTTGTGAGACTCAAGGACTGTGTGAGCAACACTGGAGCACCACATGAGCAGGCCTGTCTGCTTTTTTGTTCACTTTGTACATCTCAGACTATAAATATAACAGCAGGACTAGTCACTTGCAGACATTCTCAGATGATTCTGTACTTATGGGGTGTATTGATAAGGGGGATGAGGCAGAAGAGAGGAGTCAAGGGGGGAACTTTCTTTCTTGGCGCAAAGAGAATTGTCAGCAACTTAACATCAGGAAAACCAAGAAACTGCTTATTGACTTTCACCACATTAAAGAGCCTCTGTGTCCAGTCACTATTCAAGGTGTGGATGTAGAGGGGTCCACTCCTACAAGTACTTGGGGGTCCACATTAATGACAGGTTGAACTGGTCTCAGAACACAGAAGAACTATATTATAAATGTCAGAGTAGACTCCAGTTCCTTAGGAGACTGCGTTCGTTTAATGTGAGAAGTCACATCCTTCATATCTTCTACAACTCTGTGATGGCCAGTGCACGTTTCTGTGCTGGGGTGTGCAGAGCTGGTAACATCATGTCAAGAGAGGCCAACTGAATCAACAAGATAATTAAAGGAAGGGATTAAAACAAAACTAAGTGCCATTGTGAACAATGCTGTACATCCTCACTGTGACACACCAACACTGAGGACTTTCAGCAAACAAAGTGTTCAGCAGGAGAGTGTCCTTTATACCGACAGCAATACACCTGCATAGTGCCTTACTGGTATTGTGAAGTTTTCTTTGTTTATCATTTTCTTGCTTCATAGTCATTCTGGTGTGTATTCAGACCAAAGTGTGTGTACGTATTTATTTATTTTCTTACTTACTTATCTACTTATTTATGTATTTAAAGAGCTTCTTTATAAAGGAAACTATCCCACTGGTGACAAATCTATCTATCTATCTATCTATCTATCTATCTATCTATCTATCTATCTATCTATCTATCTACAGTTAGGTCCATAAATATTTTGACAGAGACAACTTTTTTCTAAGTTTGGTTCTGTATATTACCACAATGAATTTTAAATGAAACAACTCAGATGCAGTTGAAGTGCAGACTTTCAGCTTTAATTCAGTGGGTTGAACAAAAAGATTGCATAAAAATGTGAGGCAACTAAAGCATTTTTTTTAACACAATCCCTTCATTTCAGGGGCTCAAAAGTAATTGGACAAATTAAATAACTGGAAATAAAATGTTCATTTCTAATACTTGGTTGAAAACCCTTTGCTGCCAATGCCAGCCTGAAGTCTTGAGCTCATGGACATCACCAGATGCTGGGTTTCCTCCTTTTTAATGCTCTGCCAGGCCTTTACTGCAGCGGCTTTACTTTCAGTTGCTGTTTGTTTGTGGGCCTTTCTGTCCGAAGTTTAGTCTTCAACAAGTGAAATGCATACTCAATTGGGTTAAGATCAGGTGACTGACTTGACCATTCAAGAATTTTCCACTTCTTTGCTTTAATAAACTCCTGGGTTGCTTTGGCTGTATGTTTTGGGTCGTTGTCCATCTGTATCATGAAACACCACCCAATCAATTTGACTGCATTTAGCTGGATTTGAGCAGACAGTATGTCTCTGGACACCTCAGAATTCATTCGGCTGCTTCTGTCCTGTGTCACATCATCAATAAACACTAGTGTCCCAGTGCCACTGGCAGCCATGCACGCCCAAGCCATCACACTGCCTGACTCCACCGTGTTTTACAGATGATGTGCTATGCTTTGGATAATGAGCTGTTCCACGCCTTCTCCATACTTTTTTCTTGCCATCATTCTGGTTGAGGTTGATCTTGGTTTCATCTGTCCAAAGAATGTTTTTCCAGAACTGTGCCAGCTTTGTTAGATGTTCTTTAGCAAAGTCCAATCTAGCCTTTCTATTCTTGAGGCTTATGAGTGGCTTGCACCTTGCAGTGCACCCTCTGTATTTACTTTCATGCAGTCTTCTCTTTATGGTAGACTTGGATATCGATACGCCTGCCCCCTGGAGAGTGTTGTTCACTTGATTGGCTGTTGTGAAGGGGTTTCTCTTCACCATGGAAATGATTCTGCGATCATCCACCACTGTTGTCTTCCGTGGACGTCCAGGTCTTTTTGCGTTGCTGAGTTCACCAGTGCTTGCTTTCTTCCTCAGGACGTACCAAACTGTAGATTTTGCCACTCATAATATTGTAGCAATTTCTCAGATGGGTTTTTTCTGTTTTCGCAGCTTAAGGATGGCTTCTTTCACCTGCATGGAGAGCTCCTTTGACCGCATGTTGTCTGTTCACAGCAAAATCTTCCACATGCAAGCACCACACCTCAAATCAACTCCAGTCCTTTTATCTGCTTAATTGATATGACATAACGACGGACTTGACCAGAACTGCCCAAGAAATAGCCTTTGAGTCAATTGTCCAATTACTTTTGAGCCCCTGAATTGAAGGGATTGTGTTAAAAAATGCTTTAGTTGCCTCACATTTTTATGTAATCGTTTTGTTCAACCCACTGAATTAAAGCTGAAAGTCTGCATTTCAACTGCATCTGAGTTGTTTCATTTAAAATTCATTGTGGTAATGTGCAGAACCAAAATGAGAAAAAAGTTGTCGCTGTTTATGGACCTAACTGTATCTATCTATCTATCTATCTATCTGTCTGTCTATCTATCTATATCTATGGCGGCTTTAAAGGCCGTGACAGGAAGTGATGTCATCAGTGGGGTTGGAACCGTGCGGGATTTCCCATGGATGGTCTGCAGAAGATTAAGAGAGAAAGTCAGTGCAGCTCACCACCCCCTGGTCTGCCGTGGGTCTACTATCATTCAGGCCCTTAAGCTGCCTCCCAAATCACATGTGTGTAACAACTTTCTGACAGGCAAATCCTGACCCTTTCTATCCGAGGAATGTTTACTCAGACAACATACTGTAGTTACGTTTCACTCATCAAATGGTAAGATCCAAAGAGGGATGGTAGTAGTTAAAATTTGGCTTGGACCAACAGAATGTTTATGTGAATGCTAAGAGCTTCATGGATCGAGCTAAGCCAACCAACAAAGCATAGATGAAGAGAAAAGACAAGTTTTTAAGAGTCTGAAGTAATTTTTTTATTTCTCATTCTTGACGACTGCAGTTTTATTTCCTCCTCCAAAGTCACTGATAATATTCTCATTTTTTTAATTTCTTTCACATTTTGTAACGAGTCTTTTCCAATTAACGCTTTTCAAATGTTCTTCACAGAAGGTTGCACTTGCTATTAGTCATGTGGAGGTCCTCAGAAATATCACACTTTTCTAATTAACAATTTGATTCAGAAAGTAATTGATGGTTCACATTTGGTAACAATGTCTGTGCAGTGCACTGAAGTATTTAGACTTTTGCCTCTTAGTCATGAAGGTTTGTCATTTGTCTGTAGAAGCTTGTTGCATGAAGAGTTCAAGGTGAGACAGAACAATTTCTGGGAAAATCCATAATTGATGTAGTAACTATGCCGTTTAGGACTCCTCTATTATCCTTAATTTAATTATCTATCTATATGAAAAATGGAAATGGTCAAAATTTCTTATATCAATTTATTATTCTACATGCATTTTCCATTAGAGAGGAGTGTACACTTTATTAGTTCCATATATTTAGCACTGGGTAGGACCCCTTTTTGCCTAAAGAACAACCAGAATCTATCTTGGTATAAGTCAAACAATGTCCTAGAAACATTTCTTTGTGATTTTGGTCCATGCTGACTGAATACCATGTGATATCAACATGAGTCAAGAAAAGGCGTTTTAGTAATTGTTTATGAAAAAGAGATGACTAGGAAATGGATCTGGCCCATTCACAGTCTATTAACAGTTTGGAGTCATGAAACCAAAAAAAACAAACCAAAACCGATCGAAAAAATCCAAAACAGAAAGCAAAAAGGTGAAGTCAAGTAAACAAGCAAAACATTTTAACGCAAACTAGAATTCTTTCCCCCATCAGTGACATTCTTTGTTTTTAGAATTTGTCCATATGTTGTGTAACGCCCAGTCCTCCCTTCCTTTAAACTTGCATTCTATACCTCAAAATGGTTGGGCCCTGGGGCTGGAGGTCTTTCTCTGATGTCTTGGTAGAGTTCATGCTCTAAAACAAAAAACAGTTACATTTAAGTTTAGTAGGGCAAACTTTAAGCAGATGCATCAAAGCCTTAGTGAAATAAATTGTGGTAAGCTTTTAAGTGTGGCAACAGTTGAGGAGATATAGGCCAGGTTTGAAAGTGTTTTAAGTATCATGCAGGACAGGCTTATCCTAAAATATAGAAGCAGTAAGAAATTTTAAAAAACTCTAGCGCCAACTGTAACACATATGAGGTCATGAGAAAAATGGTGAATAGAGATTAGGAAGGCTGAAAGGCAGTAGGAGAGAAATGCTGCAGAAAAATAAAAGATGACCCAAAGATATCCTTTCAATATTTTAATATTACTGTAGAAGAACATCCCAGGAGGGGGCGAAGAGCATTAGGAACGATAAAGACAAGCTAGAATATACAGATAGTGAAATATATTATTATATTTATTGAAGTACTTGTGAAAAAGTCAACAATCTCTCAAAAGTAACAGGGACTACTAAGGAGGTACTTAGTGACTTGGAAATTGTAGACGGAGAAGTACAGTTTAGATTAAATATGCTGAAACCTGACAGATCACCAGGCCAGATAACACTGATCCTTGAGTGCTTAGTTAGTGAGTACATACTGTATATAAACCCTTGGCACAGATTTTTAGAAAGTGGAACACTGCACCTGTACAGAGCCTTGAAGATCTCCTCATTTATAGGTGTTTAACACTATCTATCTATCTATCTATCTATCTATCTATCTATCTATCTATCTATCTATCTATCTATCTATCTATCTATCTATCTATCTATTATAGAGTGCTGTTCATCTCCATCTATCTATCTATCTATCTATCTATCTATCTATCTATCTATCTATCTATCTATCTATCTATCTATCTATCTATCTATCACATATTTTTAGAAAGTGGAACACTGCACCTGTACAGAGCCTTGAAGATGTCCTTATTTATAGGTGTTTAACACTATCTATCTATTATAGAGTGCCTTTCATCCCCATCTATCTATCTATCTCCTGGACTTCCACGCCTCCTTAACATCCAGGTCCGTCTCATTCTCGAGCTCAGCACCTTGGTACACCTGCGAACTGCGAAAAATGAAGGCGGCTGGGCGTGTCCTTGAGCGGCGGCTCAAGGCCTCTGGGCTGACTGTCCACAAACAGGCTTACAGGGAACACAAGAGGGCGTATGCAGAAGCTCTGAAGTTTGCATGGTCCAGGTTCTATTCCACTATCATCAGCAACAGCTCCAGGAACTCCAAAAAACTTTTTTCAACTATAAATCACCTTCTCAAACCTCCTTCACCTGCCCACTCTGAGACCACTGATGAGAGGTGCAATATGCACATAAATTTATTCAAACAAAAAGTTGATAACATCCGCTTACACCTCTCCACCACGAATATCCTGAAAATGAAACTGTCTACCAGTTCCCTGGACCCTTTCCCCTCAGCTTTGCTGAGGGCTAACGTCTCTGCCGTCTCTCCACTTATCACCAGGGTTATAAACCAGTCCCTCCTGGCTGGCCATATTCCTTCTTCACTAAAAACTGCTGTCATCAGACCTCTACTGAAAAAAACCCACCCTGGATCCTGAAGTTCTCTCCAATTATAGGCCCATCTCCAATCTTCCATTTCTCTCTAAAGTTCTGAAAAAAACAGTTGCAACACAACTTCATGATCACCTCAAACTGAATAATCTGTTTGAAAAGTTTCAGTCTGGTTTCCGCCCTGGCCATAGCACCGAAACAGCCCTGGTCAGGGTCACCAATGATCTTCTGATAACAGCAGATACTGGTTCCCCTTCTTTCATCATTCTCCTTGACCTGACAGCTGCTTTTGACACAATAGACCACAACATCCTCCTTCACTGCCTGAAATACACCATTGGACTCTCAGGAAATGTTCACAATTGGTTCACATCTTACCTGACCAGCAGAACTGAGCATGTCGCCCTGGGCAGCACAAAATCTCATACCCACAACATCACCTGTGGTGTCCCACAGGGCTCTGTGCTAGGCCCCATCCTTTTCACCATCTACATGCTCTTCTATGGGAGCTCGAGCATTCTGTCATTGTGCTCCTCAATTCGGGAAGTCTCTTCCCTCTCATATTCGTCAGCTCGATTCAATAACACATTTTAAAACTGCCCTCAAAACTTATCTTTTCAAACTGGCATACCAATTGTGAATTCTGCACTGTTACTGCCAGTTATCTTTGTTTGTTTGCTTGCTAATTATTGCTTTTTGATTTATCATTCTCTTGTTTTAATTTTACTAATGTTGTTTCATTTTATTGTAAGGTGACCTTGAGTGCTAAGATTATAAAACGGGATTTTCTAATGGCTAAGTATAACCAAAACAATTGTTCAGCCTTACCTATGAAATGTAATCCCCCCGGGATCTGGTTTGGAGCATACAGCGGTTTGTACAATCCCAAGCAGCACATTATTTATTACTTCACTCCACAGCAGTGCCACTCGTAATATGGCGGCGATGTTGATGTGCAATGCTGCTGGTCATGCGGCGTCTAGTAATTCTACAGTGGGTACGGAAAGTATTCAGACCCCCTTCAACTTTTCACTCTTATATTGCAGCCATTTGCTAAAATCATTTAAATAAATTTTTTTTCCTAGACCAAGGTAGAACTTTTTGGCCTTAATTCTAAGCGGTATGTGTGGAGACAACCAGGCACTGCTCATCACTTGTCCAATACAGTCCCCACAGTGAAGCATGGCGGTGGCAGCATCATGCTGTGGGGGTGTTTTTCAGCTGCAGGGACAGGACGACTGGTTACAATCAAGGGAAAGATGAATGCGGCCAAATACAGGGATATCCTGGACAAAAACCTTCTCCAGAGTGCTAAGGACCTCAGACTGGGCCGAAGGTTTACCTTCCAACAAGACAATGACCCTAAGCACACAGCTAAAATAACGAAGGAGTGGCTTCACAACACCTCTGTGACTGTTCTTGAATGGCCCAGCCAGAGCCCTGACTTAAACCCAATTGAGCATCTCTGGAGAGACCTAAAAATGGCTGTCCACCAACGTTTACCATCCAACCTGACAGAACTGGAGAGGATCTGCAAGGAGGAATGGCAGAGGATCCCCAAATCCAGGTGTGAAAAACTTGTTGCATCTTTCCCAAGAAGACTCATGGCTGTATTAGCTCAAAAGGGTGCTTCTACTAAATACTGAGCAAAGGGTCTGAATACTTAGGACCATGTGATATTTCAGTTTTTCTTTTTTTAATAAATCTGCAACAATTTCAAAAATTAACTTTTTTGTCTGTCAATATGGGGTGCTGTGTGTACATTATGAAGGAAAAAAATAATTTAAATGATTTTAGCAAATGGCTGCAATATAACAAAGAGTGAAAAATTAAAGGGGGTCTGAATACTTTCCGTACCCACTGTATGTCTATGGAGGCTCCTTATTAAAGTCGTAAAAAAAGAAAAAGATTCCAGTGAGCCAACAGATAGCTGGGATTCCGTTAGAGTAAAAGTCGTCCTACACAATAACCCTCATCCTCCTCCTATCTCTCATCTCCTCTCTCTCATCTCCCTCACACCAGCCACGATTCTTTTCAAAGGTAAAGTGCAGGTTAATTTGATTTATTTATTTTTACTTTATATTTTGTATTAATTATTTTTATATGAATAGTTTTGGGTTGTGAAATGAATCATCTGAGTTTCCGTTATTTCTTATGGGGAAATTCACTTTGATATACAAGTGCTTTGGATTACAAGCACGTTTCCAGAACGAATTATGCTCGCAACCCAAGGTTCCACTTTATACGTATTGTAACAGGTGGCCGGGGCCCATGCCCGACCGGGACGCACCTGCAGCATATGTTCCAGGGGAGCAAGCATGGGAAAGGCAATATTTCCCCTTACCCAACTCCCTGGGTTGCAGCGGTGCCTCGAACTCCACCAGGGCTTCATGGGAGTTGGAGTTTGGTGTAGTCCTGTTGGGTTCTGCAGGCTTCGCCAGGGGGTGCTGCAGCAGGAGCTGCTAGCCCCTTTTGGGCACTAGTTTCGCCACACCCGGAAGTGCAGCCGGATGTCAGCCATCAAGCACCTGGAGCACTTCCAGGTGCCTAATAAAAGAAGCCAGCAACCAACACTCATTGGCGAGAGACGGGAGGAGGAGGAGGAGTGGTGGTGGAAGAGAAAGCAGAAAGGAAAGTGTGTGGTGTGTTTTTGGTGGTGCTTATTTTACACTTGAGATTGTGTTGTGCCTGTGGGGATTGCAGGGAAGATGTGCCCCACAGGTGAAGAAAAATAAAAGTCTTTTTATTTTATATGTGCCTCCGGTGTGAAGCTGTGTCGGGTCAGGAACTTATTTAGCGCCTTGTTACAGTACTTGGTAAGTCTTAAGGATTTTGCTTTCTGAACGTCCCCTGTCCCATAGGTTCTATTACAAATGCCAGGACTGGCTATGTGTTTTCAAAAATTTAGAAAACGCTTATATTTAGAACACAATTTTGTATGGCACAGGCATATATACCACGTTTTGTTAAGAAATGACTTTGACTTGAAAAATGCCAAACTTATCCTTTACGTAGGATGTGTCTGCTTGACTATTTAACCATAAATCACAGCGTTACACTAATGGGTGATTACATTTAGAGAGTAGAGAGAGAATGCTACTATATGTATCTCCAAATAATGTGAAACATGAGGTCAAAAACATGGCCCTCGCACAACCTTCTAGCTGTAAGAGCATCTATTACATGAAAAAAAAATGCACACTGCATTGATCTCTCATCTCGCATAACACAAATGGACTGACCACCTCGGGGGATTTGTACAGCAGACTTGATGCCTTAGTGATAATGGATGGTGCTTGTCTTGCTCCTCCATTTAGATCAGATCACATTAGGCTGGTATTTATAATCATTACACCATTAAATCTACAAGCAATGGTTATTTTTCATTTGCAGGAAACATTTTATTAGATTTATTTTTAAACAATTATTTTTAAAGGCAAGGTGGGACAGTAGAGAAATGGTTAGTAATGCTGCTACATAAAACCATTTTAACTCTTTCAGGGCTGAAGTCGACTTTTGTCGAAATTCAGGGGTAGAGGACAGTAATCGTCTGTAAACTGCGACAAAACTCGCCTTTCCGTTTAGTTCGACTCTCTTTGCTAGAAGGAAAGTTAAGTAGCTTTGTTGATTTGACCAAAATTCCCTGTGTGAGTAGCGAAGAGCAAACAATTTCTAAAATGGCATCGACATCTGGCGAGAGACTAAAGTGGATATGCAAATTAAAATACTCCATGGACGTTTTACGTACTATCGCTGAATCGGACTCTGACTTGTCGGACTTGAAATTTGATGCAAGTGATCAGGGGATGGAGATCGAAAACAAAGGTGAGGTACTGGCATCAGCCGATCAGTCCCCTGCTGATCTCGTGATGCTGAACGTTTGAGCAGCTGATGCGCCATGGTAGTGTTCACCTGGGAGGACTACCACTTATGATGATGAGAGGTACAAACTATATTACGTCACACTGTGACTGCCAAAGACAGCCAAGGCAGCCAACCCACTGTGCATTCCTGCTGGCCATTGAGGTGCCCCCGCGCAGCCACAGCGATGTCAAACATGCGCCAACAGCAGCCACAGCATGTAGCCACAGACGTTTTAGGTTAATTTATGTGTGAAACCATTGCTTTGTGTGCTTTTCAGAAAACTGAGTATTTTGGAAAAAATATTCAGCCCTCAAAGAGTTAAAGCTGCCCCTTCAGTCCCAGCTTTTAAATCCAGGCTGTAGACTCACGACTTTAGTCTGGCATACTGCAAGCTGCTGATTTGCTGTGGGCATTGCATCACTGTTTATTAGTTATTTGTACAAAAATATCTCTCTATTATAAAAAAAAATCTTGGAAGGAGACAAGACGTGATTGTCTCACAGACACTTTCACGTCCCGTGAGGCGAGTCTTTGTGCTCAGCGATGTAACCACACCCGTGGCCAGAAGCCCAGCGAGACAAGAGCTTATGCAAAGAGATTTGGAAAAGTCCTGCGTGGATGTGTCAGACACATTTCTTGTAGAGAGAAAGAAATGATATTCACTCACGGGCAGTTATACGTTGATTTGTCATGATGTAATTCCAAACACGGAATCAAAATTCAATGCGATATTGACGAAAAGGTAAAAGGGAAAAGAGATCGAATATATGGACATAGGTGATATGACAGAAGTGCCTCGTGTGAAAAGCAGCAAGCCAGCAGCTGATCGAGCAAAGAGGAAGTTAAAAAAAAACTGTATGTCCATCCATCCATCCATCCATCCTCTTCCACTTATCCGAGGTCGGGTTGCGGGGGTAGCAGCTTAAGGAGAGAAGCCCAGACTTCCCTCTCCCCGGCCACTTCTTCCAGCTCTTCCGGGAGAATCCCAAGGCGTTCCCAGGCCAGCCGGGAGACATAGTCCCTCCAGCGTGTCCTGGGTCTTCCCCGGGGCCTCCTCCTGGTTGGATGTGCCCAGAACACCTCACCAGGGAGGCGTCCAGTAGACATCCTGATCAGATGCCCGAGCCACCTCATCTGACTCCTCTCGATGCGGAGGAGCAGCGGCTCTACTCTGAGCCCCTCCCGGATGACTGAGCTTCTCACCCTATCTTTAAGGGAAAGCCCAGACACCCTGCGGAGGAAACTCATTTCAGCCGCTTGTATTCGCGATCTCGTTCTTTCGGTCACTACCCATAGCTCATGACCATAGGTGAGGGTAGGAACGTAGATCGACTGGTAAATTGAGAGCTTTGCCTTACGGCTCAGCTCTTTTTTCAACACGATACACCGATGCAGAGCCCGCATCACTGCGGATGCCGCACCGATCCGCCTGTCGATCTCACGATCCATTTTTCCCTCACTCGTGAACAAGACCCCGAGATACTTAAACTCCTCCACTTGGGGCAGGATCTCGCCCCCAACCCTGAGAGGGCACTCCACCCTTTTCCGGCTGAGGACCATGGTCTCGGATTTGGAGGTGCTGATTCTCATCCCAGCCGCTTCACACTCAGCTGCGAACCGATCCAGAGAGAGCTGAAGATCACGGCCTGATAAAACAAACAGGACAACATCATCTGCAAAAAGCAGTGACCCAATCCTGAGTCCACCAAACCGGACCCCTTCAACACCCTGACTGCGCCTAGAAATTCTGTCCATAAAAGTTATGAACAGAATCGGTGACAAAGGGCAGCCCTGGCGGAGTCCAACTCTCACTGGAAACGGGCTCGACTTACTGCCGGCAATGCGGACCAAGCTCTGACACCGGTTGTACAGGGACTGAACAGCTCTTATCAGGGGGTCCGGTACCCCATACTCCCGG
>JANRMT010027041.1:20707314-20763299 GCA_026402145.1 Polypterus bichir lapradei | reverse complement strand
AATTTTTTTTTTTTTTTTTTTTTTTTTTTTTTTATTAATTTTATTACAATCCATACAAAGCAATCAAGTTTTTACAAAGAGAAAAATTAAGAACAGATCGATCCCCACCCCTGAGAGAGAGAGCAAGCCAAACGGCGTTAAATTTAAGACTTGGAGACATACCTAAATTAATAAATTCTCTGTGCCTTTTGAACTTATTTTAAAATATTACTGATTAGATCCTGCCATGTTTTGAAAAAAGTCTGTACGGATCCTCTAATTGAATATTTGATTTTTTCCAACTTCAAATAATATAACACATCGGTTTCCCACTGACTTAAAAGAGGAGAGTTTGGGTTCTTCCAGTTTATGAGAATAAGTCTACGTGCCAAAAGTGTAGTGAATGCAATCACAATTTGTTTGTCTTCCTCCGCTTTAAACCCATCTGGAAGAACACCAAACACAGCTGTTAATGGGTTTGGAGGGATTGTAAGTCCAAGGCTATCTGAAAGGTAATTAAAAATGTTTGTCCAGAATAATGTTAATTTGGTGCAGGACCAGAACATGTGACCTAGTGAGGCTGGGACTTGGTTACAACGTTCGCAGGTTGGATCATGCCCTGGGAACATTTTGGAGAGTTTTAGTCGAGACAGATGTGCTCGATATATAATTTTGAGTTGTATAATTGTATGCTTTGCGCATATGGAGCTCGAGTGAATTCTCTGCATTGCTACTTTCCACTCCTTTTCTGATATATTAATTGAAAGATCTTTTTCCCAGTTTCCTCTTGGATCTTTAAAAGGGAGGGATTGTAAAATGATTTTATATATTGTAGAGATGGAGTCTAAATCCTTGAGATTGAGCAATATTTTTTCCAGCATGGATGAGGGTGCAAGATGAGGAAAATCTGGAAGGTTTTGTTTAACAAAGTTTCTGATTTGAAGATAGTGAAAGAAATGCGTAGCTGGAATGTTAAATTTGGAATGTAATTGCTCATAGGATGCAAAGACGTTGTCTATATAAAGATCTCTAAGCAAGTTAATTCCAAATTTTTTCCAAATATTAAAAACTGCATATGTTTGTGAGGGTTGAAAGAGGTGGTTCTCTTGCAGGGGTGCCACAGATAGAAGCTTCTCCGTCTTAAAATGCTTTCTACATTGGTTCCAGATTCTAAGTGAGTGGAGCACAATTGGGTTATTAGTGTATTGCCGATAACGTGTGTTTATTGGAGCACAGAGCAAGGAATACAAAGAAGTACTGCAGGAATTTAATTCTATTGCGGACCAAGCCTGTGTATGTTCTTCTATTTGTGTCCAGGTTCTTATCGCCTGTATATTTGCTGCCCAGTAATAAAACTGGAAGTTAGGTAGAGCCATGCCGCCTTCTGCCTTTTGTCTTTGTAGGGTCGCTCTTTGATGCGTGGATGTTTTGAATTCCAAATAAATGAGGTTATTGTCGAATCTAATTGCCTAAAAAATGATTTATTAATGTATATTGGGATGTTTTGAAATGAAATAAAATAAAAGGAGCTTAGGAAGAATATTCATCTTAACAGTGTTAATTCAATTTAAAAAAAAAAAAAACTGTATGTGTTTCCCATTGTATCACCGTTTAAGAGGGGGCTTCGGAAGAGTGACCGCATCTCCATAGGATGCATTCAGCCCCCCTCTTCACAACGCGAGCAAAAGAGACGCGAAATGGTTGGCGCATAGCGTGTGATGGGTGACCTAAGCGAGCAGACGGTAAAGCCCCCTAGTAAGTAATAAAACAATTATGAATCATTACTGACCCCCTTCTATTCAGTTTTCCTTCTCAGTATCCTGCTGTGGCACTATCTACAGTCTCAGTACCCTGAGCTGACTAGAGTTTCACACTTGGTCCAGTAGAGGATGTTGTTTTATTGTTTACTGTAGATTGGCACTCCAGCCACCATTAAAAACCTCACACTGTTCCAGTTTGGTGTTGAGGTGTCACCCGTTGTGCAGCTGCACTTGGGTCCCAATCTGCGTGGGTCATTGTGTGGCAGTTGCAGCAACGTGCCGTAAAATCAGTGCATGCCCCCAAGCCAACCTCTCTCTCTGGACTGACTGCAGTTTCTATCACTGACCACCAGTGGGTGCCGTTTCACTTGTACGGTATAGAGTGCAGTTTCACACGTAGTTCAGAAGTAGGCACAACTTTGGGCTTTGTCTTTGATGTTACGCAGTTCCCCACTCAATGGCTCCATATTTCATTCAGTTCCAGATGCCTTCACAGCTACTGTAACCAAACCCACTTGAAGCATTTTGAGATGAGAACAAACCATTGTAAATAGAACACATAAGACAAGATGAAGTGTTGAGGTACCTGAAGGAAAACCCCATTTAAAACATTTTTTTTTAAAAAAAGAAACCTTTAAGAAGATTGTCAGATTGATGAACAAGACAAGAGTCTTTTCAACTGCCATAATTCAGAAGTGGTGGTGTTTTTATGTTTTTCCAGCCAGAAGAGGTGGGTTTGGGGAGTTCAAACCAGAAGACACATAAGGCCTCCTAGTGTCATTGACCTTCTGGTTTGATGGTAAAAGAAGACAAGAGGCATTAGGTGACAGTGCCAACCCTCGACCTGCTGTGGAATTACATTTATTTGAGCCCTGAGGTTGTCCCCCAAGCACAAGTGTGTGACACCATCCAAATTTATTTTGCCATCAAGACTCTCTAATGTTCTAATGGCGAAATGACTTTTTAAAGCTATTGTTAATGTGAATGGGATAGAAAACAGAAGGACATGTGAATGGTCTGATTACTTAGAAGTGGACATGCTTGCTTTTATTGTCCAAAACTGAATGAGTTTTCACTTATTTTTCAGCCCTGGTCACAGTTCACAGTCTTTGTCACTTTCATCCTTTATTCAATTTATACCATAGGCTGAGTATAGCTGTAAAATCAGTTCATCCAAAAACAAATACCGACTATAAATAACACCGTCAAATTACAGGTGGCTGGTACGTCTTTCTTAAAGCTACAGAAGATTTGATTTAAACCCCAAGGAGGCCACCATTTCCATGTTCTGCGCTTGTTCTTTATCTATCTATAAGTATTTTTTTGGGTGCAGCTAAAAGGAATAAGGAATGTGAGACAAAAAGAGGCTCATCTGTCAGATGGTCTCGTGTTTTACGTGCCAGAACAAAAATGGAAAAAATGATCCTGAGACAGCAGCTGAACTCACCAAACTTGTAAAGCATTGGCTGTCAGATAAAGGAGTCAGTTTGCAATATTTTGTTAATGTGAAACAGTGCTGGAAAGTCATTAAAGAGTCACCTAATTTGTCATTTGATGTTTAATATGACGTGCTCTGGTGACAAGATTTACAACAGCGGTCACCAAGCTTCACATCCCCTCTGCCTAGAAGCTGTGTAATGTGATGCCAGTTTTAGTTAACTATCATGTCTCCATTGGCCCTGTGTGAGTGAGCAAAACGGCAGCCCTGAGTTGGTTCAGGCCTTGTGCCCAAACTTGTCAGAAGAGGTTCCAACCCTCATGACCCTCAACTGCATAAAGAGGGTAAAAAATGAGAGAAAGGTACCATGAAAGACAGAAGCAATTCTAAAGCTTAAGTTTTGTTCTTTTTCTTTTCCAACTACATGTTAAATGTTATCAATGCTTATGTTTTCATTGTTTACAACTAAGGACTAGAATATTCTGTGTGCTTAAATAAAAGAAACTCAGATCATTGATTGAAATGCCAGAGCACAAATTGCTTTAACGTGAAGTGAAAGGGCGAAGTAGTGTGAAGAAGAAAAACAGGCCAATGGTGCCCTCTAGTGTATTCAGTCCTAGGCCTCATTTTTGTCTTGAAAAACGTTGCCCTTAACTAGAATAAGCAGCTTCAGAATAGGGTTGGAATGATAATAATAATAATAATAATAATAATAATAATAATAATAATAATGTACATAGCCAGTTATGTACACTGGACTATGTGCAAGAATCTAGGGGCACAAGTAGCAGACAAGTATTACGAACTCCAGCCAGAAAAGGTCATGAACATCAACGCTATCACCATCATGTGGGATGTTCCAATAACATCAGATAGAACAAACCTAGTGAATCGTCCTCATATTGTGCTGCACAATAAGAAAGAGAGAACTGGCCTATTGATCGTTATAGCCGTTCCAGATGACTTGAACATCATGTTAAAAGAAACTGAGAAGATCCGTAAATACAAGGATTTGGAAATTGAGATTAGCAGGATGTGGAACTGTAAAACTAGAACTGTGCCAGTTATAGTTGGAGCATTAGGTTCTTTAAAGAAAGATCATGATGAAAACTTGAAGATACTCCCAGGCCATCCATCAGCTAGTGAAGTGCAAAAGATCGCACTTATGGCCACTGCACACATCCTTAGAAAAGTGTTAGGGTAAAATCACTTTGGCTTCTTGTTTTAGCCTGGATTTACCAGCTAAAACCGTAAAGACATCATGCGACAGGAAACAAACACTGAATAATAATAATCATAATAATAATAAAATTGAGAAAAATGTGGGATATGAAAACTACGATATGACCAATGGTAAAAGGTGCTCTCCAGCTGGTCAAGAAAGGGATGGAAAACTAAAATCGCTGGTAATATCAGGGTACAAGAGGACCAAAAGATCATCCTCCATGGCACTGCTCATATACTGAGGAGGACCCATCAGGTGAACCATCACACCCTCATGGTAACCCTAAACTCAACGGATAGACTCGGCTTTATGAGTGAATAGAGCAGGACTTTAAGGAAAGATGATAATAATAATAATAATAATAATAATAATAATAATAATAATAAACATCAATTAAAAAATCCTAGTAGTAACACTTTAGTTTAGATACTGCAAAGATACATCAACTACTCATTCCCTCTTATTCATGAGTGAATAGAGCAGGACTTTAAGGAAAGATAATAATAATAATAATAATAATAATAATAATAATAATAATAATAATAATAATAATAATAATAATCAATTAAAAAATCCTAGCAGTAACACTTTAATTTAGATACTGCAAAGATACATCAATTGCTCATTCCCTCTTACGTAACAAAACCTTAACAAAGACTTCTTTTGGTCTTTATAACATTTATAAATCATCAGTAAACAGCTTATTCATCTCTGTGCAGTGTGGCATATTGACATGATGGTAAAATGACTTGTTAATATGGAGGATTCACAGGACTTATAGTAAATATTAAAAATCAAGAGAAATGTTAAGCCACCTCAAGCCACTCCAAAATGAAGTCTTGTTAGTAGGTCACATTGCACAGTGTGCAAACAGTTACTGATGCTTTGTGAATAAACAGTTTACTGATGCTTTGTGTGTGTTATGGAGACCCAAAGACGGGAATGTTAAGGTCTTATTCCATAACAGTATAGAGCAATAGAGGCATTTTTGCACTACTGAAAGTAAAGTGTTCTCCATGTGCTTGGGAGAGTTTATGGCCTTGAATAAGTGTACATTCACACCAGACCAGGGGCTGGCACTGCCCTCTAACTCTTTCTCCTCTTTCCCTGCAAACAAACTGCCAAACCCTCAGCCTAAAGCCACTTCCAGTCCTCTGAAGACAACCAACATCACTTCCTCTTCCGGTTCTCAAGATCCCACCTCCTTCTGATGTCATTTCCAGTTCCCAGAATACTATTCTCCCATTACATCACTTCCTGTCTACCAAATATATATGGCAGCCATTTTGTTCTCCCTTCAGTTCTGTTTTGAGCCCCATCTGTAAAGACCTACCTAACTAACCATTTTCAAGTATTCGGGGTGGATCCCCAAACCTTTCACTTTGTCGTGTTTGTTCTTTTTACACTATCTATACTGCCTATGTGATCTTAATTTCCACATCTTGAATACATATTAGAACATTAGAAAAATTCTGAACAAGAACAGGCTATTCAGCCCATCAAAGCTCGCCAGTCCTAGCCACCTAATGCCTCCAAAACAACATCAAGTCGAGTTTTGAATGTTCCTAAAGTCCTACTGTCTACCACACTACCTACTCGTTTATTCCATGTATCTGTGGTTCTCTATGTGAAGGAAACCTTGTGCAATATTTACCATTAGCAATTATCCATCGTTGCCTCCATGTTCTTGATGAAGTCATTTTAAAGTCACAGTCTCAATCCACTAGACTAATTCCCTTCATAATTTTAAACACTTCAGTCACGTCACATTAATTCCTTTTCACTTTGTCATTTTGGGGTATTGAGTTTAGTCTGAGGATGGAAAATTAATTCAACTGATATTAGCGTAAGACTGTAACATAAATTGTTAAAGATGTGTATGGGGGGTGAATACTTTCTGAATTCCCTTTATTGTCAAGTCATTTTCTAACTCACTTTATCCAGACCAGGATCACGGGGGGGCTGGGGGCTATCCCAGGTAGCACAGGGCACAAGGCAGGAACAAACCCTGGCCAGTCCATTGCAAAGCAAACAAACACATATAAACACCAAACACACACTTTTACCAATCGACCAAACATGCAAGTCTTTGGTGTGTGGAAGGAAACTCAAGGAGACACAGGGAAAACATGCACTCTAAAAAAACACTCTACACAGGGAGAACACAGGACACAAACCTGCATACTGTTAGCTGGCGCTACTGTGTATTGTGTGCACAAAATTAGAAATAGCTTTACCTGAAATGAACAGAGCTCTGAACTAATTTAGGGAGAATATACATTGCAAGTGGTTTTAAATATGTATACGAGGTGTGTCTATTAAATAACGAGACTGATTAAATAACTCACCTTTATTTATATGTATTACAAATGTAATACTTTTCCCCTTCAATATACTCCCCATTTGCACTAATACATTGCTGCCGTCTTGTTTTCCACTGGTCGAAGGCATGCAGCAAATCAATTTCTGTCAGCGGTTCTAACACATCCGACGTTTTCTTCTTTACAGCATACACTGACTCAAAACATAATCCCTTTAAGCACTGATTTCACTTTTGGGAAAAGATAAAAGTCGCACGGTGCTAAATCGGGTGAATATGGAGAACGTTCAAGTGTAGTAATGTGCTTCTCAGTCAAAAACTGCTTTACAGAAAGTGCTGTGTGAGCAGGCGCATTGTCCTGGTGAACTTTTAAACTTAGCATTTTTTCGGCACACTACAGAAAACACAACCAAACTAAATGGCGACTCACAATCAACTGAACGTCCTAGAGTGTTGCTGCTTCTCATGCAGGTTCAGACATGTTCAAGGTCACCACGCATGCAGTTATGACCGGTTCTGACTGCTTTGTTTACTAGGTGGAATTACAGTCTCATTATTTAATAGACACACCTTGTATATACAGTATATACATACAAGGTTTCTCTGCCCCCTGCTCACTTCGCTTGCCAACCCCGTGCTGGCGCTACACGCTATCCACTTTGCGGTTCTGCCACTCGCGTATGGGGAAGAGGTTGTACAATTTAAACAGATTGTTATTTGCATGGGAATTGTTACATATGCATAATAGATCTAACTATTTTACATTACAGTGAGTAATTAACCATAGTAAAAAATAGTAAAACATAATAAATTGAAAGAAAATTATGTTTCGTGTTGCGTTAAAGGTATTCGTTGCATTATACATTTTCATTCTGTTTGGCTTGAAATTAACATGCAGATGCTTTTTAAACTTACACTTTTACTGTAAAACTTCAGTAAAAACAATATTTGGAATTAACTTTTTGTCAATATCGCTTTGAATTTTGAGTCAGTGTTTGGATTTACATCGTTACAACGCAACGTATAACTGCCCGTGAGTGAATATCGTTTCTTTCTCTGTAATAAATAACCCAACTTTTTCAAATGTTTTTCCCTGTGATTTGTTAATTGTCATAGCAAAAGCTATTCTAACGGGAAACTGTAAACGTTTTAATACAAAAGGCATATCAAGGTCTCCTTTGGTGTCTAATGTTATCCACTTAAGATGTACTACATTACCTTTCTTGTCGCCTGTTATAATTTGACATGTCAGTATTGTTTTACCAATTTTCAGTACAACTAGTCTTGTTCTATTGCATAGCCTCAGACATAAATTACGCAATAACGTTATGATACGTCCTTCTTTCAACAGTAATTTGGCCAGTGGAAGACCGTACGGTATTAATGGTTGTAGTTATTCTTCATGATATTGTAAGTTGATGTTTTCATCTTCCGCACCATCACCACCAACTGTTTCAGCATAGTCTATTGATACGATATGAAACAATCACTTGGCAATAGGCTCTTTTCATCTCAAGATTTTCTTTTATAATATATTTATATGTATGTATATATATATATATATACACACACATACAGTATATATAGTGGTGGTCCAAGGAGTGACACTCTGCAGTGATGAAGAATTTCTGGTCGTCCCTGTTTGCTTTTAACAAATGAACAAAAACACTGCATAATTGCATGGAAAATGAAAACAAAGCTGCAGTGGGCTGGCGCCCTGCCCTGTGTTGGCTTGGATTGGCTCCAGCAGACCCCTGTGACCCTGTAGTTAGGATATAGTGCGTTGGATAATGGATGGATGGATGGATGAAAACAAAGTAAGTAGCTGTCTTATGATTTGGCTTTCAAACAAATGATAACTTTTGCTTCTTGCAATGCTTTTAGGAGCTCCATCTCTTAACTCTCTGGGTCAATATCTAATGCTTCCATCCAGACTGTCGCTCCTTTATAATTTGTGAACTGGAAGGGGTGTAGTCAGTTGCCCTAACCAGGAGGTTTCTCAGCACTGAGGACGTAAGAGAAGACAAGATCATTAGCGGCTGTACACCCTCTCAGGTTGGGGTGGTACTATATACCTGGAAAGAGCCCGGAGGATGACCCTTCCTTGCTATATATATATATATATATATATATATATATATATATATATATATACACAAAAAAATTAAGCAAAAACTTAAACATCGCAGTCAAACACTAAGTTATTTAAGGTTCAGGGATATCAATCTGTCCAGTGAGGAAGCACAAGCGATTGTGAATCATCTTCACCTGCTTTGGTACAAATGAAAATGACAACATGAGCACTGTAGAGACAACAGCAAGACAACACCACAAAAAGGAAATTGGGGCCACAGACAACTACTCTCTCCTTACCCTTCCTGTGCGATTCTTCTCTAGTTTTGAGTTTTTCTAATTTGTCCTTGTCATTACTGGTAGCATGAGGAGGTACCTGCAGCCATAGTCCAGCTCCTCCAGGATGGCACATCTATACATGCCGTCGCAAGAAGGTTTGCTGTGTCTTCCAGCACAGTCTCAAGAGCATGGAGGAGATACATGAGGAGAGCTAGACAGGGCCGCAGTAGGGCATCAACCCAGCAAGAGGTCCGGTATTCTGCTCCTTTGTACGAGGAGGAACAGGATGAGCACTGCCAGAGCCCTACAAAATGACCTCCAGCTGGTTACTGATGTGCATATTTCTGACCAGAACAGACTCCATGAGGGTGGCATGATGGCCCAACATTCTCTAGTAGTACCTGTGCTCACAGCCCAGCACCGTGCAGCTTGACTGGCATCCACAAGAGAATACCACAATTGCCAGCCCCACCATTAGCTCCCCATTCTCTTACAGATGAGAGCAGGTTCAAACTGAACACATGTTACAGATGTGAAAGAGTCTGGAGATGCGGTGTTGAATGTGATGCAGCCTGCAACATCATTCAGTATGACCAGTTTGGTGGTGGGTCAGTGATGATCTTGGGTGGCATATCCTTAGAAGGTCTCACAGACCTCCACATGGTAGGCAATGGTACTCTGACTGCTAATAGGTACCAGGATGAAATCCTCAGAGCCATTGTCAAACTTTTTGCTGGTGCAGTGGGCGCTGGGTTCTTCCTGGTGCAAAACAAAGCCCGGCCTAATGTGGCAAGAGGGTGTAAGGAGTTTCTGGATGACGAAGGCATTGATGCCATTGACTGATCCTCACGTTTCCCAAAATGAGAACTCCTGGGATGTTACATATCAGTACATTCGATGCCACCAAGTAGCACCACAGACTGTCCAGGAGGTCACTGATGTCCTGACCCAGGTCCCTCAGGACACCACCCACCATCTCATCAAGTACATGCCCAAACGTTGTTGGGTGTGCATACAGGCATATGACACCATACACACTACTGACTTACATTATGAGTTGCTGTGATGAAATTCACACAGGTTGGATCAGCCTGTTATTTAAATTTTTGATTTCGATTTTCGGTGTGATGTTGAATCGGCCCTCAATGATTTTTTCCATTGACCATTGTTACATCTTTACGAATTACACAGTATCACTCAGTAAAGATTTTCCACAAAAATATTTCGTTCATCGAGATCCGACGTGTGATTTAATATATAAACCAGCTCTCCCTGTATTTCGTCAGCATTTGTCTTAGTGAACTCTGGGAGTTTGTACAGCAGATGCTCCTTCAGGTCTGTTGTAATAAAGGATGCCCATTGGAACCATTTCAGCAACAATCATGGCTGTTATTTAAATGAAAGACCCCCAAAATTATGTCCTGAAGAGAAGTGAGCCATCTTCCAGTGATATTCCTATCTGACTTCACCACCCCATGTAGTGATTTGCAGTCCTGGGCTAAGCAGATACCTTACCAGTATGTTAGACGACCATTGAGGACAGACACCACTGTGCACCTGTAGACGTTAGTGAGCAGAGCACAGAGAGACATCTGGGATTTATTTAGACATCTGTGTGGTATTAGCACGTCTTCCCCATGCCCCACTGGCCCTACACAGTCCCCAAAAGCACCCACACAAAAGAACACACCACACTCTTCTTCCTTCACTCCTCTCAGGCAGCTTCGTCCTCCTTCTCCCGACTCTGGCACCCTCAGCAGTGGCGTTAGGCTCCCTTTATAGCCCACCCAGAAGTGCTTCATGTGGCAATTAACCTAAATTAGACTTCTGGGTGTGGCTGCATTGCCACCCACATGGGCTCAGGAAGCCTTGCAGCTCCCCTTGGCGGTGGCCACGGAGCCCAACAAGGATGAGTTCCGATGTTCCAAGATAATGGTCCCGATACAACCCAGGGGGGCTGCCACCAAGTGTTCTGGGGGACGTACAGTGCACCCCATGGCTGCTCCACTGGATCCAGTGTTGAAGAGGCGTCCCGGCCGGGTGTGGGTCCTGGCCGTCCGCCACATCTGAGAATATAAAGGTGTCTCTTTTTGATGACAGCTGAGATGTGTGGTGATCACTTTAAGCCATAGGTTATGGGTAATCCAATTGAAGTTAAAAATCTTGACTCTCCCCTCCAGTATGGATCCCTCCTGCTTTCTCAACTCAATCAGCCAGCTTCTTAGCTTTGTTGTAGTCACATTGCAGCCCTGGCACAATTCTTCATCCTCTTCTCTGGAAGCCATTGTGTTAATAAAGTGCTCACGAAAGACACTTTAACCACACAGGCTCTTTTCAGATTGCTGGACAAACTACTCGTAATATTGGCAATGCCTAAATTATTATCTTCGATTTACATGTACACCCCACAATACTTCATTTTTAGCTTTCACTCATCATTCGCTCTCATCGCAGACACTGCCACAGTGCACACCATCCACGTTCGCTGCACTACATGCTCAATGGTACTTTATTCTCATTACTGTCTTTTGCAACTTTCAAATACAGACAAACTTTCCATTTATTAAAAGATAACTGGAAAAAAAGGTTTTATTGCTCTTTGTAAAATATTGCCAATAGTTATATTTTTTATTAATATTTTTCTGTAACATCTTTTCGATGGAAATCTGGTTATAATTTAGAGTGTGGAATAGCCATGGCACTAATCATGTGACCTGTCTGATGGTGGCAGCTCCAGGGCAACCCTGTGGGTCAAAGTCCCAAACTGCAACAAACTGTACAACATTGCATTTTATATAACACTTTTAAGATACTCACGGTGCTTTTCTTAATGGGGGGGGGGGCACTTCAACTGCCACTGATGTGTAGCATCCCCCTGGATGATGCAACTGCAGCCATTTTTGCACCAGCTGTTCGGTGCTGACAGAGTGAGACAGAGATAGCCAATTAGAGACAGGGGATGATTAGGGGGCCAGAATGACCAGGGTGTGATGGGCACTTTAGACAGGACATTGGGGTACACCCAGCTCTTTAATGATCACAGAGAGTCAGACCCTCGGTTTTATGTCTCATCGCTGCACTGGGGCTTCGGGATCGACACACAGACCACAGGGTAAGCGCCCCCTATTGGCCTCACCAACACATCTTACGGCAGGAACCCAAGGCTTTGTCTAGGTGGTCTCCTATGCAAGTACTGGCCGGGCACAAACATGCCAAGCTTCAGGTGAATGACCAGCTCTGAACTGCAGGCGGTATGGCTGCCGGAACTGAGTCAGGCTGTGTTTAAAACTTAAAGTAGAAAGCAAGAAACAAGTGTATTATTCAATTAACTTATTTGGCATTTACAAATATGTCTATCATTTACAGTAAGTAAGATCATTTCCTTTTTTATTAAACATTAGTGCTTGTGCATGCTTCATTATATTCCTGAGTTTCCTGAAATAAATATCCTTTCCAAAATTCTTTTATTATTCTCTTCTTTTTTCTTTTCTGGGAGTGTCTTCTTTAACCAAATACAGCACCCTGAAATCAAAGAAAAAAAAAGGACAGTAATTTTAGTACAGAGCTCTCCATGACTGTACAACATAATATAAAAATTGCTTTATGAGTTATGAGTTACAGTAGCCATCTATCCATCCAAACACCCATCCCTTATTAAACTGACTTTGTTTAGGGACAAGAGGAGTTAAAGTCTATTCCAGCACCATTGGAACCAAAGCAGGAACAAACCTCACCCAGAGAGTCAGTTCACAGTCACCTGTTACCTTAACATGGAGGCTCCTGAAGAAAAGATGGAGTATCAAAAGAATAATCTGCACAAGCACAAGGACGAACATGTAAACCCCACACAGACAATGCACAGAATATGAACCTAGAACCCTGGAGCTCTGAGGTAGCAATGATAACCTGTGTACTATCATACAAGTCTCAGTTATCAAAAGGTATTTATTGACCAGTCTAATACAGCGCCTTAAAAAAGTAGTCACACCCAATCAAATTTTCACATTTTATTGTTATACAAGATTGAATTGCAGTGCATAAACAGAAAAAGACTCAATAATATCAAAGTGAAAACAGATCTCTGCATACTGGTCTAAAATAATTACAAACTAGGAAGCTTCACCCCCTGCTCGCTTCGCTTGTCAACCCCCCGATCTGCGCTATGCGCCAGCCACTTCGCGTCTTTGGATTTCACTTTCACCAAACAACAAATCTTAATTCTCGTGGATACGCCTCTTCATTGGAACGAAACACTACTTTTCCCTGATGGCAACACGAATTAAGTTTAAATCCGAACAATATCTACATACTTCTGTCATATTACCTATATCCATATGTTCTGTTATTTCACCGAGTAATTATTTCCATTTGTTTGCGCCAATGCAATCTTTACTGTTAGTTTTTTGAGACTTTCGAATTTTAGTACTTTTATAATCTCTAACCTGCTCTGCATGTGTTTCGTACCAACGTTTTTGAACCTCTTAACGACGTTCTACTTTGTCTTCTACTCTGTGTCTTTTATTTCCGACCCCGCTTGGAGCTGAGCACGCAGGAACTGTGTCTGACAATAGCATTCACAGGAATGAGAAGTGATTGGACCATGGGCATAGTTGTACATGTTTGAGAGGAGGGCGGGACTGAAGTCGCATGTCCTCTGGAGCAGGGTTTCTTTATGGACCTCTTTTATATGGCTGCATTAACCCTTCCATGCTGCTGAGAAGCACCTTTATATGTGATAGGCAGTGCCTGGTCTTCTCTAGACATAGTGCTTGAAGTTCTGTCCAAAGATTTCAGTTCTTGTGTAATCAGACTAGAGAATCTTTATCCTCATGCTCTCAGAGTCCTTTAAACTATCATCTTGCCACTCTACCAAAATGCCTGATTATAGGAGTGCTGCTCAGACAGTCATTCTTCCGACAGGTTCTCCAGTCTCAGCAGAGGACAACTGAAGCTCAGTTAGAGTGACTTTTGGGTTCTTGGTCCCTTCCCAAGACCCTTCTTGCCTGGTTACTGAGTTACAACTCTAGAAGGAGTCCTGCTGGTTCCAAACCTCTTCCATTTCACAATTATTGAGGCTGCTGTACTCCTGGGAATGCTCGCCACTTCAGAAATGGGTTTATCCCCTTGTCCTGATCTGTGCATCACCACAATTTGATCATGGAGGTCTACAAAGTGTTCTTGGACTTAATGACTTTTATTTTTGTCCTGATATGCAGTTTGAGTTGTCAGACCTCATATACACAGGTGTGTGCCTTCTAAATGATTTCCAGTCAATTCATTTTGCCACAGATGAACTGCTATCAAGTTCTAGATGCCATCTCAAAGAAAATTACAGCAAACAGGATGCACCTGATCACAAGCTGGAGAGCCACAACAAAGGGTCTGAATGCTTATAGGAATGAGAGATTTGAGTTTTTGATTTGAAATATATTTACAGACCTTTCTAAAAACATATTATTTGCTTTGTCATAATGAGTGTAGGCTGATGAGTAAAAAATGGCAAATGTATCCATTTAAAACTAAAGCTACAACTTAATAAAGTGTGCAGAAAATGAAAGGGTCTGAATACTTTGTGAAACAACTGTATACTAAATATATTCTCAAACTGACTTAAGGGTCACAAACAGGTTTTAACATAAAAAATTAATTCATTCATTTTCTTCTATTTATGTGAAGCTGGGTCGTGGAATCAACAGTCTGAGCAGTGAGGCTCACATGTCCCTTTCCCCAGCCACACTTGACAACTCATACTGTGGGATACCAAGGCATTCCCTGGCCATCTGTAATGTATAATCCACCATCCATCCAGCTAGTCATTCCTGCAAAACCTGCACAGGGAAGCATCCATATCAGATGCCCGAACCACCTCAATTGTCTCTCCACCTCTCGATGTCAGCAGCTTTACTCCAAGCCTCCTCCAGATGTTTACACTTCTCACTTCATCTCTAAGTGAGAGCCCAGCCACCCTGCAGAGAAAGCTCATTTTGGCCGTTTGTACCCACAATCTCATTTTTTTCAGTCATTGTCCAAAGCTTATTACCATAGGTGAGGGTAGCGACGTAGACTGACTGGTAAATCGAGAGCTTCACCTTCTGACTCGGCTCCTTCTTCACCACTGCAGATCGGTATAGCAGCTGCATAACTGCCCTCACTGCCCCAATCTGTCTATCAATCTCACCATCCCTTTTCTCCTCACTCGTAAACAAGACCCCGAGATACTTAAACTCTTCCACTTGAGGCAGTAACTCAACTCCCACTCGGAGAGGACTGTCCACTTTTTCCTACGTTTCTTAGGTAATTAAGCAATATAAATAAATGGACTGGAGTAACTGCTTGGTTTTCTTGCTGTTCAACAGCGCATCTGCGCCGTGAAAGCTGCTTTGGGTAAAAGTGTCAGCTAAATGATAATGTCATGATAGGACAGGCTCCTTTTTTGACTTGCCCATTACCTTACAATGACTGCTGTTTATCTAACTGTCCTTAACTGAGCAGGGGTCCAGTTCTGCTAAACAACCAAGTCATGTTGTTAAAAAGGATGCCCACTCACTGAGATATCAGAACAACTCATCTGTTAGCTAACCAAATCTCTAGAACTTGCAATCATCAATCGATCTTATTTTAGCCTTGCGACCTATCATCTATGGGGGATGAGCGAAGGCTTAAGATTCATCAAATATTTTGATCTCCAGTTTTCGACAGATCTCAACGTTTTAGGGTCCCTGACATATCTCAATGATGGGTGTCTGTGTGTTACAGTTTCTTGAGGACGGTCTATAGCTAAAACATCTGGATGGAAAAATACCAAACTCGAAACTTAAACCTGTTATGAGATGATGATGTGCTGGTCAGTTTTTGAGACAAATCGTGCAACAGAAAGGGGCACAGTAGAGGAACCCTCAAATACCGTAATACAGTGATCCCTTGCTATATTGCGCTTTACCTTTCGCAGCTTCACTCCATCGCGGATTTTAAATGTAAGCATATCTAAATGTATATCATGGATTTTTCACTGGTTCGTGGATTTCTGCGGACAATGGGTCTTTTAATTTATGGTACATGCTTTCTCAGTTTGTTTGCCGAGTTGATTTCATACAAGGGACTCTATTGGCGGATGGCTGAGAAGCTACCCAATCAGAGCACGTATTACGTATTAAATAAAACTCCTCAATGATATACAATATGCTTACTGCGCGGTGCTTCGCACACTTAAAAGCTCTAACAGCCCGTATTGATTTTTGATTGTTTGCTTTTCCCTGTCTCTCTCTCACTCTCTCTGACATTCTCTGCTCCTGACGGAGGGGGTGTGAGCAGAGGAGCTGTTCGCACACTGGCCAAGAGGATACGGACGCTCCTCTGAAAAATGCTGAAAGATTACCTTCACATTGCTCCCTTCCATGCGGCTGCTTTATCGCGGTGCTTCACATACTTAAAAGCCCAACAGCACGTATTCATTTTTGATTGTTTGCTTTTCCCTCTCTCTGTCTCTCTCTCTCTGACATTCTCTGCTCCTGACGAGCACTCCTTTGAAGAGGAAGATATGTTTGCATTCTTTTAATTGTGAGAAAGAACTGCCATCTCTGTCTTGTCATGGAGCACAGTTTAAACTTTTGACTAAAGGGTGTTATTTCATGTCTAGAGGGCTCTAATAACGTTAAAAAACGTATTTAGAAGGTCGTAAACAGGTTTTCTATGCTCTAACTGTGAAAATATTAGATTTATAAATAAAGAATCCTACTTCGTGGAAATTCATTTATCACGGTAGAGTCTGGAACAGATTAACCGCGATAAACGAGAGTTTACTGTATAACTGTGCGGAGAATATTTATAAACAGTGTGGGAGAGTTTATAAGGGCTTAAAATATATAAAAACAACCATACAGACATATGGTTTCTACTTCGCAGATTTTCACCTATCGCGGGGGGTTCTGCAATTAATTGTGAATTCTTCTCATCAATTGCTATCGTAACGACCGATTTTATGATCAGAAAGATCAGCATCAGAGCGGTAAATAATTACTGAAATGTTAGAGAAGAGTTCGGGTAACTTGATTCCTATTTTACAATACTTTTTATGGAGCACATGAAGGCAAAATAAAAACACGAAATCCCAGAACTTTTAATACACTACTAGGTCACCAAGAACCAAACCTAACCATAAACAAGTTAAGATGACCAGGCTTGTTAATAGAAGTAAATAAGAAACATGAGATGGCCAAGGATCAGCACAGCTGTTGCAGAACTCTCGTATGTATTTAGTTTACAGTAGTTTTAATGCGGTCATGAACTTTTCAGCCTGTCCCACAGAGTCAATAGCATTTGTTCAGCTGTCCTCCATTCTAAATGTAAACTATCTTAACGTTGTGACCGGTGGCCACGGCCTTTATATGGCTGGGACTTCAACGGATTGGAAAGACCAGAGGAGAGAGGAGCGCTGAGGCAATACCTCCCCTGGGACACCAGAGGGCAGCCCACCTGGACGGCTGTGGCGCCACAGATTCCCACAAGGAATGCTGGGAGCTGGAGTTTGGTGTAGCCCTGTTGGGTTCCGTGGGGGCCGCCAAGGGGAGCTACACAGCCCTATAGAGGACTTCCACCACATCTGGGAGTGATTCTGGGTAATACTGATGAGCCACCTGGAACACTCCCAGGACCTGACTAAAAAGAGCCGCCTCATTCCATTCAGAGAGCTTGGAGTCGGGAGGAAGAGGACAAAGCCTGGGGAGGAGAGGAGGCGGATGGCCTGGCGGCAGCGAAGGGACCTCTCTGTGTTGTGTCTTGGCGCTGGTGTACGTGCACAGAACTGTGTGCTGTTTGTTAAACCTGTGTCCTGCATCTGGCTGTGTTGGCCAGGGCTTCACAACGTGTTTACTCCAACTGGCAGAAGTAACATGAATCACGGGGTTAATGTGACTCGTTCACCAAATAATACGTGTCAATACCAGTAAGAAACAAAGTAAAGAAGGTTATTAAAAGCTTGCTTTATTCCAGTTAGGTAGGCCCAAGTTTTCTGTTCCTCCTTCCTCTTTCTTTTTCCATCTTCAGATCAGTTTAGTACTTAAGGTAAATGGAGTCCCGATACCCTATGCACTGCCTTCCCATCCCCTTTATAAATTTTCCTACGTAAGCTAAACATGTTCAGGCTTGGCCAGTACCTGGATGGGAGACCAACTAGGAAAAACCTGCAGCTGGAAGAGGTGTTGGTGAGGTCAGACAGGCGGGGGCTTACCATGTGGTCTGTGTGTGAACGACTTGGTATTTAAAAATACAGCATGAGACTTGAATGACTCAGAGACAGTGAGTAGTTTGTACCGACAGTGTCATGCAAAACAATGACTTTGCAAACACGGCAGAGTTTCACTTTCCATTTTGCTCATCTCGACTACAGTATATGTTACAAGACCACTGTAACTGTAGTCGAGTCTTTATAAAATGGAGGTTAAAAGTAAATCCTAATGATTATACATCTTACCTTCATCCAAAATGAGTCCCAATAAGTGGTATCACAAAATGATTGGCTTAAACACCTAGTAACGCTTATCATGGTGAATTTCATTATGACAAAGGACGACTGTTTCTTCATTCGTGGAAGTCTGCTAAGGCTTCAGGCTTTTCTTTCCAATCAGTTTTGCAATCATTTTACTTCAAACTTTGGCCTTAGTGTGTGGTGTGTGTTGGTATGAGTGTGTTTACTATGTGATGGACGGGTGCTCTGTTCTGAGATTGTGCCTGCCTTGCACCCTACACTTACTGGGTTAGGCTCTGGCCCCCCTGCGACCCTGTTCTGGATGAGTGGGCTTGGAATTTGGTATGGTATGGTAATGGTATCATTAATGAATTAGCTGACATTTGCTTCTTCTCTTATTCCATATTTAGAAAAGTGCAGTAGTGTGAGATTTAAATTCATTTATTTATGTATTTTCTTTTTTTGGAGGCACGGTGGCGCAGTGGGTAGTGCTGCTGCCTCGCAGTTAGGAGACCCGGGTTCGCTTCCCGGGCCCTCCCCACGTGGAGTTTGCATGTTCTCCCCGTGTCTGCGTGGTGTTCCTCCCACAGTCCAAAGACATGCAGGTTTGGTGCATTGGCGATCCTAAATTGTCCCTAGTGTGTGTGTGTGTGTGTGTGTGTGTGTGCGCCCTGCGGTGGGCTGGCACCCTGCCCGGGGTTTGTTTCCAGCCTGTGTTGGCTGGGATTGGCTCCAGCAGACCCCCCGTGACCCTGTAGTTAGGATATAGTGGGTTGGATAATGGATGGATGGATGGATGGATTTTCTTTTTTGGATATACTTTATTAATTCCTGTGGGGAAATTGTCTTTTCACATGACCTTTGGAGGTCACAGCTCAGGGTCAGTTATTATATGGCACCCCTGATCATAGTGTCATTGTATAGTGTACTTATGTGCTTAGTCAACATTCAACATTGTCGTCATGATTAGTGAGTATAACAACCATGCCCATCTAGATAGATAGAGTGATGGACGGCCAGAGTGGAAGGACCAGGGGAGAGTGCATCAGTCAGGCAATACCTCCCCTGGGACACTAGAGGGCAACCCTTCTGGGCGGCTGTGGCACCATGGATTCCCACAGGGCATGTCAGGAGCTGGAATTTGGTAAAGCCCTGTTGGGTTCCGTGGGGGCCGCCAGGGGGAGTTGCAGAGCCTCATACAGGACCTACAGCGCATTTGGGAGTGATTCCAGGCACTCCACTGAATGGCCAGAGTCAGGAGGAAGAAGACAAAGCCTGAGGAGAAGTTGAGGCAGATGGACTGGAAGCAAAGAAGGGACTGTGTATTGGTGTGTTGCGGTGTTGGTGTTTTGTGCACTTTAAACTGTAAATATACCGGGTGTTGAGTTTGAACCTGTGTCCTGCCTGTGTGTGTCCGGGTTATGGTGGCGTCACAATAGATACACAGACAGACAGACAGATAGAAATGAAAGGCTCTACATACAGTAATAGATAGATAGATAGATAGATAGATAGATAGATAGATAGATAGATAGATAGATAATGTGAAAGGCACTATATGATAGATAGTATTGGTGTGCCAGGGAGAGAATGTGCCACATTGTTCATAATGGCACTCAGTTTTGTTTGAATTCTCTCCTTTGCTATGACCCCCAGGGGGTCCTGAGTGTGTCCAATAACTGAGCTTGCCCTTCCAATTAGCTAGTTGATTGGGTGGTCCTCTCTTGTAGTGATGTTACTAGCCCAGCACACCACGGTGTATAAAATTGTGCTGGTCATCACAGAGTTGTAGAAGATGTGCAGGATGTCTGTTCCCACATTAAAGGAATACCATTAATTCATTTGTAATGAATCATTAATATTAATCTTTCAAGGGAGGACTGAGTGCATTTGTAGAAAATGTTAGTATTTTTTTTGATAACTTTAATTGTTTGACTTGTTATTTTTGCTTCCTTGACAATGATGACAATTAATAACAAACATAACAGGCACCACAACACTCATAACTGGCTTAAATGTCTCAGAGTGAGGAAATTTTGGTTCTAGTATTAGAGGAGTAAAAGCATTTAATCAGTTTTCCTAATTTAGGAAACTACTAATAAGTCAGGATTTAGGAGAGCTCATGAGCTGTCCAAACTCGGTAGGAGCTGCCAGTAGACGGCATTCCAGCAAAGATCAGCTTGCACATCCCAGGCATATTTTGGAAACACCATTCAACAACAAACTCATGAAAAGATATCGACTTGACAGCAATGGAATAGTATTCATAACAAATCTTCATAACAAGTCACATGGTCGCTCCAACTACTGTATGTGAAAAAGCCATGAGCTGTGAGCAGAAATGAAATTGTTGGTAACATTAGGTCTTTTGGCCACTGGATAAAACTTCAAATGACATATCAGTACTTACTGCAGCCTCTCTTATTGTACGAAGTACCGATTGCGAGATATCCTCCATAAAATACAACCTGGCAGCCATAGTAGCTCCAACCATCTGGCATTTCTGGCGGGGTAACTCTGGCTCAGTGGGTCATACTATTGCAAACTTCACACCATTGGATAGCTGAGACTGTGACATTTCCAACGATAACACGGCCATGTTTGAACAAAAGGACCTTGCCCAGTTATGCATAATGGACTCCCATCACACCGTGCGCATCTGAATTTTCATATGTTCTCACATACACCTTCACAAAACAACAGCGAATATATACAAGTGATACATCAAAATTTACATCGGAATCTTCTTATCAAAACAAGCTCAACTGCTTGCTTGTACGATGTACAGATTGTGAGATATCCTCCATAAAACAAGAGCCGGGCACTCATGGTTGGCACCAACCATCTGGTGTTTCTGGGTGGGGAGGATAGCTCTGGCTCAGCGGGTCATACCATTGCAGACTTCATGCTATTGTATAGCTGTGACTGACACATTTCCAACAATACATAACACTCCCAGAAAAGGAGAGAGCCGAAGGCGAGCATAATAAACTAAAATGTATGATTTTTGTGTATATGTGTATGTGTGTGTGTTGTACATATTCGATAAGTATATGTGTGTGTGTATGTGAGAAATTATTTTATATATATATTTTATACCAGTAACGGCATACTGCACGATAACGTGCAGTGAATGCACTTGACTTACAGTTCTCATCCTCTTTCTCTGTACGTTTATCATTCGTTTGCTCAGAGGTTGATGCGCTTGCTGCATCCTGAGCAGCCCTCCTTTTCTCCACCCTAGCGGCCCCCTTCTTCTCTTCTTTCGTCGGCATCTTTTCGTGTTAAAACTGATTAAGTCAGTGTTTGTGTTGCAGTTACTTAGTACGTTTTCTTTAATGTTTTACTTAAGCTGGCACTGAAGTGTTCAATCTGCCTCAAGAATGATTTAAGATATGAAGAGGTAGGGGAAGTGACGGCGAAGGTGGTTGGGAATGAGAACGGCGTCCATACGCATGTGCCACACGGCCGCCCTACTTCCGAGAGTTGATTCTGCAATAAAATAAAATAAAAATAAAAAGAATAATAAAAATCATCACCCCGAAAGCAGACAGTAGAGGTCACGTAGTATATGTGTACCAAATCTCAGGTAAATAGTTCAAACAGGTGATTTAAAATCCTGGACAGACAAACGGACAGTGTATTATATAAGAAGACTATTTTATATAAATTTGATATTATTTATATTCATGTTTTGGGCATCCCCTGCCCATGGGGCCAAATGCTGTAGCTATTTATTTCTTTGTGTTATCAACATGAATTAGATAGGCACAGTTGGCACATCCGGGAACACCTCAGAGGTGAAAAAACTGCCCTGGAATTACTTGCACATGAGATACTGTATACTGTGTAATACAACAAGAATTTGAAAAAAATCACTGTAAGCGCCTATGTTTCTTTGCTATTTTGGCATCAGTTTCTAAGTAAAGGGATGTTTAAATTTGACACAAACACAGATTCAATAACATCTGAGAAGTTATTTGTCAGGCTTTACTGAAAAATTGACTGTCCAGCCTTTATTTATCGAATAAGAAGGCTTTAGTTTGATGTTCTCCACCCAGACAGAAATTTCCGAAAAATGTTCTCAGGGTATAGGAGGTTTAAAAGTCAATCATTCAACTGTAAGGAAAATTGTGTACAAGTGGCATTGATTTCAAATGACTGCTAATTTGTTGAGGACTGGGCAGCCCAGCAAATTCAGCCCAAGAGCTGAGAACCTTAAAAGTCCATCATGGGATCTGCAGGTAAATCTTGCAAAAGTTGGAGTCAAAATGCTTGCATCGACAACTAGAAAGAGGTTACATAAATTTGACCTGCAATGCAAGGTGTACTGGGAAAAAAGCCCTTGCTGGTCAGGAAGAACGTAAGAGCAAGACTGCATTGAACATTGAATATATCTGAGCAAAGTCCAGGCCTTCTGAAACAATGTGAACTGGACTAATGAATTAAATATAAAGTTGTATTTATATGTATACACATGTTTGGCGCAAACCAAAAGCAGCATTTCAAGAGAAAAACCACATACCAACTGTGAAGCATAGTGGCAGAAATGTTCTGGTTTGGGGTTGCTTTGCTGCCTCAGGGCCTGGGCAACTTGCAGTTATCAAGTCAGCTATGAATTCTGCATCAGATCAAAGTGTGCTTGAGGAGAATGTAAGGCCATCGGTCTGAAAATTGAAGTTGAACTGGAAATGAGGAAGATCCAAGAGAAAGTAGGGTGAAATGACTCCTTTTATTGGCTAACTAAATAGATTACAAATGCAAGCTTTCGAGGCAGCTAAGGCCCCTTCATCAGGCAAGGCATAACCAATTAGAGTCACATGTTGCCTGATGAAGGGGCTTTAGCTGCCTCGAAAGCTTGCATTTGTAATCTACTTAGTTAGCCAATAAAAGGTGTCATTTCACTCTACTTTCTCATGTATCACTCTATGGCTAACACGGTACAACACTCTACTGCGATGATGGTCCAAAGCGCACTAGCCTCCTTAGTGTTACATTTTATCCCCAAAAAAGCGTTGCATTTATTTGGATTGAAAAAATTACATATTTATTAAATCTCATCTTTCTACTGTAAAACGTGCAAAACACTAAAAGTACAAAGTCAGAAGTGAAGTATAATAACGATACAAATAATAATAATGATGAATAATAATAATCTCTCTATTATAAAAGAAAATCTTGAGATGAGGCTATTGCCAAGAGATTTTTTTCAAGTCCCACCCACCTCTCAACCATTTACGATTAACGGCCCACGCCCACGGTCCTCTCACCTCTCATTGATGTGAATGCTTTTGTCAGACACAGTTCCTGCGCTCTCAGCTCTTATAAATTTTTACGTTTTCCTCACTTTAAGTTCCCAATTTATGAAGACATATTATGTCCAAATTTTACTGAAGAATTTCATCCCAAAGGGCTATCAACAGAAGAAATGAGTACATGGGCAATCCTAGCACTGAGAAATGATGAAGTCAAACGAATTAATGCGCAAATTGTTGATCGGTTACACGGCAAATTGGTTAAATGCGTATCAATAGACTAGGCTGAAACAGTTGGTGGTGATGTTGTGGAAGATGAAAACTTCAAATTACAATATCCCGTAGAATATCTACAACCGTTAACACTGTCCGGTCTTCCACTGGCCGAATTACTGTTGAAAGAAGGATGTATCGTAATGTTATTGTGTAATTTATGTCTGAGTGATGGGCTATGCAATAGAACAAGATTAGTTGTACTGAAAATTGGTCGAACAATTCTGACATGTAAAATTTTAACAGGCGACAAGAAAGGTAATGTAGTACATCTTCAGTGGATAACATGAGACACCAAAGGAGATCTTGATAGGCCAGTTTACAGTTTCCCGTTAGAATAGCTTTTGTTATGACAGTTAACAAATCACAGGGACAAACATTTGAAAAAGTCGGGTTTATTTATTAGAGAGAAAGAAATGATATTCACTCACGGGCAGTTATACGTTGTGTTGTCACGATGGAGGTCCAAACATAAAATCAAAATTCAATGCGATATTGACTGAAGTGTTACAGTAAAAAAGTAAGTTTAAAAAGTATCTGCATGTTAATTTCAAAGCCAAACAGAACAAAAACGTATAACGCAATGAATAACTCTAACACAACATGAAACATAATTTTCTTTCAATTTATTAGGTTTTACTATTTTTTACTATGGTTAATTACTCGCTGTAATGTAAAATAGTTAGTTCTATTAGTCAGTCAGTTTCCAACCCGCTATATCCTAACACAGGGTCACGGGGGTCTGGTGGAGCCAATCCCAGCCAACACAGGGTGCAAGGCAGGACCAAACCCCAGGCAGGGCGCAGGCCCACCACAGGATATAGTTCTATTATGCATTTGTAACAATTCCTATGAAAATAACAATCTGTTTAAATTGTACATCTGCTTCCCCATACGCAAGTGGCACAGCCGTGAAGTGGCTAGCACATAGCGCCCGCCTGGGGGTTGGCAAGCGAAGCGAGCAGGTGGCAGAGCCCCCTAGTATTAATAAAAATAATGCTATATACCGTATGTAGTATCAAAATGTGTCCTTTGTGTGGAAGCATGGTAAAATACACAATCTAACATCACAGTAGTGCGATTCCTTGCAGATGTTCTTTCCAAACATATCAGCTTTGGATCAGCAAACTGCACAAGTGCAGTTGACACGAGCGTCACATTCAGATTCATCAGAAACACTTTCGATTTCACTGAATGTTTCAGTTTCACTGCCTGAAGACAGGTTCACTTGGTCATCACTGCTCTTATCACTGTCAACAGCATGCGACACCTAGGCTGCTGAAAAACGTACGAGACGCCATTATGAGGCTACAAGAAGATGTGTCTGCACCGCTGCCTGGGTAACCCTCACTGTCATTTACATGAGACATGCCTATACCGCTGCCCTAAAACTGTTGCCACTTTTATAGCCCGAGTAATCCTCAGGTCTAACACTTACGTGAAATGTCTCTATACAGTTGCCCAAGTGACGCTTGGGACACTGTTCTTATAGCCTGACTGACCCTTGGGTCTAACGCTAAGAGAGGCTAGCAAATCCACCAAGAAATGACTCAAAATGATGAAACAGAGGGTTATGGACTGGCCTGGTCAAAGCCCTGGTTTGAATCCCATTAAAAGATTGTGCGGGGGATTTGAAACAGACAGGACATGCAAGAAAACCCACGGACATCTTACAAACTGAATCAGTGGACGGTTATGCAAAATGACTATAAGAAGTCATTGTATTTGGGTGAAACTTGACTGCAGGTATTGTGACAGAGAATAGATTGTTGTGGTGAGACACTGTCGCCAGGTTTACACTAGTGTAAGACTACACTGAATTTAATTCAGAAACATTACACTTACTGTACAACAAGCATAGAGTGCGAGGCCCTGTACAGGGCACCAGTCCATCGCAGGCTGAACACACAGACACATGTAGTTATGACATTGTATGGATTCTTCTTGGTCATCAATACTAAAAGAAGTATTTCTACGCTTACAACAGAGGAAGGTCCAATGTACATTTTCGTGACAAGTTAACAACTGCAAAGAGTCACCACTGGCTACCAAAGATTGTTGTCTGCTAGTCTATCCAACACTGCTTTACTTTTTAAGTGTTTAGACACTATGGTCTGCCCAAAACTGGCCTAAATATCCATACAGGAAGCACAAAATCCTATTTTATTTAAAATGCTAGGGGCTTCCTCAAATCCCTCATGACACGTGTCACCCCCTAGCACTAATGAATGTGGGCCATGTGATCGGCCAGCTCCCAACCCATCCTTCCATCCATTTAGCACGGTCCCATTCAAAGGAGTGACATAACAAAGGAGTGAAACCTCAGATATAAATTTCAAAGGAGTGACAACCATCCAAGTGGTAGGTGAGGCGGCGACGATTTTTTTGGCAAGCATAAAATTTTAATCAGAATTTGTCACTGCATTGTTATGTCACTCCAACAAAATATCACTCCTTTAATATGGAATTTATGTCACTCCTTTAATATGAAATTTATGTCACTCCTTTAATATGGAATTTATGCCACTCCTTTAATATGGAATTTATGTCACTCCTTTAATATGGAATTTATGTCACTCCTTTGTTATGTCACTCCTTCGATACTGACCCATTTAGCAAACCACCTTAACCGAGTTCAGGATCATGGTGGCAAGACTCAACAACATGAGGAGCAAAGGAGAAACTGAATCTGGAAGAGGTGGCAGCTCACTAAGCAACAACACGTACAAACACACCCACTGTTAGTCACTCAAACACCCAGGGTGAAAGAGGAAATACAAAGCTGAACTGTAGCTACTCATAGATCTACCAACAGGATTCTGCAGGCTAAAAATAGTAATACAAACACAAAAAAAAAAACCAAAAACGTTCATGAGTCACAAGCCTTCATTTTCATAATCGGTTTCACTTGGCGTCCATTTTCATGACACAGCTAAATACACCCACAAGCATTTTTTAAGAAGATGACACTTCCTTGTTTTGCTCTGTCTGAAAGTCCTTCTGGGGTTAGACTGCTTGTTGGTTCACCTCAAAGGCTGCCACTGTAAGTCAGTATGGATGTGTGTGTGTGTGTGTTTGTGTGTGTGATGTATTAAATTCTCAACTCATCAAAGATTTTTTTACTGCTGCTATAGGCGATAGATCTATTAGAAGACAGATTAGGCAAATTAAGTAAATGAAAGGTAGATAACCTAAACCCACAAATATTACAGATTTCTGTAATGAAATAACTTGGTGGAGGAGTGTGTGAGTGTGTGTGTGTGTGGTGAGGGTGGTGGTTTAATCTCGTTGGCGTCCGTTTATGATGGCTGCTCAAATATTAGGCTGACTTAACAGAAAAATTACAGACAGAATGTAAGAAATGTTGGAATACAACAAACCGCGTTCAACAATAAGCCCAGGACTTTACTTAAAGAGCAGAACTATTTGACTCATTTCCGTAAACACCAACAGGAAGTGACAAAAGAATGAAAATGTGTTTCAGAAAACTAATGGGGATTTTCACTTCACCATTCATTTTTTTGCACTTATGTTGCCACTGATTAGAAGTTTAAAGTCCCTATAAATAACGAGACCTGAAAATTCATAATTGCTGGGCCACTCCTAAACTTTGGAGGAGTCATAGGGGTGAATATAAAAGTGTCCTCTGCTGTTGGCTGATGCCCTTATCTAGTACTGTAGCCCATTTAAAATATTCTATTCTATGCATTCATTTATCCATGCCAACCTGAACTTAACTGAGCAGGTTCAAGCATCAATAAATGAATGGACAGATTAGAAAATTAGAGCAATCTAGACAAGAACAAGCCATCCAGCACAACAAAGCTCACAGTCCTATCCATTTACTTCTTCTAAAATAACATCAAGTCGAGTTTTGAAGGCCCCTACAGTCCTACTGTCTACCACACTACTTGGTCACTTATTCCATGCATCTGTGGTTCTTTGTGTAAAGAAAAACTGCCCAATACTTATGTGAAATTTACCCTCAAGACGTTTCCACCTGTGTGTTGCTGTTGAACTCATTTTAGAGTCACAGTCAATTCTCTGGACCAGTTCCCTTCATAATTTTAAACACTTTAATCATGTCTCCTCTTAATCTACTTTTGCCTAAAGGCTCAGCTCTTTTAATCTGTCCTCGCAATTCATCCTCTGTAGCCCTGGACCTTTTCTAGTGCTGCTGTGTCCTTTTTGTAGTCTGGAGACCAAAACTGAACCCAGTATTCCAGGATGAAGCCTCACCAGTGTGTTTTAAAGCTTCAGCAGAACCTCCTTGGACTCCACACACCAGGGTGCCTCACATTCTGTTATTCTTCTTAATGGCTTCTGAACACTGTCAGGAAATCGATAACTTGGAGTCCACTATGACTCCTAAATCCTTCTCACAAGGTATACAGGGTGAGTCAAAATGATGTTAACACTAATGGTACTGCTATGTTTATACTTATAAACAATTTTTGTGGACAATTTATGTGCCACATATGCTGTTGAACATGATGGCGAACAGGTTGAGTCATTCCTGTAAATCATCTTGCACATATGAAGTATGTTTTGTGAATAAAATGTTAACATAATTCTGACCCATTGTGTATTCAAACCTAACATGTTTACTTCCTGTGTGTAAAATTTTACATTTACTGACATTAAATTTTATCTGCTCAATCTGCCCAAGCCTATATGATGTCCAAGTCCCTCTGTGATGATTCAATGGATTCTCGAATATCTGCCAATCCACCTATATTGGTGTCATCTGCAAACTTAACCAGCTTGTTATTTATATTCCTATTCACTGACCCTGCAGGAAACCACTCTTGACATCACCTGATTCTGATAAGGTTCCACTCCCATCACCCTTAGCATCCTCTGTCTGACCAACTCTGCACCCATCTACAAACCACACCCTGAACGTCTACTTCTTTAAATTTAATTTGACGCCCAACCTCTCATGTGGCATCTTATCAAATGCTTTCTGAAAAGTCATTTCTGATAAGATGGGTGGACATCTAAAAACGTGTGTCTGAGGCACGTGCAAGGGCTTCAATGTGATTGGTTCAATTACTAAATTCAAAGCCTACATTTCACTTCAAGTACCTGTGTATAACAGTGTAGCTTTACACTAAAAAAAAAATCATTCCTATTTCAGACAATGTCAGCTAAAATGTTATGTGTGACTAATTTTGTCAAAGCTGCACTGAAATCTTATGCTTATTTTTGTATGTGATTGACTGCAACTTTAATTAGCTGGAATGCTACATATGTAGCTGTATGTATACAATACTTATATGGGATATGACTATGATTGTGTCTCACTGTGACTGTAACTACCAAGTCAGAAATTTTTTAACATTTTAATTTTCTTGCTTTCTAGTCATTCTGGTGTGTGTTCAAATCATAGTTTGGGTGCATCTATAAACTGCTCAAAAATAAAAGGAACACTTTGAAAATACATCAGATCTCAATGGGAAAAAAAAAATCCTGCTGGCTATCTCTACTGATATGGACTGATATGGTAATGTGTTAGGAATGAAAGGATGGCACATCGTTTGATGGAAATGAAAATGATCAACCTACAGAGGGCTGAAGACACCCTGAAAATCAAAGGGAAAAAATGAGGTGGCAGGCAGGCTCATCCATTTTGCCGAAATTTCATTGCAGCAACTCCAAATCGTACTCAGTAGTTTGTATGGCCCCTATGTGCTTGTATGCATGCCTGAAAATGTCCTAATGAGACGACGGATGGTGTCCTGGGGGATCTCCTACCAGAACTGGACAAGGGCATCACTGAGCTCCTGGACAGTCTGACATGCAACCTGGCGGCGTCGGATGAACTGAAACATAATGTCCCACCCAGAGGTGTTCTATTAGATTGAGGTCAGGTGAGTGAGCATGGAGGGCCAGTCAATGCTATCAATTCCTTCATTGCATACTCTCGCCACATGAGGCCGGCATTGTCTTGCACCATGAGGAACCCAGGTGCCACTGCACCAGCATAGGGTCTGACAATGGGTCCAAGGATTTCATCCCGACACCTAATGGCAGTCAAGGTGCTGTTATCTAGCCTGTAGAAGTCTGTGGGTCCCTCCATGGATATGTCTCCCCAGACCATCATTGTCCCAGCACCAAACCGGTCATGCTGAACAATATCACAGGCAGCATAACGTTCTCCACGGCTTCTCCAGACCCTTTCACATCTGTCACATGTGCTCAGGGTGAACCTGCTCTCATCTTTGCACAGAGTGCCAGTGGTGGACCTGCCAATTCAGGTATTCTATGGCAAATGCCAATGAAGCTCCACGGTGCCAGGCAGTGAGCGCAGGGCCCACTAGAGGACGTCGGGCCCTCAGGCCACCATCATGAAGTCTGTTTCTGATTGTTTAGTCAAAGACATTCACACCAGTGGCCTGCTGGAGGTTATTTTGTAGGCTCTGGCAGTGCTCATCCTGTTCCTCCTTGACCAAAGGAGCAAATACCAGTGGGTCCTGCTGATGGGTTAAGGACCTTCTATGAGGGGCCCTGTCCAGCTCTCCTAGAGTAACTGCCTGTCTCCTGAAATCTCCTCCATGCCCTTGAGACACAGAAAACCATCTGGCAATAGCACATATTGATGTGCCATCCTGGAGAAGTTGGACTACCTGTGCCTCCTCTGGAGGGTCCAGGTATGGCCTCATGCTACCAGTAGTGACACTGACTGCAGCCAAATGCAAAACGAGTGAAAAACAGACGAGGAAGTAAAAATGTCAGTGGCCTCCACCTGTTAAACCATTCATTCCTGTTTTGGGGGTCGTCTCATTGCTGCCCCTCTAGTGCACCTCTTGTTAATTACATTAACACTAAAGCAGCTGAAACTGATTAACAAGCCCCTCTGCTACTTAACTGACCAGCTCAATAGCCCACAAGTTTCATTGACTTGATGCTATACTCGGATTAAAAAGTGTTTCTTTAATTTTTTTATGCAGTATATATTTATTTATTTATCATTATGTATGTATTTATTTATTTAAATAGCTTCTGTAAATAGCCAAATTTCCCCCTGAGAACATCAGAAACATATTTATTGTCAAAGTATGCACACATACAAGGAATTTGACTCTGGTTTTGGTGATTTCCATGTATGAATTACATAATCGACATACTCATAACTGTTAAACACACACCTGAGATAAAAAACAAGACAAAGAATGTAAATATACTCATGAATACAAAGTGCAGAGTGCAACTCTGTGCATGAAATGCTGAAATAAACACTGAAAACCAAATATTAACAATATGGAAATGAAGCGGCTGGGATGAGAATCAGCACCTCCAAATCCGAGACCATGGTCCTCAGCCGGAAAAGGGTGGAGTGCCCTCTCAGGGTTGGAGGTGAGATCCTGCCCTAAGTGGAGGAGTTCAAATATCTCGGGGTCTTGTTCACGAGTGAGGGAAGAATGGAACGTGAGATCGACAGGCAAGGCTCTCAATTTACCAGTCGATCTACATTCCTACCCTCACCTATGGTCATGAGCTATGGGTAGTGACCGAAAGAACGAGATCGCAAATACAAGTGGCTGAAATGAGTTTCCTCCACAGGGTGTCTGACCTTTCCCTTAAAGATAGGGTGAGAAGCTCAGTCATCTGGGAGGGGCTCAGAGTAGAGCCGCTGCTCCTCTACATCGAGAGGAGTCAGATGAGGTGGCTCGGGCATCTGATCAGGATGCCTCCTGGACGCCTCCCTGGTGAGGTGTTCCGGGCACGTCCAACCGGGAGAAGGCCCCGGGGAAGACCCAGGACACGCTGGAGGGACTATGTCTCCCAGCTGTCCTGGGAACACCTTGGGATTCTCCTGGAAGAGCTAGAAGAAGTGGCCAGGGAGAGGGAAATCTGGGCCTCTCTGCTTAAGCTGCTGCCCCCGTGACCCGATCTTGGATAAGCGGAAGAGGATGGATGGATGGAAATGGTATTACAAGACCATGGGGTGCCCAGCCTGGTTAAGCTGAATTAACCATTTGTGAGCTTGATGGCCTGTGAGAAAGAACTGTTCTTGTATCTGTCTGGTTTGACGTATATTAATCTATAGCGTCTTGCTGATGGAAGAAGTTCAGAAAGGTTTTGGCCTGCATGAGAGGGGTTGGTGATGATTTTTCCTGCCCGTTTCACGACTCTGGAATAATACCGGTCTTGTACGGTGGGCAGACTGGCACCAATGATATTTTCGGCAGAGCCGAGTATTCCCTGTAGCCTGTTTTTGTCATGTTTAGTCACTGATCTGAACCACACTGTTTTACGGAGAAGCGGAGAACAGACTCAGTGACTACTATGTAGAACTGAATCAGCAGCTCCTGTGAAAGGTTGAATTTCCTCAGCTGTACATCTGCTGCTGTGACTTTTTTATGATGGACCCTACATTGGTCTCCCATTTCAAGTCCCAGGAAATTACGGATCCCAGAAACATGAAAGTTATCACAACAGAATTAAAAATGGAGAGGGGGGATAATCTCTCCAAAACTCCAATGTCATCTCCACAATTTTCAGTGTTCAGCCCCAGATTTTTCTAGCAACATCAAAGGGCCAGCTGATAATCCTACCGTCTGTATACCATCCCATCACTATTTCCGATGAGCCCAATGATGGTTGTGTTGTCTGTATATTTGATACGTTTGACAGAGGGGTCCTTAGAGGTGCAGTCATTAGTGTAGAGGGAGAAGACATGTCCAATAGCTTACTAAGAATGGCTCTTATACAGGGTAAGCCAAAAAGACATACCACATTTCAAATGTTTATTCTACAATAACGCTACAAGATAAAATTGATTTCATTACAACACAAGAAAGAGTATACAAAATAGATTTTTTTTTTTACTGTGTTTTCAAAATGATGTCTTCAAGGTGGTGGCCATTATTAGCGATACACGCTTCGTGAAAATTTCTGAACGCTTGCATGACTCATTTGGCCATTTCAAGGGGAACAGCGGCGATTTTATAGCGAATAGCGTTCTTGAGGGCTTCAAGGTTTTGTGGTTGGCATTTCTATACCTTTGGCTTGAGAGAGCCCCATAAGAAGAAATCGCACAGAGAGATCAGGTGAATGTGAAGGCCACCTAACATCGCCATGCAGGGAGATCAGCTTCCCTGAAAACATCTACTGCAAAACTTGCATGGATCTCTGCGCCGTATGAGCTGTTGCTCCATCCTGTTGAAACTAGGCATCCACCACATCCATTTCTTCCAGTTAGCGCCACAAAAAGTTCTCTAGCATTTCAATGTAATGATCTGAAATGACGGTGACCGTTGCTCCCCTCTCCTCACCTACAATGCCAAATTCAGCAATGGCGCTCCAAACTGCAACCTGCTCACTGTGCAGAGGTCTCTGATGAAGTTCACGAGGGTTGGTTTTCCACCCAATAGCGACAGTTTTGCTTATTTACGCAACCATTCAAATGGAAATGTGCCTCTTCGCTACACATGAAGATGGCATCTAGATGAACGGTTTGCAGAATGTTCAGCACAACTCTCTACGGCTCTCCCAGTCTCTCTCAACGATTTCCTGCACTACCATCATTTTGTGTGGATGGAAATTAAGGTCCTCATGTAAAAATCCTCCACAAAGACTTGATGGTAATGCCTAAGGCAGAAGTGTGCTGAACGTCTAGGAGACTGCAAAATTGATGCTCTTGCAGCTTGGATGTTTTCAGGCGTTTGTGCAGTCCGAGGACGGCCTGGAGATTTTCTGTTCAGTGTTGTACCCGTCTGTCAAAATTTAGCAACCCAGTGAAGAATTGTTTTCCGATTACCATTAGGAGGAATGCTGAAGTTGTGTAGTGATGATGGATGCGTGTTTTTTTAAGAACGCTTCAACAGCGAAAGCACAGTGCTCACTGGAGCAAGACATGTTGCCGACTGAAAACTACAAGGGATCGCCTATCAAAAGCTGCCTCTACCTCATGCAGTGACCTTGAGAAATGTGGCACTTCATTCTGGCTAACCCTGTATATATCATAACTAGCAGGAGTACCCGGCGTTGCCCGGGAGTGTATAACGGGTGAATTTCCCAAATGAAAGAAACAGAACATAGAAATAGAACAAACAGTTTTCTGATTCACATTTTATTGTAAGTTCCTCCACTCTGGATTTTGTCTGCTGTGGCGTTTCGGACGCCCTTGAAATAGACTTTGTTCTAGCATCTGAAGTGGACCTTCCAATGGCAAGGGTATATTAGTGAAAAGTAGGACAATTATAATGTGTTACATGGTAATTAGTTCACGTGTTTGTTTTCAGTCGACTAGATTACTGTAATGCAATCCTCTCAGGAATACCCAAAAAAGACATAAATCGTTTGCAACGAGTGCAGAATGGAGCTGCTAGAATCCTAACCAGGAAAAGGAAATCCGAGCACATTTCTCCAATTTTGATGTCACTACACTGGTTACCTGCGTCATTCAGGATTGACTTTAAAATTCTGCTTATGGTTTATAAAGCCTTAAATAATCTCGCCCCATCTTATATATCGGAACGTCTAACATCTTATATTCTAAATCCTAACCTCAGATCCTCAAATGAGTGTCTCCGTAGAATTCCAAGAGCAAAACTTAAAAGAAGTGGTGAAGCGGCATTCTGCTGTTATGCACCTAAAATCTGGAATAGCCTGCCAATAGGAATTCGCCAGGCTAATACAGTGGAGCACTTTAAAACACTGCTGAAAACACATTACTTTAACATGGCCTTCTCATAACCACTGTAATTTAATCCTGATACTCTGTATATCCAACTCAGTATAATAACTATTCATGGTGGCTCTAAAATCTGTACTAACCTCTACTCTCTCTTCTGTTTATTTTTCCGGTGGCTTGCGCCAATACCATCTACTCAAAGCACCGTGATGTTCCAACAGTGATGGATTAAAAGCCAGAAGTCTGCATGACCATCATTATCAAGACCTTCCATGAGAACCCTAACTACAAAGAGGACTGTTTCATTTATGTTAGGTAGAATGCCCAGAGGGGACTGGGCGGTCTCGTGGCCTGGAACCCCTGCAGATTTTATTTTTTTCTCCAGCCGTCTGGAGTTTTTTTTTTGTTTTTTCTGTCCTCCCTGGCCATCGGACCTTACTCTTTTTCTATGTTAACTAATGTTGTCTTATTTTAATTTCTTATTTTGTCTTTTATTTTTCTTCATTATGTAAAGCACTTTGAGCTACTTTTTTGTATGAAAATGTGCTATATAAATAAATGTTGTTGTTGTTACAGTGAGATGAATTTATGTTATTTACAATACATCGGAAAGCGAACAAATAGCACCAGTCAGTTAGAAAGGGCAACACTGAAACACTAAAATTGTACTGTGAGTCGGAAAGGGAGCAAATAGCACTACAAATATGGAAAGCCAGTGAGAAAGAGTAACACTGAAACCGTACTGGGAAAAATGGCGGGGAGGGGTTCTCTGTTTGTAAGGAGCATCTGTGTTGGACCGTGATGGTATGTAACGGGCGTTGGCGATGGTAACTACAGAGAGAAGTGACATACAACCGGTGCTGTGTTTGGGGGAAAATGGTAGAGGAAGGATGCTGTCTTTTTAAGGCGAGTCTCTGTTCAAATGTGATATACCAGACATTGGTGAATGAAATATAACACTATCAGTGCGTGTGGGAGTGTGACATGTGGAAACGCAGGTGTGTCAGCCGGTCACGCTTACTGGGTCGTTCACGTTTTACACCCATACAGCAGTTCCTCTTCACCCGATCAAAGCAGTCGGCCTTCTCATACTTGGACACTTCCGCCATCTGTTGGCAATTTAAAGAAACATGGGTAAAGAGCGACGCACAGGGACGAAAGGTGCTGCTAGATGGCACCGCGGTGAATGTCTGTTGGAACATGTGGCCATCTTGCCGATGTTAAGTATGGGGATGTGTGCCGAAGGTTGTGTTGGTGAAAAGGTGCCCTGTGGTTTACCACAAACATTTTTCCGAACCAAATATACCCCATGACCTTCTCCTGGTCACAAAGGAGCCCCATGCCCAGTTGCCGATCAGACGGCCACTGCAGATTTGTATGGCGGACAAAAAAACATACATACACACATCGACTCTGCTTTATATATTACATAATGCAGCATCATTACCTCTGTCAGGGAACTACGTGACGTAGTGAAATCTCAACAATGGTGCAATCCCTCAGTGAAGTGTCCATGTTCATTTGACCATGAAATCATCCAGACTAACAGCAGAGAGCTGTACTGTGCATATTTGAACTACCCAGGAAGCCATCATGAACTTTTCGTATCACATCAGCTTCTAACCATTGCAGTTAATGTATTATTTTCAAATTGCCTTTACTTTTTGATTTACTCCCACAGTTGGCTTAATCCAATTTTTAAAATTGTGAGCCAAATTCTTTCAACCAAAGAGTGAACACAAGTGGAAAGAACATTTAGGATGAAAGCCAGGAAGTTCTTAAGCAAATGTCGCATTGCACACCTTCTACTCGGAGGGGATATCAGTCTTAACAACACAGCTGCTGATCTGGTCACCTGAGCGCATCATATTACATGACTAGAAATTGAAGAATATGTCAAATTAGACAGCTGTGTAATGATTTTCCAGCATAGTTTCCAAAGCATCAGGAGCTCACCCCTTTTTCTAAATATAGTGCTGCCTGATTGAACTGGTGCCCATGCAAAATTCAGCCGCAATCTTTTTCACATTTTGTTGTGGTACACAAAGCAAGCAACATCAGACAGATGATTCTCTTTCCTGTTTGTCAGTTCTGAAACACCCACAATTCTTATTCCTCATAGTTGCATTAAATGTGTTGTACTTCTGGCTGACCACTCATTGGTTGTTGGCTCTTCCACACACGCAGCCCACCCCCATTATTCAGGGTGAGTTGTGGACTGTCAAACTACATGATGGTGGCAAGAGATTGCACTGTGCCTTCCTCCAACTTGCTAAGATTATTTAAATGAAGTCACTGGAAAAGTTGTGGGCTTAATTCACACAGTCTGAAACAGACTACCATATCAGGTACAAGCAGAACCCCGGACTTTAAAAAAAACATCTACACGCATATATTCACGTTTAAGGTCTCCCGCGGTTAAGTCGAGACTTGATTTTACCATATAATTTCCTGTATTTTATAATGTTGGTCGTATAAGTCGAACGTGGAAAACTCACGCTATTGGTCCAAAAGATTATATGCTAACACCCGCCTGATAGAGTAACCACGGAGAACACTGCCTTTTTTTTTTTCCTATGTATTGTGCCTATGTGACCACACAGTAATACCCGAACTATGCACTGATTTGTGTTTTTTGTATCTCACACCCTCATACACCTTTATCGTAAGAGCATCCCTTATCTGCTCTTACGATAAAGTCTGTCACTGAAGCTACTCCTCTGCCTGGAAATGATCCTGTTCAGTGGATGCAATGGATTATTCATGATTGACAGGAGTTTGCTTAATGCCCGTCACTCTGCCACAGATGTTAAACTGTCCAACTTTACTCCTACAATAGAGCCTGCCTTCTTAACAAGTTTGTCCAGGCGCGAGGCGTCTTTCATCTTTATGCTGCCACCCCAGCACACCACCGCGTAGAAGAGGGCACTCGCCACAACCGTCTGGTAGAACATCTGCAGCATCTTATTGCAGATGTTGAAGGATGCCAGCCTTCTCAGAAAGTATAGTCTGCTCTGACCTTTCTTACATAGAGCATCAGTATTGGCAGTCCAGTCCAATTTGTCATCCAGCTGCACTCCCAGATATTTATAGGTCATTGCATTGAGGGCCTGGACTGAGGGCGATTGGTGCTGCGGCACTGGGTTCATGTGTGCTTCATACTTGTAAATAAGTGTAAATAAATGTGTGTTGGTGATAAATTCATGTCTAACTGTCTGTGTCCGGGCTGCTTACCACAGTATGTATATACAGTAATTGAGATATTGGGAGAACTTGGCTATTAGAATACTAAACAAACTCGATGACAGATCCTATCATTTGTTAAACTTCCTGTGTTCTTCTTATTGATTCACATTGCTGAAAGTTCCATTTTTACAGAAAATGTAAGGATCGTTTTCACTGCCTGCAGTCTGCCCTTACTTGTTGACCCTTTGTAAACTTTTCTATAAGTTTTGTTCAGTGCTGTCAATTAAATCATTGCTAGCCTGATTTGCTTCAAGGCACACAAAATAAAAACAGTGATGATGCTACACCGATCAGTGCATTGATCTGTAACCTCATATCAATTTCAACAAAGGGTATGCTGTTGGGTCCATTCCCACATGACTTCTACAAAGACAAAATAATTCACTTACCCATCCTCCGGTGCGTTCCAGCCAGTCTCCAAGACGAGTGACTATAAACCCTGTGATAATTGTTTGTACTTGCTGCATCACCTGTGGATGTTGTTTTTGAACATAGAGACCCACAGCTGCAGCTCCTTTCAGAAGACAAAATTCTGTTTGACATTCGTTGCTTCCGTCAATCCAAGTTTTACTAGCGACTTCAACTGCATTAGAAAAGGCCTCTGAGACCTAGAAGGAAAGATAGTTAATATTAAAAAGAGTAAACAGAGGGGCAGAAAAATCAGTTGACAGCTAGGCTTTCTAACTGTAAAAGGGGCATTGTTGACATGTTTAGCTTTTGTGTTATTAAGCATAAACAATACTTGAACTGAATCATGAGGACGATTAATGCACAACATGAAATTGTATTTTAAGACATTACATCTTGCCTAAAGAAGGGGCCTGAGTTGCCTCGAAAGCTTGCATATTGTAATCTTTTTAGTTAGCCAATAAAAGGTGTCATTTTGCTTGGCTTTTCTCTACATTCATAATGGCTAACACGGTACAACACCCTAGTACTAAAGACAGGATCATTAAATTACACATTGAAAAAAATTAAGTCCCAGTCAATTTATTGAACTCAATCTATATTGGTGGTGAACATTAGAACAATCTGGACAAGAACAGGCCATTCAGTCCAATAAAGCTCACCAGTCCTATTCACTTCATTCTCCTAAAATTACATCAAGTCGAGTTTTCAAAGTTCCTAAAGTTCTGTTGTCTAACCACACTACTTGAAGGCTTTCCTTCAACGGACACTGTGTGACCATGAGCAAGTCACTTCACCTGTCTGTGTTCCAACTGGAAAAAAGAAAAGAAATATAACCAACTGCATCTCAAATATCGGAAGTCACTTTGGTTAAAAGTGTCCGCCAAATAAATAAATGTAGATGGTCACTTATTCCATGTGACTCTTATTCTTTGTTTGAAGGAAACGTTCCTAATGTTGTGTGAAATTTACTGTGTCCCCCGTGTTCTTGATGAACTCATTTTAAAGTAATCATCCCGATCCACTGGACTAATTCTCTTCATAATTCTCTTCTTTTGCTTAAACTGTCAAGGCTCAGCTCCTTTAATTATTTCTCATTCCCTGTAGCCCTGGAATCAGCCTAGTTGCTCTTCTCTGGACCTTTTCTAGCTCTGCTGTGTATTCTTTGTAGCCTGGAGATAAAAACTGCAGACAGTACCCCAGATAAGGCCTCAAAAAGTGAAGAAGAATATCAAGCAAAGTAGGAACTGAAACTGAACGGGGAGCCAATTAGGGTAAAAGTTCAAAATGGGTATGCAAGTAACCTAACATTGACATCTTTAGGATGTGGGACTATAAACGAGGCACCAGGGGTTAGATTTATAAAACTCCTTTATCTATAGACGCCGCTTGAAAGAACATCTTCTGTTTGTCTGTTCAAATACGTTGAAAAAGTCAACAGTTTCCATGGGGTGTACTTACTTTTTCACATGACTGTATGTATTTTAATAAATTCTTACTTGTCATGGAACAAAAGAGTGGTGATGTGTTGCATGTTGGTCAGAATTCACTATACTTTGTACACGTGGCAATTCTACCACTGTTCCTACTACTAGATGTGAAAGACAGGGGGCGCTATCAAACCCCAAACACAACTGACACGCGCACTATCGAAGGTTCAAATAACAGATTTTATTCTTCCAAATACCTTCAAAACAATAAAGAATGTAAATGGACAGTGAATCCTTCCTTTTCTCTTTTCTTATCCCAACTCCTCTTCCTCTCTCAAGTGTTTTCACCGACTCCGACTTCCTGAAGCAAGGCAGAGCGGCCCTGTTTAAACCCCGTTCCATCAGTACTTCCAGTGTCTGCCCCCAGTATGATGGAAGTAATTCCGGGTCAGGCGGAAGTCTCTAGAAGGCAGGGATGCTTCCTCCCTGCAGCTCCCCCTGGTGGTAGACATGGTATGCAACAGGGCTGTACTACCGGACTACACTGCCCAGCATGCCTGTAGGTTGAAAAGAAGAGGCAGCGACACAAGAATGCTTCCCTCAAGTAAATCAGGGTAGTACAGGCTCCGGGAAGGCCAATTTCTCCAATCCCTTCTTCCTTCTGGCCACCCTTGCTGACAAGGGATCAGTTCTTGACCTGGTCGGGATGCCAGACGATCTTCCTGACAACACTTATACAGACAATAACCACACTCTTAAAAATAATAGTTTTGCAATGTCATTTTACTGGGTTGTGTGCTTCCTCCCTGAAATATTGTTCGAAAAGAACCATTTCATTCTGGGAAGGGTTCTTTGCATATGAAACTGGTTCTTTGAGATTTGAAAAGCCTTCTAATATGTAGACAAATCATAATTCTTTAATCTATACTAATAAAAGGCAAAGCCCTCACTGACTCACTCATCACTAATTCTCCAACTTTCTGTGTAGGCAGAAGGCTGAAATTTGGCAGGCTCATTCCTTACAGCTTACCTACAAAAGTTAAGCAGGTTTCATTTCGAAATTCTACGCGTAACGGTCATAACTGAATCCTACTTACGTACATATATACGTCCATAGCCTGCAGCTTGGTCGCCGTGTGAGGCGGCGTTGCGTCCCCCATCCTCACGCCTCCCACGTAATTGGCTGCCTGCCCATATAAGGCCGTCTGTCTCTCCGGTCTCTTCATTCCCTTCCTTGCTTCGCCACGGTATTCATGTCTCCTTACTGATAACTGCAGCCTTTTTATTTAATCTACGGCTTCTCTGCTGTTTTATTGTGCTGATAACTGCAGTCTTTTTATTTAATCCAAAGCTTCTCCGCTGTTTTATTGTTTGTTTATTATGATTATAGTTATTGTGTAGGTATTTTAGACTTAGTTTACTTTCAGGTACCCATTTCTTTTACTGTTCTAACCGTACCCCCATTAACATGTCTATCGAGGTAATCACCATTGATCAAAGAACTGTCACTTACCGAGTGGTTTCCATGCCCGGAGATGCCGCCTGCCTTTTCCATTCTCTTTGTTACATATTGCACGGCCATATCAGGCTCACTCTTGATATCCGGAGGAGCATTGTGTCTTATGTATTGAATGACTGGGACAGGTTCAAGGTGTGGACTGATGACAGTACAGGAGATAATTATACAACACAGGAGCACTATAAGAGTGAAATGCTTAAGCCCTTCACCTGTGGTTCTGCATGTGAGTTGATGGCTGCCGCTGAATTGTTCAGTTGTCGCTTTCAAGTGTACCGAAATGGCCAAATATTTTACACCTTTGGAGAACCGCCAATGCCTCTTAAACATCTTAGATTCACAGGTGACAATTTGAGTAGTGGACACTTTGATGTTTATGAATGTTTCAACTCTCAAAAGCTGGATGCGAAGTTATCGATGAAGCCGGTTGTAAGCTTACAACGCTTGACAGATGCCGAATGTCACTTCAACACAAGTCCTACAAATACTAACGTAATTGAAACAAACCATGAAACTCAAACCGATTATGACAGCAGCAATCCAAGCTGTGAGAAAACAGTAAAAAGGAGTCATGTCAGACGTCGTGGTACATTTTCTGATGCAGCTAGAGGGAAACAACTTTGTGACGCTGCCGCCAAATACTCGCAGAAAAATCCACAAGTTAATAGACACGCTGTCGCTAAATACTCGCAGGCAAATCCACAAGTTCATAGCGACGCTGTCGCTAAATACTCGCAGGCAAATCCAGAACTTAATACCGGGAATGCCTGTTAAACATCTTAGATTCACGAGTAGCGATTTGGGTAGTGAACACTTCGATGAATGAAACCTGTTATCTTTACAACGGTTGACAAACACGGAATGTAACTTGAACACAACACATCCTCCAAATACGAACCTGATTGAAAGAAATAATGATAATCAAATCCTTGATGACAGCAACACTCATAACAGTGACAAAACAATTACATTGACAATCATGTTACGTTATTTTTAAAAGGTTTCCTTTTCTTTAACATAACTTCTTTAACACACTACTTCTCCACTGCGAAGCGCGGGTATTTTGCTAGTACAGTATAGAGTATGAAAACATGAAAATATGACCTTAGCCTGTATCATCACGTGCCACAAGAGTCCTTTTAATATCAGGTTGTGGTATAGCGGGTCCGCAGTTTAGAAGAAAAGGCCAGTTTTTGAATAAATAATCGCCACACTTGCGGCTTATAGAGGTGGCGTGGTAGCATGACTGGAGCAGTTCTCAGACGCGACGTGTTGAAGGTGTTTCCTCACTTAAGTGCACAGGTGAGGAATCGTCCATATTTGTAGCTGATGCCAGGAGCTACTAATCGCCACATGTGTGCCACATCCCCATTATAAATAGGAGAAGCACGAGTGCGGAGGGGGAGAAGAAAAATCGAAAAAGTGAACAGAGGTTAGAGGAGGAAGAAGAGAAAGCTGAAAGCTGAAAACCGGTGCATGAGTGAGCGAGAGAGAGGGCAGACTCGCTGATAAGAGCAGGCAGCTGTGAGGAGAGCCCCTCTGGAGTGTTAGGCCAAAACTCAGGAGCAGCAAGAAGTGGTCGCTCCTGCTGAGCGCTGGTTCGCCGCGGAAGGCAGTGGGAGTCAGAGGCTTGGGAGGTGGAAATCCGAGCGTGAGTGCCCTCATCGCTGGCGAAGCCAAGTCTCAGTCTGGTGGAGCCCTACGAAGCCAGGGACCGAAAGGCAACCAGACTAGGAGAAGGTCAGCTGCAGTAGGGCCCAAATGGGAGAAGCAGGGGTCAGCCAGCAAAAGAAGGCGCCAGGTTTTGTTTTTAATGGACTGCTTCCAGCCATTGTTTTTAACCTAATTTTAATGGATTTATTAATTGGATTTTAACCTCCACATTTTCACTGTTTTTAAAGGATTATTTATTCATTGACTTTCAGAAGCACTGTACTTGTTTTGAACACTTTTTTGCATTTGATCGTTTTAAATAAAAGAACTTCTGCACCTTTCCCCTTGCTTCGTTGGTGTCCTCATTGTCCAGCTCATCCAGTTACATTACCCACAGTGTCAGGTTCAAGAGGCTCCCTGAAAGAGTGCTGGGAGCATGGCGCAGACCCGCATTGTCACACAGGTGTTAATTGTTATTTCACTTATCTGTTATCATCTACTCATGGCTACTTATGGAACCTGTTACATCTCAACGTCTTCTGGAACCTTTATGTGAATGGCTCTTTTAGGAACCCGAAATGATTTCCCTATGGCATCACTCTGAAGAACCACCCTGACACCCTTATTTTGAAGATCGTATCCCAGAATTACGAGGGGTGTTAAATAATATTTCTACCTGAGTATGAAAGAAAGTGTCAAGCATGTTGAAACAAGTCTCAAGGTTACTCATGTACAGTTGTGGCTCAGTGCAAGTCTAACATTCCAAGAGACAGGAGGTCAGGAGAGTCCTTGTGCAGATCAAGTAAGAAAATGCTAGATATGGAGCAAGGTTCAGTGATAAAATTTCTCACAAAAGAAGGAAAAACACCAAAGGAGATCCATGAACTCATGACTGCAATTTGTAGGATGATGGGGCCAACTCACCTTAAAGTAAAATTTTGGATTGAAAGCAGTTCAAGTGGGGTAGAGAGTCCATTGAAGATAATCCTAACAATGGAAGGCCTGAGGAAGCAATTTCAACAGAAATGTGCAAGATGAGGATTAAATTTAGTCAGAGAGACAAATTAAGGTTTAATAGATGAAGGCATCTTGGGAGGAGCATTTCGAAAATAATTCTTGAAAAGTTAGGCATGTTAAAGGTCAGTGCAAGATGGGTTCCAAGAATGCTGACGGCATGTCAGAAGGCCACGAGGCTCCAGTGCTGTCAGGAGAAGCTCCGCTGAGACCAAGTGAATTTGTTTCATCATTTGGTAACTGGAGATGAGACCTGGGTCTAACACAGAGATCATGAGTCCAAAATGGAGTCAATGCAGTGGACGCACAATTCATCCCCCAGCCCAAAAAAGTTCAAGACAGAAAAATCTGCAGGCAAAGTCATGGCAACTGTCTTCTGGGATATTGAAAGACCTTTTGCTTCTGGAGTTCATACTACACAAGACAACCATACATGGTTAGAGTTACGCCAACAAAATGATCGCTTTACGGGAGTCAAGGGGAAAAGATGAGAAAAACTCACAGCAGGCATGCTGCTTCTTTTTGATAATGTGCCTGTTCTCATGTCACATCAATCACAGGCTGCCATCCGAGAATGTGGGGTCCAGCAGCTGAGCCATCCACCCTACAGTCCTGGCCTGGCTCCCTCAGATTATTTCCTTTTTGAGTTTTGAAGAAATCCCTTCATGGATAGTGGTTTTCAAATGATTAAGACATCAAGGCAGCTGTGACATCCTGGTTTGATGGTCAAGCAGATGATTTTTTCTGAAGCTGTATGGCAGTAGTGTTAACCACTGTGTCACCATGCCCCTAACTCTTCACATAGCGGACTGATTTTAAGGTTTTACAGACTATGACCACGTGTAGATTTTGAAACCTCATGAAGCAGCAGCATAAACTACTGCACCATCCTCCAGCTTGCCCCTGCCAAATAAAAAAGTGTCTTTAATTAGAGAGGACTGCAGTTGTTCTCCCCGTGTCTGCGTGGGCTTCTTCCGGGTGCTCCGGTTTCCTCCCTCAGTCCAAAGACATGTAGGTTAGGTGCATTGGCGATCCTAAATTATCCCTAGTGTGTGCTTGGTGTGTGGGTGTGTGTATGTGTGCCCTGTGGTGGACTGGCGCCCTGCCCAAGGATTTGTTCCAGCCTTGCACCCTGTGTTGGCTGGGATTGGCTCCAGCAGACCCCCATGACCCTGTGTTAGGATATAGCGGGTTGGAAAATGACGGACTGACTGACTGACTGCAGTTACTAAGAAAAATGCATGACAAGTCCACATAAATACAGAAGGTGCCTCTTGGCTCAACAACAGATGTGTCATAAATGAAATGGAAAATCTGTTTTATGGATTTCACAAGAATTGTTTATGAACTTCCTGAAGTCACTTTAGTTTTTTATTTTGGTCCAGCACCTCCTGACTCACCCGTACAAAAAAAAAAACAAAAAACCCACATAGTTTGATACGTCTTGTCACACACATACACATGGGAGACGGTTTAATGGCTAGAATATAAGTGTTTCTCAGCCAAGCCAGGGGTTGGCACTGTCCTCTGAGGTTTTCTCCTTTTTCCCCCTCTGCAGGCCATCAGAAGAGCCCACCACCTAATGACATCATTTCCACCTTTCAAGACAATGGCAGCCCGATGACGTCCCTTCCAGTTCCGGTCCCACAAGATCTCTTTTAGCCCTGTTTCTTAACTATAAATCCACAATCTTTATTCTCCTATTCAGGTGTGTATTGAACTCAAGACTGCAAAGACCTTTACTATTTTCGATCCACATTTTCAAGTACAGTACAGTGACATGGAAGCCTGATGACGTCCCTTCCAGTCCCACATATTCTCTTCTATTCCTGTTTCTTACCTATAAATCCACAATCTTTATTCTCCTATTCAGATCCGTATTGAAGTCAAGTCTGCAAAGACTTTTATTATTTTCAATCCAGATTTTCAAGTACGGTATAGTGGTACCTTGGTTTGCGAGCATAATTTGTATCGGAAACGTGCTTGTAATCCAAAGTACAGTAATCCCTCCTCGATCGCGGGGGTTGCGTTCCAGACCCCCCCGCGATAGGTGAAAATCCGCGAAGTAGAAACCATATGTTTGTATGGTTATTTTTATATATTTTAAGCCCTTATAAACTCTCCCGCACTGTTTATAAATATTCCCCGCAGAGTTATACATCATAATCCCTTTGTATTCTCTTAGATATTAGGTAAGATTCATTGAAATTATGTATATAAATACACTGTTTATATACAGTAAAACCTAAATATTATTTTAAAGATATTGAGTGTCTCCGATATCACATATGTTACAGCCATTACGATAGACAGGCCAGCAGCAATAAATACGTACAATGCAAGAAAAATAGTATACAGTAAATGTGTGTACAGTGACACTAAACGAACGTACATGTACTAAGCACTGTAAGAAGAAAATTAATCATGGTTACTCACCAACAATGACACGATGACTTGTCCGATAACAATGAGTTTAATTTTACTGCACAACAAAGGAGAGCGTTACAGCCCTTGTAAAGGAGCCACTTCAGGCGATTGTGTAGCACTGCCGTTGTTCTTCTTCTGGCAGTCTTCAATCCAAATCCCTAAAGCAGATTCCATCCAGACTACTGCCTTATTACATCCACTTAAAACTCGTTTTGCACCCTGGTTAAAAGGACACTGCAGCCGTAGATCTTATATTCCTTTCCTGCTTTTTAAATAAAAAGAATCGTAGCCTTCAACAAATCCAAAACATTTACCTTTTCGGCAATCGTTAACATCTTCTTCTTGCGCTTGGGCACGGCCCCTGAAGCAGTAGCAGATTGTTTTGGAGCCATAATGAAGGGCTTGACTATGCACAAAGATAAACACTAAAGAGCACAACTCTTTACACAGCGAAACACGTTGATGCTGAATGAGCGAGACGAGACTTCCTGGTTAACACTGCATTCAGCACGCAGGAGCTCAACTGCATGCTCTGATTGGTTAGCTTCTCAGTCAGGAGAACTTAACTGCGTGCTCTGATTGGTTAGCTTCTCAGCCATCCGCCAATAGCGTCCCTTGTATGAAATCAACTGGGCAAACCAACTGAGGAAGCATATACAGGAAGTAAAAAGACACATTGTCCGCAGAACCCGCGAAGCAGCGAAAAATCCATGTTATATATTTAGTTATGCTTTCATATAAAATCCGCGATAGAGTGAAGCCGCGAAAGTCGAAGCGCGATATAGCGAGGGATTACTGTACTCGTATATCAAAGCGACTTTCCCAATAAGAAATAATGGACACTCAGATGATTCGCTCCACAACCCAAAAATATTCCTATAAAAATGATTAATACAAAATATGAAGTAAAAAATACATAAAACAAATTAACCTGCACTTTACCTTTGTAAAGAATCGTTACGCACACACACGTGGTCACAATGCTTTAGTATACAGCAGGGGTGGGCAAAGTCAGTCCTGGAGGGCCGCAGTGGCTGCAGGTTTTTGTTCCAACCCAATTGCTTAATAAGAAGCACTTATTGCTCTAGAAACACTTCTGCTTCATTTTAGTTGTCTCCCTCATTAAGATTTTGAACCCTTATTGCTTATTTAAGTCTTAAGCAACTGCATTCTCGGTTTTTAATTGCTCCTTATTAGCAATAAGATGCAAATGACAAAAGAAACCAGCAGTTATCCATTTTGCTTGTTACCCTTTACACCTGTGTGTATTTATCATGCACTATTTGATTTAATTAAATACTTAGAAGGAAAGAGAAGAGAAAAAAGTGAAGGATTGAGAATTACCCATCTGTTTTACACTTCAAAGTATTTGGATGATATCCTTAGAATGGAAAAAAAATCTAGTATATGAGAATGACTTGACATAGCAGAGTTAAAGCACTAACAAGCCATGAAATGTAATTATTGGCAAGGATTGTTTTCTAATTAAGCAACTGGGTTGGAACAAAAACCCGCAGCCACTGTGGCCCTCCAGGACTGACTTTGCCCACCCCTGGTATACAGTATACGCTTGTACGGATGTTGACTATACAAATAAGGCATGCCAACTGAGACCGAGCATGGGAGGCAATTACCCACAATCCCACAGCGAGAGAGAGAGAACCACCATCGGCTCAGTTAAAATCACGTAACGCTTGGCAGACAAAGCATATACTGTCGGGCTTTCAAGAGACAAAAACTTTATTCGAATACAGGCGGAACAAACGCAAGTCTCTTTCAGGAGCGATCCGGGCACACTGTCAAAACCGGTCACCACAGCTCGCCTCTTGATCAAAAGAACACAAAAAATCTTCCTCCTCAAAGGGCCGTGGAGGCTCGGTAGCCCCGACCAGAGCAGAGGATGTCTGGGGAAGAGAAACAAGCCAGTGAGACACTAGGACGGCCGCGGTACGGTCTTTTAAATGTTTAAAGTCCCATGTCAGATGCAGATCATGCGGCACGGCAGCAAGCAGCAGGCTAGCAGCTGATCCAGCAAAGAGGAGATGAAAAACTGTGTTTGTTTCCCATTGTATCACTGTTTAAGAGGGGGTTTCGAGGAGCGGCCACGTCCCCTTGGGGCCGTGTTCACAACATGTACAACTCGTATTGCAAGACCTCGCTCGTTTATCAAGTTAACATATATTAAAAATTTTTGCTTATCTTGGAAAACACTTGCCGACCAAGTTACTCGCAATCCAAGGTTTTACTGTATATGCGGTAAAACTCCCCAAACCTCTATGATTGTTTTTGAGTCTCTTTACAGTCTTAATGTCTAGTTATACAAGACTTTGAGCTTGTTGAGGTCCCCCCTCCTTGTTCATTGCCCCCATTCACAATATCACCCACAGATGTGTAAAAGTCTCTGAGGAAGATAAACCCCCAGAAGGCAGCAGGCCCAGATAACTTTGCTGAATGTGCACTCAAAGCTTGCACTTCCACTCTTGCTAATGTGCTGGCTGACATATTTAACCTCTCCCTTACACAAGCCACAGTCCATACCTGCCACAAAATAACCATCATTATTCCCACCGCCAAAAAACGGGCAAAACTAACTTCCTGAATGACTACAGGGTCTATTGCAATGACTCCACTACTGATGAAACGCTGAGAGAAACAATATGATCCTCATTCAGACATTAATACCTAACACAATGGACCCTCTACAGTTTGCACAGAGACCAAACAGGTCGACAGAGGATCCATTTAGCACAACATGGCACCCAATTCTTACACACTTTGAGAATAAGGACTGCTACACCCGATGGCTGTTTATTGATTACAGATCAGCTATAATACTGTGATACTAGCTAAGCTCATAAACAAACTCTCCATTCTGTGTCTTTAACAGGCAGACCCCATTCAGTCAGGCCGGGGAACAACATTTCCAAAACAATAACCATAAATACAGGAACCCTACATGGATGGGTTTTGAGTCCCATGCTGTACACACTCTTCACTCAGGACTGTGTCGCTTCCCAGCATAACACCAGCACTATCAAATTTGCAGACGGTACCACCGTCATTGGACTGATTTCTGGGGGTGACGAGTCAGTGTACAGGATGGAGGTGGCTGGCCTCATGAAGTGGTGTCAGGACAGTAATCTCTTTGTTAACACCAGCAAAATGAAGGAGATGATTATTGATACACGGAGGGAGAGAGGACAGCACCCACCGCTCAACACTGGATAGACTGAGGTGGAGAGAGTGACCACATTTAAATTGGCAATAACATCTCTGAGGATCTCACTTGGATCTACAACATCACAGACCTGGCAGGGAGAGCCCAGCATTGTACTCAGTTGCGTAGTTAGGGGCGTTTGGAGGGGGCGGTCTGCTCCCGGTGGCACATTTTTGGGGTGGCTTTATTGGCCCAAAGGCTCAGTACAATTTGTGTGTAAGCAGCAGGGTTCGGAAAAATATCACTCATGAATAAAAAAAGTCAAATTCTCTGATTTTTATCCACAAATGCTTCAAAAATAATTTTCAGACTGTCCTGTGACGATATCAGACACGGCAGTTGAAATTAATGAGGCAATAACAAAAATAAACATTACACCGATAATAATTTCTAGGAAGATACACAACTAATTTACAATTTATAATTTCGTTTCATTAACAGTCCGAATGCGTTCTTGCTCTGCGTAGGAAACATCCCCACCTATCACTTGTACACTTCTCTGGTTCTGGTTTTCGCCATGTAATTAAATTAAACTAATAATTAGAACACGGCTTATCAGTGTGCCTATACTATATTCTTGTCTAGTTGATGCTTATAAATAATTATATGTGAAAAATTATTGCTGTTTCTCTATATATGAATACATTTATGCAAAATGTATCTTAATTTTTCTCTATACACTGTACATCATTTTATTTTCTATTTAAATAGGTTAACATATTCAGATATGCTGGAGGGCGGCAAATTGAAGCACCACCCCTCCCCGAGCGGCATGAACTCGAGCTACGCCACTGCTTGTTCTTTCTGAGAAGGCTGATGAAGTTTGGCATGCCAGGCACCACCCTCAGCAACTTCTACAGATGCACGATTGAGAGTATCCTCACCTGCTCCACCACAGTCTGGTTTGGAAGCAGTACAGCATGGGATCTCAAGGCTCTACAGCGGGTGGTAAAATCGTCACAAAATATCATTAGAAAAGCACTCCCTGCACTAGAGGACATCTAGAACACCAGACGTCTCAGGAGGGCCCATAACGTTCTTAGGGACACAATCCACCCAAAACATCCATCCATTCATTATCCAACCTGCTATAAACTAACACAGGGTCGCGGGGTCTGCTGGAGCCAATCCCAGCCAATACAGGGCATAAGGCAGGAACAAACTCCGGGCAGGGCACCAGCCCACCGCAGGGCACACACACATGCACACACTAGGGACAATTTAGGATGGCCAATGCACCTAACCTGTAGGTCTTTGGACTGTGGGAGGAAACCCATGCAGACACGGGGAGAACATGCAAACTCCACGCAGGGAGGACCTAGGAAGCGAGGCCAGGTCTCCTTACTGCGCGGCAGCAGCGCTACCACTGTGCAACCATGCCACCCGACTACTTGGTCACTTATATTATACATCTGTAACACATTGTTTTGAATAAAAAGATCTAATGTTTTTGCAAAATTTGATATCTTTCCAAATGTTTCCCCCATGTCCTTGTTGAAGGATGTACATTAATGTAAGTCAGTCTACCTGGTCTTCCCTGGACTTCCTCTAGTGCTGCTCTGTCTGTTTTCTAATACCTACTCCGGGTAAGGCATTTTTGGTATACAATATAACGTAAGCATAACCTCCCTTGCCCTATATAGAAGGGCAAAGGAGGACACCCTCAGACAGCAAGAGTTAGTGTAAAATGCTTTGTGTAAATAGTGCAGCGGAAAGTTTCTTCCTTAAATAATTCAATAAAATCAAGTGATATGAGGAAGTTCAGACAAATAATAAATTAAAATGAGGTTAAACATTCTAGGCAGAAAAATACATCCTTAAAAGCGTAGTCATGGTGGTTCCTCTCTAAAAACCAATGTGCCTCTGCATACACTAGACTGAGGAGACGTCTACCAACAGACACCAACAGCCCCTAATCCTGGCTCACGTCCCCTCTTGCTAGTCCCACCGTGTTTCATGGGGCGCTGCTCCAAGCCTGCTCCTATTCTTGCCGTCAGACCCTCGGTGTCTGTGAGGTGCTTAGCAAGAGTGACCTCTAATCTTCAAGTGCTGGCCAAGCACTTCTTTCTGGCTCACTCCCATCTGCCTGCTTCCTCTCTGACATTGCCCCTGTTCCAATGCAGTTCTGTCCATCTTTACTTTCATTTTCATTTCATTAACCTCTGTCCTCTTCTTTTGTCTCCCCATTTCTTACTCAGGCTCCCTTGTATGCACTGATCGAGTGGCGGTACTGCAGTCATCTACTCAGAGATGTGAGTGAAGCACCTGACCGATCAGCTCGCATTTGCGCGTGAATGCGAGATCAGCCAAGCACCCCAATCAACCCTGGAGTATCATGTGCACAGTACCATACTCGTAAAAAATATTAAATCATTAATGGCATTTTATGGTTCTTTACTGGGTTGTGCGTTTCCCATAGAACTCTGGCATGACCAAGCACCATCTCCTTCTTGGAAGGGTCCTTTGCATATTAAGTTCGTTCTTTGTGCTTTAAGACTCTTTCTAATCTGTAGAGAAACCTGAAAGTTTTAATGTTTGGTAGGCTACCAAGCAGGACACTGACAGATTAAGAAAACTTGCCAGTACTATTGTATGCATTGACGGTCCTTTAAAATAATGAGCCATTGGTATTTCCAAAACTGTTATCATCTATCCATAGATATTCACAGTATTGAGCCTTTTACAGATCTAAATAAATAAAGGGTCTTTCTGGAACCTCCATGTGGATGGATCTTTCGGAAACCAAAAGTGCTCTGAAGAACCGCTCTGGCACCGTTATATTTAAGAGTGTATATACACCTGCACTCTCCTGTAGCCTGCACACTATAGGACTTTGAATTATTTAAAATGCTGTGGCGTGGGACCCGGACACAGACAGGCGGACATCGTTTTCTCACCCAACACACGTTTATTTGCAGAATATTTACAGTTTTGTATTCAGTGCACAACCCAGTGCCTCCAGCACCGATCCCCCAAAGTCCAGGCCTCACAGTCTCTGGTGCCTTCCTTCTGGCCACCTCCACTTCTCTCTCCAGCTCTGTTCTCTTCCACCCGACTCTCGCTCTTGAATGCAGGGAGGCGGCCCCTTATATATGAGCCCGGATGGGCTCCAGCTGCATCCCAGCAATCCTCCGCGGACACACCCCTGTGTGGCGGAAGTGCCGGCTGCGCACCCGGAAGCCCTCCGGGTGTCCCCGGTCTTGTTCCCCCCAGTACTTCCTGGTGTGGCGGAAGTGCTGAGGTCCAGGGTTCTTCAGGCACCGGGGTGCCGCCTGGCGGTGGACACGGGCCCCTACAACACAACCAGGATGGTCGCCCCCTCGTGGTCTGGAGGAGGCACAAGCCCTTCTCCGGTCCTCCCGGCTGGGTACCAACCCCAGCCGCATGCCACAATGCACAGCGCCACAAACCTTTCTCATCACGGCCATTTTTCAGACTTTCATTTTGTGTATTATGTCAGCCAGAAAAGGTTCTACAAGTATACCAAGAGAGCACTAGGAAATTGAAAGAGGCTCCCATTGGAATCCAGAAAGCAGTGAAACAGGCAGCCTCACAATCTTTAATTATGCCTTCATGAGTACAACATTCATGTTCTGCATTATAATGAGCTACATGTACAGTTCAATAGAGACATACATAAAAGATTTCAGACAAACAGGCAGAGCAAGTTTTCAATTATGGAAATGTTTGAACCAATTTAGCCCATAAAAGAAAAACTCAGTACCAGACAGAAAATGTGTGCAAAGAAAGAAGAGCCAAAATAATATCAGACGGAGCGCGGAGCTCCGCAGTCCTAGTATTGAAGCTTTGCGCACAGCATATAGCAACTTCTTGCGAGTTATTGAGGTGTTTCTTCTGGAACTCCAATTTTCCTCCCACACCTCAATGACATGCAATTGTTAGATTAACTGGCAGTCCTAACTTGGTCCGGTATGCATAAACATGTCCCGTGATGAACTGGTGTCCCATCAGGGTTCAGTTCCTGCCTTGTTCTTGATGCTGCTGCTGCTTCAACATGCTCCCGAATTGGAAAAATAAACCTGAATTGGAATAATGGATCATAAACCCGAACTGGAATAATGGATTTGAGCATGATTGTATAGATTTATTCTAACATGGTATCACAGGCTACAAATGTGGGACACATTACAGATGTGCTTCATTCTGTATAAAGTGATGCAGTATAGTTTGACACCCATTTTAATGTGTCTTAAAGCTCATCGCTTCAGAATTTGCTTTTTACACTTTCAGTTTGCACACTGTTATTTCACTAGAGTAATATAATACTGTATGTAACATCCAATTTAGGGTGACAGAGGGTGAGAACCGATTCTGACAGGTAAAATACACAAATTGGTAGTCTGGAAAATGACTAATTCTATAGGACTGCATTTTTCTCTATTAAGTCATTCAACAGTTGCCAAGTGAAGTAGTTGCAACATATAAGGCATACTTCCCACAAAACCGATGGCAGGTTCAGACAACTGAGAAAAGTGGGCAACATGTTGGAAGAAATATATCCTTAGGCTGGGTGTATCAGCACCAGCAAATTTCCAAGAACTCCTTGAAGAGTTTTATTAAAGGCTGGATGACAAGTGTTCCCAGGGCAATGATTAACAGAAAAATCAGACATAGAAAGTCTGTAATTATTGGAATTTTTTAACCAATCTAACTCTTAACAAGAAACTTTAAAAACCAAACACAGTACCAGACTGAAAACGTATGGGAAGAAAGAAGGGCCAAAATAACATCAGGAAGAGGATGGCTCAGTGGTTGGCCAAGTGGCTTCCTTGGTACTCTGCAGTTTTAGTATTGAAGCACTGTCCATGCCATGCTTATCCTTTTGTAGCTACTCCCTGTGACGCATTGAGGTGTTTGTCCTGGAACTCTCATTTTTCCACACACATCTTAATGACATGCATGTGACCCTGTATTCGGATTCAGCGGGTTAGAAAATGGATGGATGGATGGATGTTAAATCAACTGGCAACCAGATATTGGTCTGGTAAATGTGTAAACATGCCCTGTGATGAATTAATGCCCACATCAAGGGTCAGTTCCTGCCTTGTTCATGATTCAGCTACTTCAACAGACTACAGAATTACAGTAATACACTTGAACTGGACTAATGGATCATAAACCTGGCCTGGAAAAATGAATCATGAACCTGAAATGGAGTAATGGATCTGATAATGATTGAATAGACTTATTCTAACTTGGTATTATAGGGTACCAGAGAATACCCTGCCAGCAATGGGTAATAGATGAGAATCAGTTGTAAGGGATGCACACACTCACACTTATTTCAGCCAGGTCAATATGAGCTCATTGATTAGTCTAATGTTCACTTTTTTGTGGTGTACTTTAAAATTAGAGTGTCTGAGAAAACACATCTAGATGCAGAATTCCTGTAGCAGGATTTGAACCCAGGACTATGGATCTGTGAAGGTCAAAGTAGCCCACTTTGAGTCAAGGCTGACTATTCACAAAAAAATGAGTATACATAATATCAGCAAGATTAGATTATTTTTACACTTAAATCTATACTAATAAAAGGCAAAGCCCTCACTGACTGACTGACTGACTCATCACTAATTCTCCAACTTCCCGTGTAGGTAGAAGGCTGAAATTTGGCAGGCTCATTCCTTACAGCTTACTTACAAAAGTTAGGCAGGTTTCATTTCAAAATTCTACGCGTAACGGTCATAACTGGAACCTACTTACGTACATATATACGGCCATAGCCTGCAGCTCGGTCGCTGTGTGAGGCGGAGTTGCATCACCCATCACCAAGCCTCCCACGTAATTGACTGCCTGCCCATATAAGGCCGTCCGTCAGTGGCAATCCAATAAACACGCTGCCGCTAAATATTCGCGAAGATGAGATGGTCAGGGATAGACTAGTGTTTGGCACAAACTCAGCGAAAGTGCGAGAGAAACTTTTAAGTGCCGGGTCTTAGCTAACATTAAATTAAGCCGTGGACATCGCAAGATCGCACGAGATAGCACAAGCACAACTGAGAACCTTCGATGCATGTACTCCGAGCGGCTCACGTGAACTGACTGTGAACGCAGTACGCAGAGAACAGGCAAGAGCTCCAAAGAGCACTGAACAAAAAACGCATTACACAATTGAGAAGGCAGCAAAAGATTATGAAACGAGTGACGCATTCAAGCATATTCATAAGTGCAGCTACTGCGGAAACAAAGCACGGTGTAAACCTTAAGTTTAAATTAAGTTCATAGACACACTACCGCTGGCATTTGTCATGCCTACGGCGAATACGATATTCGCAAGATACAAATTTAATGAGAAGACGCAGGGTATAAACGAGACTTTTGATCACTTTGTAACGGAGTTAAAATT
>JANRMT010027041.1:20681961-20707304 GCA_026402145.1 Polypterus bichir lapradei | reverse complement strand
GTTCATAGACACGCTACCGCTGGCGTTTGTCATGCCTAAGACGAATATGATATTCGCGAGATACAAGTTTAATGAGAAGACACAGGGTATAAACGAGACTTTTCATCACTTTGTAACGGAGTTAAAATTGCTGGTGAAGGACTGTGCTTATGCAAACGAAGATGAGATGGTCAGGGATAGAATTGTGTTTGGCACAAACTCAGCAAAAGTGCGAGAGAAACTTTTAAGTGCCGGGTCTGAGCTAACATTAAATAAAGCCGTGAACATCACAAGATCGCACGAGATAGCACAAGCAAAGCTGAGAACCTTCGATGCATAGTTCACCTACTGCGGAAACAAACCACACGGTGGAAAAAGTCAATGTCCAGCTAAAGGAAGTCAGTGTAAAAAATGTGGTAAATTGAAGCAATTCACTAGTAAAGGTAAACCCGTGCATGCAGTGTGTGATGTCTCAGATAAAGAGGAAGACAAGCTGTTTATTGATGCAGTAGGACAGGAACACCGCCACACCCAGAAGTGCTGAGGAGAAAAAGACCAGGGACAGTGCTTCCAGGTGCGCAGCCGGCACTTCTGCCACACCTGGGAGGGCCGGCGGAAGATTATCGGGAGGCACCTGGAGCACATCCGGATGATTATAAAAAGGGCCTGCCTCCCTCCATTCAGTGGCTGAAGTCGGGAGCGGAGTAGACAAAGTCTTGGAGGAGAGGAGTAGAGGCAGTCTGAAGAGTGAAAGAGGCATTGTGAAAAGCCTGGACTTTTGGGGAGTTTTGGGGTTGTGTGCACTGTTGTAAATATTAGTAATGTATAATAAACGTGTGGTGGGTGATTATACAATGTCTGCCTGTCTGTGTCTGGGCCAAGCTCTACACCACATTCATATCCACATTTGTGCATAAGCAGCCTCCCATGCAAACATTGGGATTGAAAAATTGTGTGTATATTACGGCAACTCTGACTCATGGGTATGTTACCAATTTGGGAGAAAGTGGGAAGTGATGACACTCTTGATTAAATGTAGCCAAACCAACTAAATGACGAGTTGCACATATAATTCATATCACTGAGCCATTATTATAAAATGCGTTGATGTGACAAACATATGAAAGCTCAAATGTGATGAATATGATGCACAGACTGTATTTTAGTTCCCTTTTAAGAGGACCAATGCTGTGTATTTGCAATGAAAATTTCTATTTTTTTTTTTTTTCTTTCATCAGACTGCTGTTGTTACTTTTCAGGAAACTGGCCGACAGTCAAGCTTCACTTCCTTATGCCTGTGGCGCTGGCATCCTTTAACTGACTGGCAAAGTGCTACATCCAAGTTTCGTGTGGTGTGAGTACACATACTTTAAACTTAATAGGTTTAAACCGACATAAAAAGGCAATTTGCAGGAGTGTCTGACTCCCCTAATGTAGGATGAGCTCTCCTAATGTTGGAGCACTGTAGTGCACTCATATTGCATTAAGGGCATCTAGTAAGAATTAGGCTGTTTTAGTTAGCCATACTGCGATGGGCTGGCGCCCTGCCCGTGGTTTGTTTCCTGCCTTGAGCCCTGTGTTGGCTGGGATTGCCTCCAGCAGACCCCTGTGACCCTGTAGTTAGGATATAGCAGGTTGGATAATGGATGGATGGATGGATAGTTAGCCATAAGAAGTTACATGCTATTAACTTACAAGTCATCTGCAATGCCAAGATGAGTCTGACAATCAGCTGGACTGCTTTGGCATGATGGCTCTTAAAAAAGCATCTCCAATTACAGATGCCATTCAAAGATTGAACTCGGAGAGCGTAGATGCGTTTTTTCCTCCTCCCATTTTACGCACTCTCCGTTGGTGACTAGCTATCCGCTTCGTTGCCAGAGATCAGCCCTTTCTTTATTTACAGTACAGCAGCAGTAATGTGTTGCCATTCAACCTATTTGCGCTTGTTTCTGACACCTGAACTTAGGACACTAAATGAAGGTTCTTTGTGTGCCTCTAATTTGGAGACAACCTCGTGCTACTGGATGTGTCATGTGGTTGCACTACCAGGTCTGCAGCTTCATGACTGCATAGGTATGAGTTTGATTGGCACGGTACAAATGTGGTTGTTTCGGGATGGAATTGGGTGGGCTCTGAGGCGTGTTTACGAATGCACACTTACAAGATGTTTGTCATTTTATAAAGGGTACATTGTGCAGAAATGTGCATATGTCATGTTTTATAATTCTCATTTTTTTTAGAGTATGCATTTTCCTGTTTTTTGGCATACGCGTGTTCTTACACTCAAAATCATGTAAAGTGTTGTAATTGAGGCCCCAGGAGTGTATCCTAACAGCATTGTGTGCATCTTATTTTTCTCTAAACCCTCAAAAAGACTATTTTAAAAATACAGCTTTCCATGGTCTTAAATAGAAACTTAAAATGATCATGTCCTGTGGGACATCCTGAGGGTTTGCGGGATCACCTCGAGGTTGCTGGATATCATGGCCGGCCTGTACACTGGTACTGTGAGTGCTGTGCAGAGTGGAGGCAGGACCTCTGCATTTTTCCCAGTTGATTCTGGGGTTCTCCAGTGGTATGTTTTTGCTCCTACTCTATTCAATGCTTGTATGGACTGGGTATTGGGCAAGGTCGTGGGCTCCAGCGGCTGTGGGGCATCTGTTGGTGAAGAACAATTCACTGATCTTGACATTGTTGAAGATGCTGTGATCTTCGTGGAGTCAATGGAGGCTCTGATCGGGCCACTCGAGAGACTGAGTGTCTGGGCTTGCGAGTGTCCAGGATAAAACCAAGATCCAGGCCTTTAATGACCTCTTAGGCATGGCCATCAGCAGTGTACTTGTCTATGGAGAGTGTCGACCTTGTCGAGAGGTTTACTTACCTTGGCAGTGACATCCATGTCTCTGGTGACTCTTCCTATGAAGTCAGTAGACAGAATGGGAGAGCATGGGGGGTCATGAGGTCTCTGGAAAGGGGTGTGTGGCTTCCCGATATCTACGCAAAAGGACGAAGGTCCAAGTCTTTAGAGTCCTGGTGCTTCTTGTCTAGCTATATGGTTGAGAGTCATGGATGCTACCCAGTGACCTGAGACGAAGACTGGACTCCTTCAGTATTGTGTCTCTCCGGAAAATCCTTGGGTACCGCTGGTTTGACTTTGTGTTGCTCATGGAGATCCGAATGAGGCACATGACCTGCATTGTGAGGGAGCATCAGTTACGGCATAACGGCCATGTGGCGTGTTTCCCTGAGGGTGATCCGGCTCGTAAGACCCTCATTGTTGGGGACCCGAGTGGCTGGACCAGGCCAAGGGGTTACCCACATAACACCTGGCTGCGGCAGATAGACTGTCATTTCCGGGTGGGACTGGACCGTGTGTCTGCCTGGGGGGTTGCCAACCGGGATCCCGAGCTGTTTCGTTGTGTGGTGGGTGCAGCAACGTGCTGTACCAGTGCATGCTCCCCAACTTGACTTGACTTGTTAGCAGTATGCAGCACAAGTACAGAAATGGAACTGGGCGTCAATCAAAAGTGATTAAAATATTGATAAAAAATGCAAAGCTTTCTATTAAATTATAAATATAAGATTTTTATTACCGTACTTGCTGATACTGGAGTGTGCCAATGTTAGACTTTAAATATTTTTTCTGTATTCTATGCACATGATAATAAATTTGACCTTTGAAATCAGTCATTCAAGCATAAAAATTAATAAATGGTATACCTGTTTGACTGGATCACATGCTAATATGCTTTCCTGTATACTTATAACTTCCTTAAGGTTAAAGTAATAAGGTATTTGGATCACACAGCTACATGAAGCAACATAATACACTAAATGATTGATCTAAAATTAGTCTAATAAGTCTAAATAATCTAATTGCTTCTGGAAGCAAAAGTGTGAAATAATTATAAGAAAGTAAGTTCTAGAATTTTTTTTTTAAAAGGAGCTAGTCTGAACTAAGAGAAAGAGTACAAAGAGCACCACAAAGTCTCAAAAAGAGGAAATGTTTGCAAAGCTAATGCCCTAAAGCGACCAGGCACATTTATATAATACTGCATCATTCATGGAACAAAATGCTGTTAAAGCTAGCAGGTCGCGCAAACCCCATGTTTTCAAATTCTATTTAATCTTATCTAACATATTATAAAAAAGATATATACAGTGACTATAAAAAGTGTTTACTCAATTGGAAATTTTTCTCATTTTATTGTTATACAACATTGAATCACATTGGAACTAATTTGGCTTTTTTGGCGCTGATCAACAGAAAAAGACTCTTTAATGTCAAAGTGCTCTTAAATTAATTACACATTGTCACACACATGCACCTGGGGGAGAGCTTAAACGCTCTGATGGTGGTAATTCTTCACCGATACACCAGGTGGTGCTGTTTACTAATGCCCCTTCTCTTCCTCCCTCTCCAGACCGGATAACTGACTGCCTTACCACCGCTGACATCACTTCCGGTGTCTGGCCCCCTGGACCCGCCTCTTCCTGACTGGCCTGTACTTAACCGGAAGTGCCACCATCTTAAGTCATTCACTTTCAGACTAGCTTCTGGAAAGACATCTCCCCCCCTTATCAATACGTTTATAAGTCACATTTGTTTTCAACTACATGGGATTTGCCTGCGGGTGCCCCAAATAATTACACTAGTCCGTCTTTTTCGTTACAGTGACATAGTTGGCAGGATTTACGAAGATTCACATGACGAGTGAGTCCCAAGATGTTACAACCATTTTGCAGGCCATGGCAGTGGAGCTGCAGGCACTCAGAATCCAGGTGGGATAGCAACAGACAGAAGTGCATAACTGGGCACGTAGGACCATTCGGCGGGAACGACTGATGGGACCATCCCAGGTATTGTTGCCTTTACAACTTGATCATGATGTTGAGACTTACTTTCTTATATTTAAATGAACTTCTACCCATCATCAGTGAGAGCAAGCAGAATGGGCACACATACTGGCGTCATTCATTAGGGTGACGGCTCAGCGGGTTTATTATGACCTTGAGGAGCTGCAGGCTGTTGTAGATTATGACCAACTTAAAGCTGACCTGCTGCTGAGGTATACGGTGACTTTGGATCAGCAGGCAAGGGCTTGTTGAATGTGGAAATCTGACCCAGAGCAGCCAACCTGCGCCCAGGCTTTTGATATATAGGGCACAGTTGGGCATTGTCTAAAACTGGGGGGTGAATGATACAAAGAAGGTCACTGAGGTCGTCGCCCACAACTTCCTCCTGAATTCCCAGTCCGATTTCATTGCCTGGCTGGTCCGGTGACTTGAAATCACAGCCAGAGAAAGCGTCATTGCAGCCCTTGAGTGACACCGAGTGGCCTCAGTGTTTGGAACAGTCTGCAGTCCTAGAGGTTTAAAGTTCTTCATCTCTGAGGCTCTCTCCATGCCAACACCAATGCTTTGTCTCAGGTTCATAACCTCTTGGTTCCGGCCGCCTGACCTGATAGGTCTGGGCTAAGGGGAGAGGGATTCTGTCACACACACGCGCCTTGGGGACAGTTTAAAGGCTCTGGTGGTGGCAATTCCTTGCCGATCCACAAAGTGGCACTGTTCACTAATGCCTCTTCTCTTCCTGCCTTTACAAACTGAATGATTGACAGACACCACCTCTGACATCACTTCTAGTGTCTGCTTCTCTGGACCCGCTTCTTGTTGCCTGACCTGTACCTAACCAGAAGTGCCACCATCTTGAGTCAATCACTTTGAGATTTGGGTCTGCACAAATGTCTTTTTGCCTTTTTTATTGTGTTCATAGCCCGTGGTTATTTTCAATTATATGGTGTTTGCCTGTGGGTGCCTCAGATCTTTATGCTTGTCTGTGTTTTTCATTACAACATATAAAACACAAAATAATTGATCACATGCATATTCATTCCTTGTCAACTGGCACACCTAAATCCTCAGTGGTACAGCCAATTGGTTTTTGAAATCACATAATTAGATGATGGACGGCGGGGAAATACTGGCTTCTCAGGGGAAGACAGCCTCCCAAGATTGCATGCTCCCCAGACATGTTGGATGGCATGGTGCTTTTTCATGTGCCCGCAGGCAAAGGGCATTTTAAAGCACCCCATGATTTTGAAAAATAGTGGCTCATCCCTAGAATATTTATAGGTGTTCTCTATAATGGTTTCCATGTACAATATAACAACAGAAATAAATACATGCTTTTTTATAATGTAATGTTGTATCATGGCTTACCTTTTCTTTTGCAGCACTCTGGATATTTCCAACCAAACAATCCACAAGAGGCTGCAGCTTTTCCTTGTCCAGCTGGTCACCTATTTCTCTGAGATGGTCAGCAATAATCACTGGATCAAATCTTTCATCCGCGGAAGAGGCACCTAAACAACACGGCATACATTATCACTATATTCAGCAGTAAAGACAGCAGATATTGCTAAATGAAAACAAATCCCAAACATATAGCAAATTTGGAACTAAACAACCGGATGACTGTTGCTTGCCTTTCTAAAAATAGTAAGAAAAATGACTAAACAAGGTAACATTTATTTGTAAAGCTCAATGTTATAATTTGGACTATTAAAGGTAATAAGAAATCTGGTAAACAAATTAATCCAAAAACCATAGGGGTTAGGATAAGGGTAAGGGTTAGGAATATGTACAAAAAAAATATCAAAAATATTTATTTAGGATTAGGGCCCCAATATTGAATTTTTAACCTCAGGACCCTTACCCCCTGGTTAAGATCAGGGTAAGGCTTAGGAGTTACTCTAACTCATACTTTTGAATGATATGAATGTGTAAGGATATAATCTGAAACGTTCCATTATCATCTATATATATAATTCACTAAGGCAAGACACCCATGGAAAGGCAAGTCACCCATAGAAAGCACGCCGGAAGGGGTGTGGATTCACTAAGCCACCGACAAGTAAGACGCCCATGGCGCACGCAGAAAGGAGCCACGCCCACCAACTCTAAGACCATTGGATACGACGATAACTCGCAGAACCACGCCCACCAACTCTAACGCGATGACACAGGAAAACCGGCGTCATTTATGTTCGTCTGTCGTAGAGTCCACATGCAACTCTGAGCCATGTTGACTGTTCATAGAGGCATGTTTCTCGCGGAAGTGAATCGCTATATGCAGCGTGTAAAACAGTTTGCGAGGGGTATCCCATGGGATCCTTAAAACAATCCTTTAAAACTGAGGTTAAAACACAATGAAGGAAGCAGTCTTTAAAAACCAATAAGCCCTGTGCCTCTGTTTCATTACCGTCTCACCTGCTTCACCAATGCAGGCACTGCAACAGTCGAGACGCTGTCTCGGCAGCTGACCTTCTCTGTGCCTGACCGGTTCACACAGAGGCAGCGGCGGAAACAGACAGAGGCACACACACAGGCAACTGGTGGGCGGCTCTCCGTGAGTTTCTCTTGCGAGCGGGCACATGACCTGGCGGTGTGTATGCTTCGAGAACGAGGGTGGATGTGGCATGCGACCAGGCACATGACCAGGCAGTGTGTATGCTTCGAGTACAAGGGTGGACGTGACAGGACCATCTAGGAAAAATCATGTTGCGGATGTGAATCGCTGTATGCAGTGTGTAAAACAGTTTGTTTGTCGCAGATGTGAATCGCTGTATGCGGCGTGTAGAACAGTTTGCGAGGGGTGTCCCATGGTCTTACAGTTGGTGGGAGGGTCTCTGTTGGTTGCTCTTGCGAGCGGGCACATTACCAGGCATTGTGTATGCTTCGAGAGCGTTGGTGGACGCAACAGCACCATCTAAGAAGAATCATATTTGTCGCGGATGTGAATCGCTGTATGCGGTGTGTAAAACAGTTTGTCGCGAATATGAATCGCTGTATGCAGCGTGTAAAACGCTGTATTGTATGTTGCCCTCTCCAGAGTTACATCTTTTCATTCACCTACAGTCGTATCCTCAAAACCAACCCCATTTGGACAACTGTGTCTTTCAGGAGGTGTTCACCCATCGATACATAATTATGCGGCGTATGCTACGCCATGGGTTAGCTAGTTTTAATTATTTGGCTGACAATGTTATCCAAGGTAAGCGCCTTGAGCATGGGAAAGGTGTTATATAAATAAAAGTGTATTATTATTATTATTATTATTATTATTATTAAGGTGACTTACAACATTTGAGATCCATTTGGTTCCATTTCTTTTGTCTTTTTTCAATTGGAGCACAGGCACTGAAGGCACTTGTGTCAGTAATGGACTTTGAATCCATACCCTTGAGGCTTGATGTCCAAAGCCTTAACCACTATGCCACATACTGCAAATGTAAATATTATCCCATTATCAAAAAAAATGGCAGAAAATGTAAAGGTTGCTACCTTGTTATTAGCAAATATCTTATGAGTAAAAGCAAAATCATCAACAGATGTTCCGTCACTCCAGCACAATTGACTGGGCCTGCTAATTTTAACAACATGCCATCATAATTTATAAGAAAACATCCAGCTCAGGAAGCAGGCAATTGAAAAATGACCCGAGTGTGCTAATTTAAAGCCACTGATCAAACTATTAGTTGAAATCCTTGGAAATTACTTGAAAAAAATATTTTTAGGAGATAGATAGATAGATATTCATTTGTACCCAGTTTGGCTTTTAACTCAAGCTAAATAAATAAATAGGTAGACAAGTGAGTAAATTAATAAATATAAAAACACACTTTGATCTGAACTTGACTTTTGCAAAAAAAAAGTAAAGACAGGCACACACAATTCAAATCACCGTTTAGACGACATGTTCTCCTTTGTGCACATGGAAGAGCTCACATATTTTGAACAGATGTTTTGCTGCTGCTACCCAAAATTGATTATGTGGTTTTGTTCACACAGGAAGAAAAAGACCCCAGGGTCTTTTATATTTTCACTATTAATTTTGGCTTTCATAATATTTGCATGCATTTATTTTTTACCCTTGTTCTATTTCATTGAAATAAATTACTATACTATACAAAGTGCACATATTTGTTTTGGACACACTGACAGTGAAATGTTCTATTGGACATAAGCTACCAATATTAATATTCATATGTGACATTACATATCACAAATTACATATCAGCAAGTCACTCGATTCTGCAACTGACTTGGTGCAAAGGGTAATTTATACATTTATTATCTAAACTAACTATGTTATTAAAGCATAACAATGAATTGTATACAACTGAGAAAAAATCATTCCAATCACAAATACGGTCAGTGCAATATAAACCTCTGATACCTTTTTTTCAATCAAGACTTGAAATACCAATGCAGAGAGCCATTTAATACCAAAAAGCTCATTATATTACAGTTTAACATCCACCTTAATAAAAGGATATGTGTCTGTTTGTTTGCCTGTCCAGCTGCTAAGTCTCTGTCTTTCCAAGAGATGGTGCATCACGAACATGTGTTATTGTAAAATGTATTGTATTTGTCATTCCAACAGATGGCACATCACAAACATTTGTAGTAATAAAATGCATTTCATTTGTCATTCTAATACATAGTGCATCACAAACATTAACACTGCTTTTACAAGTCTCATACCAAATTTGCTGGAAATGTGTTATGTAATGCATCTATACTAATAAAAGGCAAAGCCCTCACTGACTGACTGACTAACTGACTCACTGACTCACTCATCACTAATTCTCCAACTTCCCGTGTAGGTAGAAGGCTGAAATTTGGCAGGCTCATTCCTTACAGCTTACTTACAAAAGTTAGGCAGGTTTCATTTCGAAATTCTACACGTAACGGTCATAACTGGAACCTACTTACAGTATGTACATATATACTGGCCATAGCCTGCAGCTCGGTCGCCATGTGAGGCGGAGTTGCGTCCCTCTTCATCACGCCTCCCACGTAATTGAGTGCCTGCCCATATAAGGCCGTCCATCAGCAGCAATCCAATAGACACGCTGCCGCTAAATATTCGCGGGTGAAGGACTGTGCTTATGCAAACGAAGATGAGATGGTCAGGGATAGACTAGTGTTTGACACAAACTCAGCGAAGGTGCGAGAGAAACTTTTAAGTGCTGGGTCCTAGCTAACATTAAATAAAGCCGTGGACATCACAAGATCGCACAAGATAAGCACAAGCACAGCTGAGAACCTTCGATGCATGAACTCCGAGTGGCTCACGTGAACTGACTGTGAACGCAGTACGCAGAGAACAAGCTAGAGCTCCAAAGAGCGCTGAACAAAAAACGCATTACACAATTGAGAAGGCAGCAAAAGAATATGAAGCGAGTGACGCATACACGCATATTCATAAGTGCAGGTACTGCAGAAACAAAGCACACGGTGGAAAAAGTCAATGTCCAGCTAAAGGAAGACAGTGTAAAAAATGTGGTAAATTGAACCACTTCGCTAAAGTTTGCAGGACTGGGAAAGGTAACCCCGTGCATGCAGTGTGTGATGTCTTAGATAAAGAGGAAGACGAGCTGTTTATTGATGCAGTAAGAGAGGAACAACCCTCTGAATCCGAACAAGCCTTTGTAGACATATCAATAGGAAAGCAAGGTGTAAAGCTTAAGTTTAAATTAAGTTCATAGACACGCTGCCACTTAATATTCACAAGCAAATCCACAACGTAATACCGGGAATGCCTGTTAAACATCTTAGATTAACGAGTACCGATTTGGGTAGTGAACACTTCGATGAATGAAACCTGTTATCTTTATGATGGTTGACAATCATGGAATGTAACTTGAACACAACACGTCCTCCAAATACAAACCTGATTGAAAGAAATAATGATAATCAGATCCTTGATGACAGCAACACTCATAACAGTGACAAAACAATTACATTGACAATCATGTTATGTTATTTTTAAAATGTTTCCTTTTCCTTTTCATAACTTCTTTAACACACTACTTCTCCGCTGTGAAGCACGGGTATTTTGCTAGTGTAGTAATAAAATGTATTGCATTATCATTCCAACAGATGGTGCAACATAAACTATATTACTAATTTGAAAATGACTACAAATGTGAAAAGCATAATTTACTACAAATGTAAAAATTACTAGACATGTGAAAAGTGTACAATTTACTACAAATTTTTGTGATGTGCCATCGGTTGGTAAGAAAAATGGAATGCACTTTATTACTACACATTTTTGTGATGCGCCATTTGTTGGAATGGAAAATGCAGTGGATACGTCTGTTATAAGCCATTTGGTATGGGATTCGTAAAAGCAGCGTTAATGTTTCTGATGTGCCATCTGTTGGAATGACAAATGCAATGTATTTTATTACTACACATGCTTGTGATGTATCCCATCACATAGCAGCAGGAAAGACACATAGACACAGATGCTTATCCTTTTATTGAGGTGGATATATTTAAAAATATCAGATTGACTATGGTTTATTTATGACTATGTTGCACACATGAATAAATTGTGTAATTTTTTTACATTATTTTAATTACTTTTCTTTTCAATATTGTACTTAAAATGTGAACTGATTAAAAAATATATACCCTGAATGTTTAATTTTGTTCATGATTGCAAAAAACAGAAAAATCGATATGGAATAGTCGTTATAGTATTTCCATGTGAATTTCATTTTAGTTATATCGCAGGAAATCACTCAACTAAAGATTTCACAATGTAATGCAACAAGCAAATTAACTTAAATAACAAATAAATGTAGTGTAAAGTGAAGATTGAATGACCATATTTAATTTAAAACTAAATACGTCGAGCCGAATAAAGTAAACAAGTTGAATACACGAACAGATTGGTACAACGGTGGTTTAACACCGCCGTGAACGTCGACATACAGAAACAGCGGTGTGTGTGCGCCCCTTCCAGGGTTTCTTCCTGCTTTGTGCCCTATGCTAGCTGGGACAGACTCTAGCACACCACCCGCGACCCTATTCAGGGCGAACTGACTGACTGACGTTGGGTCGAATGCCGCAACAAACTGCATAGACAGGCCGATTGGTGCAACGGCGGCTTAATGCCGGTGTGTACGTTGACATATACAGATGTAGGTGTGAATTAGTGTGTGTTTGTGCTTGAGGGTATCGTCGCGCAAGTGTGTGGGGAGGTCTGTGTGCGTTTATTTTTGTTTATTTTCTTAGTCTTATCATCCAGCATATGCTCTGGTATAGCAACTGTTTTTTATACATATATAAAAGAGAGAGAGACTTAGAGTGCTCTCGTGTGTGCGTACAAGTATATGCATCTCAAAAATTACTCAAACAAATAAATAAATATAATATAATATAATATAATATAATATAATATAATATAATATAATATAATATATGTCCAATCCCATGACTCAACTGAGCAGACTGGACAAATCCGGGTTAAATAAAACCAGTTTCTACGGCAGTTATCGTCGGGCTTGCGTCAAGCCGTTTTTGATGGACATGGGGACAATGGACCTATATGTCTGGAGCCTGTAATAAGACAAACATGACGCAACCTGTCTGAAGAAGATCTGTCCATTTTTTCGTAAGTTATCGCTTTCCACATACACGCTTATATCAGACACTACGCTCAAACCAACTTTTCCAGACGTTTTGAACAACACATCATCAGAATCTGAATTCAGCTCGACAGCGAATTTATTTTTGACCTAATCGCCAAACTTGTAATTACATGGAATCGATAGCTGTTTATTTTTAATGAGTTTTAAGTTTGCAGACGTGCATGTGTATTGGATTAAATATGACGTACAATTCACGTAGAACCAGCATCGTCCCGTGAATAGCCCAAAACTTTATATCGCCTTGTCTGTTCAGCAGTTTTGTAGTTTTATTCCATCGCAAATGTCTCGCATGCATTTTTTCCTCGCAATGAAAGACGAAGTGGTGTCGGAGGCAACATACATCAAATTGGACGTGTGTCTAGACTGGAAGCCATGCGACACGCACTCTGGTGTTCCAAAGGTAGTTTAGAATGTAAATGCGAAAACGTTCTGCAAGGAATTGTAATTGGTGATTAAACGATCGCCCCGTGGGACGCTTGAATGAGCCCATCCGCATATACTAGCGAGAACCACTTTCATAGCAGAACTGTACTGTGAGATTCCCGCTATTATTTGTATTATTAGTTGCAACATAGTAGTTCAAAGTCACGGCCCAATGGTGTGTTAGCCGGGATTCTGTAAATTAAATTAACCCTTCCTAGATTATGCTACTTTTTAAAATTCTGCAAAGAAGTTATCAAAACATTGGTTATTCGTAACAGATGGTACTAATCAAAAGCTGCCGAAAATGCATACTTTAAAAGTGTCCAGTCACTTATCGGGACGTCCCACAGCCATGACTAAATTACGCTCTACCTTGTTTATTCGCGTCTCCTTCTCCTGAATCCACGAGAAAGCGGAAAAGTGACCTTTAATCCGTGCAGTCAGCTCCTAGCACAGTCAGGCTGCCTTTTACTTTTATTGCAGCTAAACGCGCATCTGAAAAAACAGTACTGTATTAAAAAATACAAAACTTAACGGCTCAGTACGAAACTCCCGCGACTACTATTATCTAAAGCGAAGTGGATGTACAGCCGTCCCGATGCGGCACATTTTGTTCCAGTACTCACTCAGGGTGAGCTTAACATCTTCAACGCAAATAGGTTAAGGTGTGTTATTTACATACCTAAACAGTCACTCTCGATCTCCTTCGCGCAAACTCTGAACTGTGGTTTTGTACAAGACTCCGGCTGAAACAAGCACCTCATCACCATCATTGTTTGATCTTGAATCTCTTTAGGCGCCATTCTCCTTTTTTTAAAACTTCAAGTGAATAATAAGCTGTAAACTCAGGACTCTTAGTTCATAGGCTGTAAGAGCGCTTGTATTTCTCTCCAAATGTTTCCTGCTTTCGTTTTTTTTTTGTTTTTTAACACCAGTTGGACCGCCCAAAAACACGCCTACCGCGTTTACGCCATGACTGTACCCTATGGGAAGAGAGAATTCTCTTTTTTTTTTTTTTTTTTTGCCGGAGCTCATAAAAGCAGGAATGCAATTCTGCAGGTCTTAGAGAATTTCCAGTGATGCGTCTTCTCGATTTGCTTTTACTATTTTAAGGCTATGATTGGGACAAGGCAAAAGATGTAACTTGAATTATTATCATTTACGATTTAGCTGTTGCCAAAATGACTTCATTTGAGATACAATTGGTGTAATTTCTTTTGTTTTTCCAGTTGGAGCACAGGCATGTGGAATGACTGGCTCATGGTTATACAGTGCCCTACGTAATGTTTGGGACAACAACACATTTTTCTTTGATATACCCCTCTTCTTCTTCTTCTTCTTTCGGCTGCTCCCATTACGGGTTGCCACAGCGGATCATCTTCTTCCATATCATTCTGTCCTCTGCATCTTGTTCTGTTATTTGATATACCCCTCTTCTCCAGTTTTAAAATTACAAATCAAACAGTTCAGATGTGATGAAAGTGGACATTGCAGACTTTCATTTATATTTGTATACATTTTGGTCACACAACACTTCTATATGGTTTTTCCATTTCAGTGCACCATAATTTCTGTGACACGGCAATGGCAGGTCTATTACAGCCTTCATATGTAGTACTTTGTCACATATCCCTTCAAGTCTGTGATTCCTTCACCAGGTGTTGATGATCTTCTCTGGTGATGCTCTGCCAACCCACAAATGCACCCCTCTGCAACTCCTGCTTGTTTCGTGGGCTTGCCCCTGTGGTGTATTAAGGTTGTATATTTGTGTCTTTTGGCATTTTGGAGTTGCCGTAGTTGTAAGCTGACAAGTAACAAAAAGGTTTTTTTGGGCGTTGTTCAAAAAAGAATTAAAGTAGAGAACATAAAAAACAGCAACGTGTCTGACTATCTTTGTGATACTGAATTGATACATCGCAAAAATTGGCGACGAGGATGGGATGCACTAGTACACTATGAAGAACAAAATGAAAAACTATCAATCATTGTAGTTAGGGGTGAGGGTCCTGCCTTATGTGGGAGAAACTGGCTCCAAAAACATAAATTGGAGGCAAATTAAAATTATAAGTCAAAATGATAAACCACATCTTGAATCGATTGAAGTTCTGGAATGTTATAAAGATATCAAGGCTACAATAATAGTAAAACCTGAAGTTCCACCTACGTTTTGCAAAAACCGTCCACTTCCCTTTGCCATGAAGGAAAGAGTGGATGAGGAGTTGGACAGGTTAGAGAAAGCCAACATCATTTCGCCGATGAAACACAGAGAATGGGCAGCTCCAGTGGTTTCTGTTTTAAAAAAGGACAATTCAGTTTGCTTGTGCGGAGACTATCAGTTAACTGTAAATCGTGCATGCACCACAGAGATTTATCCCGTCACGTATACAGGAGATAATGTCCATGCTTACTGGTGGGACTATCTTCTCAAAAATTCCCTTAGCCTCAGCCTATCAACAGGTGCTATTGGATAAAGAGTCAAAAAATATGTAACCATTAATATGCACAAGGAATTATCTGTTTACAATAGGTTACCATATGGGGTTAGTTCTGCACCTTCATTAATGGAGAATCTCATGAAAGACCTGAAGGTTGTGGTATACCTGGACGACTTGTTGGTTACAGGGAAAACTGAAAAAGAGCACCTAGTAAACCTTCAGAAGGTATTGGAGCGTCTCCAGGAGAGTGGTTTAAGGGCGAAAAAGACAAAATGTGAGTTTGGCAAGGTACACATTCAGTATATGGGTCATGTGTTAAATAGTAAAGGGGATTTATCCATCAGCAGACAAAGTTAAAGCCAAACAGTCCACACTTGTCAGAAGGAGTGGAGAGCATTCTTAGGACAAGTAAACTACTATGGCAAATTTGTGCCAAGTCAAAGTACAGTACTAGGTCCTTTATATGAACTTTTAAAAGAAAATGTGTCCTGGATGTGGAACCAACGGGAACATATCAGATAAAAATCGGTATTTGTGTGAACCATTCAGAGGCAATTTGGCATGATAGAAGTCCATCACCAGCTCTTTTGTCTTGCTTATGTTGAGTTGCAGATACTTCTCCTTACACCACTAGATGAAGTCCTTTGCAACTTTCCTGTACTCCAATTCATCTCCATTATTAATGCAAATTCATTAATTACTCCAAAACAGGTGAATGGATGTTCATGAAATATTGTGTGTATATTTAAGTTAACCGTACTTAATAAACAGAGTGTTTGGAGTTTTAAAAGTTTCATCATGAACATGGGTCCAAACAGAGGGAACAAAAAAAAAACAAAAAACGGTAGTCTTGCCCAACTTACAAGCTACATCATAGTTTTAAAGAGAGTGATGCCTAAATGGCAGAGAGCTTTCTTCCTCTTATTGAAAACAAAAGAGAACTGATCGTTTCCGGCAATACTGAAAAAATCAAGAGTTTAAACTTAGGCTTTGCAAGTATTATTTCCACTGCAACTGTTAAGAGTTTGGGTTTTATTCTTGACTAGCCGTGTGATCCAAAATTTCCTAAAAGACAAAGAGTCTCTGTTATTGTGCCAAGAGTTAATCAGATGTATCAGAAGTACTACAGTATGTAAGTAACTGAGTACTTTTTCATATACAACATTTGTATTTTCTTTTTCCTTCCCGAGGACTAACATTATCAGTTCACCACTGATCCTTACTCTTGAACGTGTTACAAACAATTGCACATGAGTAAAACAGTTCTGCCTTAAATCAATTCTTGCTTGTCCTACTGACTTAGATTTTGTTGATGGTCATTGCAAAACACAATTTTACAGGAAACTGTATTCTTTTTAATTCTAACAGGTAATTAGTAAGAATAATAGGAATTCTGGGTATAGATATAATTACGCCATGTAGCAGATCCTGTAAAAGTGGTCACTTCTGGAACATTTAAACGTAACACTTTGATCTGTAATTGTATATTGTTACAAAGTTTTGAATGGTTTAGATCAAAGGCAATATACACTGAATCATGGTTTCCTGTAATGTAATACATTCAGCATTGACGTTTACATGGTTACACATTTACGTGTTCCATCTAATCCACTTAGTCTTGAACAGGGTCGCAAGAGGTACCAGAGCCTGTCCCAGCTAGCATAGGGCACAGGGCAGAAACAAACTGTGAACACTCCAAAGCTGGATAAACAGCACACATACATGAGGGCTAATTTAGTATCACCAATCCACCTAACCTGCATGTTTTTGACTGTGGGAAGAATCCGATGCAGACATGGGGAGAACATGCAAACTCTATGTAGGGAGAAACTGGGATGCAAACCCAGGTCTCCTTAGTCTGAGGAAGCATCACTACCACTGAGCCACCGTACTGCCCAAGAAGCCAACAGCACTGTGTGAATCCAAGAAGGCCACTTGTTAACCATGTCTTCTCTGAGTTTCACCCAACTTCACATCTCATTTTCCATGCAGCTCACTACCTTGTCTCTTTTTCCTGTACAGGGCAGCCCCATTTCTCTGTGCGATTATAGCCTCAGCTTGTACAGTTGTGCTGTTCTTTTTGTGCCATTCATTTACATGAACTGTATGCCCTAATACTCCATGCAATCCTAGCTAAAGTGAACAAAACACAATGTGCTGCATAAGAATACCTCTCTCACTACACCTTTATTACTGACAGCTATTGAGAAATAAATTAAACACAGGTCAGATAATTTTCCTTTTTCAGTAATGTCACTTAATTTCAATGAAGTCATTCAAAGTACTTTTGAGATTTTGAGGTATTTAGTTTTACTATTGTAGGGGCTTTTAACCCGTAAATATTGATATATCAAAATGTACTTTCTTAACAGATACCTACTGGCCTAAATGTACCACCCTGCCAAATTTCACCTTTTTTAACTAAACGGGAAATAGAATTTTCTTGATGAGTGAGTGAGTCACCATTGCATTATATGTAAGATATATAGATTCAAAGCTGAAATTTGTGGGTCAGATAATTGTAGTCATCAGGAGCATTTTTTTTTATCATCTTAAACCAATTTTGTGCTATATTCACTCTTTGAAGGATTTATAGATAGTTATTCATGTCTTTGTTATCTCAGAATTAGATCACTGCAATGCACTTCACTTTTATGTCAACTAATCTGCGTTATCTTAGTGCAGAACCCAGATGCTGGGATACTAAGAAGGGGCATTTTGTATTGTCAATTTTAAACACTCTCCATTGGCTTTCTGTGAGGTACAGAATTCAACTGAAGGCTTTGGTCTTGGTTTATAAGGCTGTGCATGGTCTTGCTCCCTGTTACCTCACTAAGCTAATTTGTCCAGCATCATCCTCAAGATCTTTAAGGTCTTCTGAACAATCATGTTTGACTATTCTCCAGTCTTGTCTGAAATCAAAAGGAGTCTATGCACTTTCAGTATCTTCCCCCATAACTGTGGAACAGTCTACCTCTGTTTATTTGGAACTCTTCTGCTGTAATTGCCTTTAAGGCTCAGCTCAAGGCCTACTTGTTTTCAAAGGCTTTTGTGGGATCTTGAGCTCTTCCTCTTTCTATTAATTTATGTGTTTTGTTTGCATGCATTTAGATTATTTCTCTTCTAATTACTTTTAATTTGTATTTTTAGATTGCTATGTTTTACTATGCTGTACAGCACTTTGGTTATTTAAAGGTGCTACAAAAATAAAAAAAAAAGTCTCAATTAGTGTAAGCTGCCGTAATTCAAGGTTTTCATAAGGAATGTAATGATTTACTTCATGAGGTACATATACATAATACACAAGAATAGTGGCATCAGATATTTGAAATATTAAAATGTGTGTTTCAATTTAAATGGTTAAAGTTGAAATATTCTCGATTGTACTAGAAATCTGTTGTTTTTCACCCTCTGATTGAGGTCATAGAGAGATAGATCCCTAGTAAAGGCTCAAAAATTAAAAATAACATCACATTTGTAATCACTGACCTTGAAATAGTGTAAAGTATTACCTTACATGCTTAAGTTTGAAATTTGTCTTTTTTACCCTTCTAAGATTGACTGTTAAGGTTCTAGGACCATTGCCAAAAAATTAAATATATTCAAATATTTGTGATCAGCAACCTCAAAATAGTATAAAACAACACTGAACATGCCTATATTACCGATTCTCATTTTTTCAGTGTTTTGTGAAATGGATTACTTTTGATCCCTCGTAGACAGATAGATGGACCCTTGGGGTCAGCTGATGTGAAATGCACAACTTCTGATCAAACAAGTCCTTCTGATAATTTCTGCTATAGATACAGTTTGGTTAACTCTTCGTCATGAGAGTGTAATTTCCTGTACAAAATATAATTCAAAACAAATGGGACAAAAATAGTGGGGAAATAGTGGGCAAACGCCAAAAGAGCTCAATGTCTTGCATTACCAAACATGAAGATGAGTTGAACTGTATATTATATGTTAAGGTTTTCTCAGATGGTAGTAATTTCAAAGCATTCATAAGTAATTCTTTCATTGACTTCATTATTCAAGTAGCTATTCTTTTTATGAATGTGGGATAAAACATCAACCTGGGGAAAAAACAAAACAGTAAACTATGAAATACAAAGAAGTAGCTTTCAATCCAGAAAAAAGTTACCTCAATTATGTACTGTAACTCAATAATAGAAACAAAATAACAAATTCTCAAGTCATGAAAGATAAATTGATAGTTATGAGAGTTAATGTAGATGACGGTTGAGACACGTGTATTTCAGTCACCAATGACCACAAGTTCAACATTTAAACAATACATAAATATCTGCTTTCTTACCTTACTTCATTTTGTTAGTATCCTATAAATCTGTCTCTGTAATACACCATGTAAAGAAGTGCTGAAGCATTGTTCTCCGGCAATAATCCTAAACTGGATTTTTGTACAAGCCTGGCCTGGCATTGAACAGTTTACACATAGATTTAAGGAAGACAAAAGGTTGTAGAAATATGATTGCATTTTGCAGACAGAATGCAATCAAAGACATTCATTTATTTTCTTAACCAGCTCTCCAGGGTATGAGCCTATCCCAGCATGCACAGGGTGTGAGGCAGAAACAATCGCTAGATGGGGCATTAGTCCCATGCAGGGTGAACTCCACCCATCCATCCATTTTCTGAAGCTGCTTACCCTGCGCAAGATCACGGGCCTGCTGAAAGATATCCTATCAAGCATAGCGGGCAAAGCAGGAACAATCCCTGGATAGAGTGCCAGTCCATCACTGGGAAAACGCACACAAATGATATCTGTTTGGCTCCTACCAGAATCTAAAATGTTGAACAACCGTCCCTCACCATTTAAATCTGACTATTACAAGCATATATTTCTTTCTGGTGCCCTGTCCACATATTCTTCCTGCCTTGTGCCCCTATGTCAACTGAGCATAGTTCCAACAATTAATTTAGGGACAGATACATTTACGTTAATCAGTTTCCACTTTGTTTTCATTTCGTAGTGTTTTATTTCAATATATTACTTGAGAAATTGTAATTGCACTCTGCGATTGCACTCAATAGCTATAGAAAAATAAACTGAATTGAACTGAATTTCTACAATGCGAATTTTAAAACGTAAAGATGTCTTGTTAAGGATACTGCCCATCAACTCACCTACCTATTTTTTATATCTTCTCAATCACATCACCTGCTAGCTTGTCTAATTGCAAGGGAGAACGAACTACTTAAGTTTTGATGAAAAAAAAAAGAAACATTAAAATAACTGGCATATTTTCCAGATGTGGCGAGAAACCTGTTAAAAACCGACACGAGCACTAGGAAGACGTACAAATCACTCAGCCGAATATTATAGCCTGTGGGGATCAAAAACAACGTGAACGATTAATTAATAAATCCTTACTTTATTTATTTTTTAACGGTGTACTTCACGGAACAAAACCGTCAAAGAACATTGTGCAAAACAAAAGAACAATGTAAAAACAGTTTACTCGGTACGAAAGAGGTGAAGAGCGGTTGGAATGAAGTGACTCCGGTGTCAGGCTCCTTTAATTTATCTTCACTAGTAACACTATGCACACGTTGATTGGCTGGATCTCTTATTCTGAATGGTAGGTGGAAATGTCACTCAAGTGTAGTGGGCCGTCCTCTAGGAAGTAGGAAAACGGCGCGTGCTTTACAAGAATCGAAGAGGCAAGCTTTTCGGTGGATGTGTTTGTGGTATTCCAGTTGATGTACGAGAAAGAAAAAAGGTAGGGAATTTTTTAAGATATTTAACCCTATAGTTTAACATAAACCCTAGAGACATTGTAGAGCAACTAGTAGATTTTGCGCTTTAAGCTGTTCGAGCCCTGATTCCGATCTCTTTTGGGGTGCCCTCTAATCGTATGTGTCAATCCTGGGGACAGTGGTTTCCTTCCACAGGACGAAGAGGTAGACCGATTGGCATCTCGAAAGTTCTTCAGTGTGGCTGTGATTGACTATCTTTCCATCCAGGTTTAGTTCTTGTTAGCTGTATACTGTAGATGCCCTTAAGTTACTTTTAAATACTGTTTTGCTCGTATAAAATCGACGCTGAAGGAAATCACCTTGCAGTGCTGTGCAGGTAAGATTTATTGTGGCTGCTGGTTAGTTTTCCTTGTCGATATTTTAGTTTTATTATATCCATACACCCGTTTTCCAAACCCACCCTTTCAAGTCATGGTTACAGCCAGCTAGTGTGCATACTGCATATTCGTACTCTGTGATCGTCGGTGCAGAAGTACCCCGCAGCTATTTACCATTCATTCCCTCGCCGGGATACGCCCTCACACACGCACACTTACAGTTTCGATTCGCCAGTTAGCCCAATACACGTCTTTAGGGTGTGGGACGAAAACGGATTACCAGCAGAGAACACCCCACCACAACCCCCCGGGGCACTAGAAGAGAACGCGTTGACCCCACACAAAAAAAGTTTACATTTCATAAAATAGTTATTAGAAGAAAATAAGTATGCGGTGCAAAAATAATAAAAAAAGTAACAAAAACTCAAAAAAGAGAAGTAAGGATATAAAGAAAAGTTGATTATATTTAGTTCCACGTTCAGGGTAATTTTTGCAAAATTATGTTTTGCTAGACAATATACTGCTTAACAAAAGGGTTGCCATGTACTTAAGCCAGTTTCCCCGCATTTTAAAAATGTTTACCCTGTTCTGAAAGAATTAATCTAAATTAAGTATTGTTTTGTATTTTACACATCTAATAAAGGTTGTTTTTTTGTTTTTTTTTTTTTTTTTTAAAAAGGGACCACTGATTTATTTATTGTAAAGAAAGGTCTTGTCACTTGATCAAGTAAATTATGTTGTCAAGCTAGTTAACTGACTAGCCCAGGCTACAGTTGTATTAAAATATTTTAATTTACTCAGATGAAAAGTCATTTCCAACTTCCATATGCATTAACATCAGCGAAAGAATGTCATGTTTTCACATGACATGGAAGATATTCACAAATGATGGGCACCCTTTGCTATCCAAAACAAGTTAAAAATGTTACTTGATAAACAATTATGCTAATGCATGTATTCTTTAATAATATTAAAGCTGAATTAATTTACTGCACATAAATCTCTCATAGGACACAGTCCAAAGGTGTGCACGTTAGGTGGATTGATGTTGCTGAATTGGCCCAAGTGGTGTGTTCATCCTGCAAAGGACTGGATTGTTTCTGTCTGGTGCCCAGTACTTGCCAGGACAGGCTTAAGCCAACCCGCGGCCCTAGTCTATATTAAGTAGGTTAAAAAATAACTTGACACAATATGCAATAACAGTTTCATTTACATGCAAAAAAAAAAAATGCAAAAGTATTCATTCATTTAATAGACAATACCTTAAAACTCACTCCATTTACAATTTAATCTCTGCCTTTAGTTGGTAAATGTTATACTGAGATGCAGTATATACTCAAAAGATTTGATTCTAATTTTGTAATGCTAAGATTACAACTTTGCAGAACTCTCTAAGCTAATGCCAGCCACTGATCCGGTTTCATACTTAGCTGGAACTCTGAACCTTGTTACTAAAGTTAGAAAAATTAACAAAAGGAGTGCAGCATTTAGTGCAAGACCATTCCTGGACGGCCGCTAGTTTCATCAGAGGATATGCTTGTGGATGCACCCCCACCGACATCGGCAGGTTTAGAGTCACCAGTCAGCCTAATAAGCAGGTATTTGGAATCTGAGAGAAAAGCTAGGGTGTCTGGGAGAAAACCCAAGCAGTCATTTTGAGAACGTGTCGACCTTCTACAGGCAGAAACTAGAATTACATTTGAACCTAATAATCTGTATTCTGTGATAACCACTGTCTGACAAGTGTCAAAACATGTATAAATGACACTAATTTTATTTCAGTTATGGGGAAAAGTCTTTAATATGAATATTAACAAAGATATTGAAATAGATTTCAGTGAACAGGGCCACCGCAGGTTTCTCCTACCCTGGACATCACACATTTCAAAAGATTCTGTCTAGATCAGGGGTCGCCAACTCCAGTCCTGGAGTACCACTGTGGCTGCAGGTTTTCATTCTAACCTTTTTCTTAATGAGTGCCCAGTTTTTGCTGCTAATTAACTTCTTTTGAACTCATTTTATTTGACTTGCTCTTGAAGACTCAGGCCCCTTAATTGTTTATTTTTTTCCTTAATTAGCAGCCAAACAATAATGAGATACAAAATGAGCCAAAACAACTGGTGCCCATCATACAATATCTGAAAATAAAGAAAGGTGAAGGTCTCAGGAATGTTGATCTACTCAGGTCCGCAAAGCATTTTAACAGTGCTCTTAAAAAAGAGAAAATCAACAGTTTTGGAAATGTCTGCTAATGCACCATGAGAGCAGCAACAAAGCCACAGAATTAAAGAATGGGTTTAATTAACGACAAGAATCGGCGCCTAATTAAGCAACTGGTTGGAGTGAAGTTGGATGGAGTTTGAGGCCCCGACTTAGCTGGTCTTCTGTTGGCTCACTTATGTCACATTTCATTTCTCTTTGGGTTCCATTTAAGGAAAGAAATGAAGCAATTTTAGAGGAACAATGAAGACATTCAGGGGAACAAATTTTAAAAGAGAAGTCAATTAAAATGAATTCACAAGAAATTAATTAGCAGCACAAACACAGCACTGAATAAAAAAAGGGTCAGAATGAAAACCTGCAGCCATGGAGGTCCTCTGGGACCGAAGTTGGTGGCCCCTGCTCTAGATCAGGGGTCTCCAACTCCAGTCCTGGAGAGCTACTGTGGCTGCTGGTTTTCATTCTAACCCTTTTCTTAATTAATGACCAGATTTTGCTGCCTAACCCTAACCCTAATTAACTTTTTGCCTTAATTTTAATTGTATGCACAACTTAAGACTCGGGCCCCTTAATTACTTATTTTTTTCTTAATTAGCAACCAAACAATATTAAGACACAAAATGAACCAACACATAAACAACAACCTGCGTCCATCACACAATAACTAAAAATAAAGAAAGGTGAAGGCCTCAGTGATGTTGATCTGCTCAGATCCACAAAATATTTTGACAGCGCTCTTAAAAAAGAAAATCAACAGTTTTGGAAATGCCTGCCATGGCAGAATGAGCGCCACAGAATTAAATAATGGGTTTAATTAGCAATGAGAATTGACTTCAAATTAAGAAACTTAATGAAGTAAAGTTGGTTGGAGTTTGAGGCCCCAATTTAGTTGGTCATCTGTTGGCTCACTTCACATCACATTTATGTTTAAGTGCCGATTAAGGAAAAAAGAACCAATTCAGCGGCCAGAGTTTGCAGAAAAGTCAATTAAAGTAAAGGGAAATACTGTAGTTAATTAGCAGCAAAAAGTGGTCACTAATTAAGAGTTAGAATGAAAACTTGCCATAGCCAAAATAGCTCTCCATGACTCTAGTTAGAGACCCCTGCTCTATGAAATGCTTTGATGCACTGAAGGCCAAAATCACCAAATAATTTGAATTGTTTTTTTTTCTTTTTTTTTTTACATTACTATATCAGATCTACTGTAAACCAGCATCATCCTCCTGCAACGCTCAATTCCAGATAAAAACTTTGATCTTTATGATTGTCAGTTTGTCTCTTCCTCTTATTATGCTGATAGGAACTGTTTGTCATCCCAGCGTGTTTACATGTTATCACCGCTGCACTTCTCAGACTGGACTACTGCACATGGTCTGAGGTTGACCATATGTCTTGTATATTCTACCATGTCCTGTATATCTACAATGTACTGCGAATTTGAATCCACTTGTGTCTTACAGTTCATCTGCAATGTGATGAAAGCATGTCATGCATACTGTGAAGTCTGTGTCTATTCATATACAGAAGGCATTTTTAGAAAATCCCTGAACTATTGAATGTACCTCTTCTACTTGTGTGAATTTCTACATTATGTAAATTTCCTCTTGGGATTAATAAAATATCTATCTATCTATCTATCTATCTATCTATCTATCTATCTATCTATCTATCTA
>JANRMT010027041.1:20648122-20661961 GCA_026402145.1 Polypterus bichir lapradei | reverse complement strand
AGTAAAATACTCTTGGATGATAAATGGCCTATAGTCAAGGATGCTGAGCCTTTGTATGTTTAAATGTATTCTTGTAGACCAAAAGTAATATTTAGGTCTGAGATATCATTAAAATATTGTATGTTGTTCGTGCTGATAATAAGTAAGTCTCTTGAAGTACTGAGAGAGTGACAGGCTGTGTTATTCCTAAAGCACTTGTGTGGTTTAAAGTGCTTGAGGTTAATCAGCTGTGTGCATGTCATTCATGGGGCACTGTTATGGTTAGGGTCTGTGTGTAGGCATATAGCTATGTATGTGTGTGTTAATTTTAAAGTGCAACAATAGACCAACCCGATAACAAACTTGATGAGTACACTTACCCTTGAGAAAACAGGTAAAGGTTAAGTAGAGAGAAATGCTACGATAATACAACCGTCTTCATCCGGCGGCATGCTATTGGCTGTCGGAAAAAGGGTTGGGCACCGCTGTGCTAGAAGATGGGCACTCAGACTGTGAATGTGACAGGGAATGCAATTTTTTTAATTGTGTAATTTGACATAGTGCAGTGACAAGATCCTTGACTGTGATCAACAAATCTTACATACCCCACAACAAAAAGTCACATAATGTGACATTGGCTTAATGTTTAGCCAGTTGTCCTTTTAACTCTTTAAGTGCATTTTTTATCCTTTTATCCCAGGGCTAAATATTTTTCCAAAAAACTCAATTTCTTGAAAAGCACACAAAGCAATGTTTACACACATAAATCAACATAAAATACTTATTTATGAAACTTGTCACTCTGTTTTATGTTCCATGAGCCCCTACAGCATGTAAATTCACTTATTTTATTCCCATTTGTCTCATCACTCATAAACTGAAAGGCACTTACTGGAATAAAACAGCTTGAAGTAGTCGAGTGGCTGGTAATCTGTAGTGTTCACTAGCATGCTGTGTCATTTTGTAAAGTCCAGTTGCTAGTTTGGCTCCCACAGATCTACGTCTGTGTAGTCCTCTTAGGGTGAATGTTGCCGTGGGCACATCAGCTACACGAGCATGTTCAGCACTACGATCAGCTGTTGCAAGTACCTGCCTTTCATTTTCGATTTCCAGATCGTTTGCATCAAAATTGGAGTTTGATAAGTGTCTGTGTAGTTCTCCCAGGTAAACGCCACCGTAGGCATGTCGGCTGGGAACTGATCAACCGGTGCAGGTACCTAACTTTCATTTTCGATCTACAGATCAATTGCATCAAAATCAGAGTTCGATAAATCAGAGTCTGATTTAAGCAAGAATACTAAATAAATAAATAAAAGTCACGGATCATTTTGCTTTGTGCATTTGCTTTGCTCTCTCACCTGATGTCGATGCCATTCTAGACGTTGTTCACTCTGTGCTACTTACACACTCAGGGATTCTATCTCAAGAGGGTCAACCCATAACATATCAATATTTACAGTTTTTATTGCCCTCTACCTCTGGATGTCAACTTTAGTCATTATCTGCCCTCAAACCCTTGTGTCGACAAAAGTTGACATCCGCCCCAAAAAAGTTAACTAGCGAAGGGGTTATAGTGGCCCTGGGAGTTGACTTGAAGCTATCTAACACCAAAGGGGCTTCATTGTTCTACATTTAGTAGGAGAGGAAGATGAGAAGATAGTTCTTGATAGTCCTGGATAAATTAGCAAATGGGCAAGGAATCCAACACAGAGGTTCAGTAACATGTGTACTATAAATAGGCCTAAAAGAGTAGCAGGACTTTGTTTTATTTAATACTTTGTGTTCCTTCTATTCCTCTTTTTTGCATGTTTCAAAAAAGAAACATTTTATGTTCATGATACACTTTTCATTTTGGAGAGAACCCTTGATGACTAATAATGTCTATCAAGTTTCATATTAACAATCCTGCTACTCCCATTGAACCTTTACAAACTGCTCAAGAAATGACATATTCCATTTATGTGTGACTGTTTCGTAACACCTTTTTTCAGCACATACACAGTTCTTGTCAGGGTCATCCCTGCTTGTGACATATCATGGGTTTTAAATATTAGGCAACTTTCTAATTGTGGTCTAATCTAGTACTTCCCCAGTGAACATGCCATTTCAACAGTGTGCTTGTAATCAAAACTTTTCTGGGAAATAAAGAGATGACTCCTCATTGTCCAGGACTAGTAAGTCATTAGATATAGTATGGTTCATGCTAAGCAGATTTCTTAAGTGGTCTTTGTGTAGGTTCAGAACACTGACTTGTTTTGGTGTTGTTATTTTGTATAATCATCCCTTCACACCACTAAAACTACTTGTGGCAACCTTTACTTATATTAATCCACCATTCTGCGTATGTGTTTGCCAAATCATGTTTGCTGGTTCTCATTGGAGACACAAAATTAATAAAATTATGGAAGACTAGGGGGCTCCGCCCCCTATTCGCTTCACTTGCCAACCCCCGGGTTTGGTTAACCAGATATACAATTTAAAGATTATTTTCATGGGAATTGTTACATATGCATTATTTTCACTTTTACTTTAAAACTTCAGTTAAAACAATATTTGGAATTAACTTTTCTTCAACATCGCTTTGAATTTTGATTCCGTGTTTGGACTTACATTGTGACAACGCAACGTATAACTGCCCATGAGTGAATATCGTTTCTTTCTCTCTAATAAATAAACCAATTTTTTTGAATGTTTGTCCCTGTGATTTATTAATTGTCATAGCAGAAGCTATTCTCACGGGAAACTGTAACAGTTTTAAAAAGAATGGCATATCAAGATCTCCTTTGGTGTCTGATGATATCCGTAGAATATGTACTAAATTACCTTTCTTGTCCTGTTAAAATTTTACATGTTAGAATTGTTCAACCAATTTTTAACAACTAATCTTGTTCCGTTGCATAGTCCAACATTCATACATGAATTACACAATAACATTACAATACATCCTTCTTTCAACAGGAATTTGGCCGGTGGGAGCCCGGACGCTGTTAATGGTTGTAGATATTCTACGGGATATTGTAAATTGATGTTTTCATCTTCGGCACGATCACCACCAACTGCTTCATCATAGTCTATTGATACGCATTTAATGAATTTGCCATGTAACTGATGGACAATTTTCACGTTAATTTGTTTGACTTCATCATTTCTTGTTGCCATATTTAGATGAATGGGAGATTCTAAACTGGATCTTCATAAGTGTGTGTGTTTTCATAATTAAGCCCTTTAATGGATTGGTGTCTGTCCAGGTTAATTGCCAGAATTCACCTGATGACTGTGGTCTTGTTTAAAAATAGTTGTAAGTATGGCGCCACTTGAAAGAATCTCATGGTGAAAATCTCTGACTTCCTTCCACATAGTCTCTTCAAAAGTCATGTCTCATTGCAGGATTAGTCTCGTCTTGACCCAATATTTTTTTATTATAATAGAGGGACATGTTTTGCCCTAGCTCGTGTCATAGAAAGGTTATAAATAAAGTCTCCATTCTTTCATGCTTTTAAAGCGTTCATTCTTTTTATGAGAAATCTGATGTATTTCCTTGACAAAATAATGATAAAATGTACATTTACTTTTCTTTTTAGGACTTTATAAGCTTGGTAAGGAATGCCTCCTTGTGGAGCTGGCAGTCGAGTTTCAGACTTGGGTGGTTGTTACTCGGGAACGCATGGAAACTTTACGCATTTTGGAACTCCCTGATGTGTTCACCACTGAACTGGGGGCTGGAAGGATACGAGTGGTGGAACAGAATGAGATTACCCCACTGGCCTTAACCAGGTGGAATAAACAACATCCAACTGTGGCTATTGTGCCCACCAGTCGCCCCCTAAATAAAGCCCACAGCAGCCTTTATGTGGTGCCTTACTCAGATCACTCATCTTCTGATGAAATTATGGAGTTTGTGTCCTATATGAAACCACTATCCATTATTCCAATTGTCCGGCCCCGGGATTTCAGTTTGCCCTCATCATGGAAAGTAGGCGAAATTAAGAAAATGGAAGTTCCAGAATCTGTTCAACTCTTTATGAAAGAACCTCATAAACTGAAAACCCCAGAAAAGCAAAAGTGTTTTTCTGGTAGGTCAAGGATCCCAAAGGGTGTAGTGTTTGATTCACCTATTCGTAATGCTGAACCTTCTAAATCTACAGACCTGGCTGATTTAGATAGCTCAGAACTTGAACAAAGCCCAAATGTTAATAAAAGTGGACAGGCTGAGAGAGACTATTGTTTAAGTCCAAATCTATGTCTGAAGCAGAAAACACTTTGGGATATATGGACAAGAAAGGATCGTAAAACAGGAAATTTAATTTTGCAAAATGAAAAGGTCAGAAGAATTTCTGCGGGCTCATCTGAATTACTTACAAAAGACAAGAGTCCTGCAGATCTTGTTGGGTTCGAGTCTGAGCTACTCAACCCAAATTCTGTATTAACAGAAACTATAAATCGCGGCAGCTGTGGTGAGGATGTGAGGGATACTTTATCTCAGCAACCACAGATATTGGAGAAGAGTGAATGCATTGACCCAGCAAATCTAAGCCTTAATGCCACACATCAACAAAACAATAATGACAGCATCCATACTAAAGTGATCGATCATTCCATTGCAAATTCAGTGTCTTCAAGAGTGTCAGGAGTTGAGCAGGAGGGCACCCCTTTTGAAAGGACTGCGTCTACTGGCTTTCCACCATGTCTTCAAAATAGTTCCACAGATTTTGGAGGGCTGGTAATAAGTGAATGGACATCTTGCAACACACCGATAAACTCTGGCAGAGATCTGGCTGCAAAATACTCTCTTGTACCACTAGAAAATATAAAGCAAAAGTTGTCATTTGATGAAGTTGTTCAGAGGTATCATCATAAAAACTATCTGTAGTTTTACATGCTACAAAAATGTGTTTTATTTGTCTGTGTGTTGGTGTATGTCTTCAGTGTTTCTCAAACAATGTCTGCTTTTTAATCTTTTTTTCATACTTATGTTCAAGAATAATGTTTGCAGTCACAATGACTTGAGGTGGTTAATAAATATGCAAGAATATGTGTGCCCGTCATAGCAAATCCAAAGTGAATAATACATCACATTGTTAATGCTTAGCATAAAAGATGTGATGCTTTCCTTGAACAAAATGGTGAATCATGCTGGTCTCTCCATTAGAGCTCTCCATTTAGATTTGGAAAATAAAGGGATAGGTAACTATATGATGTCATGTTAAGAAGAACTTTGTGAATTCTAACTTTATTTTCATTACATTTCAGGTAAACTTTTTACAGTAACTGTAATCTCCTTTCGTTTTGCTCATAAACTTTTATCCCTAGTAAATATGACAGTCTCATGTTTTGAGAAGCAAAGAGATACATATTTATAATCGCAAGAATCACAGAAACAAGATATTAGAAAACATAACACAAATGTTTTAATGGCAAATTGTCTAGCCATTTCTTTTTATTAAACTATTTTATTTAACTTGACTCTTCTGTCTATTTGTTTGTCTGGGTCAAATCTTGCAACTGATTTTAAACACTACAGTCTGTGTGTCCAGTTCCTCAGAGAAATTTGATTGATCAGTTTAGCTTTGGTGATGCAACGAAAGAGCAAGTGTAAGTGTGAGACGCACAAGGAGAGGAATAAAGGCATAGGAGACACGCTGAGAGAGTAGCCAGTAAGTATAAAACCAGGAGAGGAGCCGAGAAAAGCGCCTCGAAAATAATGACAGAGCCTTAGAAGTAGACTTTGCTGGAATGCACCGTACTCGAGAGAGGGAGCGCCGATGAAGAGACGTACACACACGCAAATACAGAGGAAAGGCGCTGAAGGTGCATGGAGAATAAGAGATAGGAAATATTTTTTAATTACTGTTACCAGTCCTCAACAGGTACCGGGACTATCCATCCATTATCCAACCCACTATATCCTAACTACAGGGTCACAGGGGTCTGCTGGAGCCAATCCCAGCCAACACAGGGTTCAAGGCAAGAAACAAACCCCGGGCAGGGCGCACACACACACACACACACTAGGGACAATTTAGAATCTCCAATGCACCTAACCTGCATTTCTTTGGACTTTGGGAGGAAACCCATGCAGACATGGAAAGAACATGGAAACTCCACTCAGGGGGGGCCCGGGAAGCGAACCATGGTACCGGGACTAGTGAAATATATTTCTGCAAGATTGAATGTATAATTTCCGTAGCCATAGTAAGTTTATACCTCTGGCAATAACATTTATACAGGGCTCACATTCGAAATTTGTAAACATTGAGCTTTCTGTCAGATTTTTGCCCGTCTAATTTTGAACATCTAATGGTATACCTTTGGTTAACAGTGCCCTTATCACACAAAACGTCTATGAGTTGTACAAAGTGTTTTATGTTATGAAATCAGGGCTGGGCAAGTTAACGCGTTATTAACACATTAATTATTGCTGACAATTATTTTATCACACGTTAACGCAGTTTTTGTTATTATTATTATTTTGAAAGTCTCGTGGAGAGAGATACCAGAGCAAAACTTTTATCGTATTATCGCTGAGTCCGATTTTGATGGAAGTGATCTGGTGATTAAGATCAAAAACGAAAGTGAGGTACCGGCATCAGCTAATCGGTCCCCCAGCTGATTGTAGTGCTGAACACTTTCGTGTGGCTGATGCACTGATGGCAACATTCGTCTGGGAGGACAGACACGATGACAGGAGGTACAAACCATATTCCGTCTCACTGCAACTGCCACCCCCACACACCCATCTCACAAAGACAGCCAGACCGCCGTGCATATCTGCGTGCCATCGAGCCACCACAGACTGCAAACAGGCGCCGACAGCAAGCAAAACAGGCGTTTTATGTTGATTTATGTGTGAAACCATTGCTTTGTGCGCTTTTCAGAAAACTGAGTTTTTTGGAAAACATATTAGCCCTCAAAGAGTTGCTACTGAACATACGACTGTTTATGCTGCTCCCTGATAAAAGAAAATGTTTCTGCTGGTATTTGTTCAGATAAAAAAGAAAACAGATTTAGAAATGTTAACTTGCTGTTGCTCGGAAGGTGCCTGTTATAATGTTGTGATCGTGACTCTGGACTCTTGACGGTAACTTGTTTTTCTATAACAAACTTAATAAAACGTTAATGCCCTGGCAGTGGCAAAGAGCTTTGATTTTATATTTGATATGATTACATTAATGTTTAAGTTGAGATTTACAAGAAATATTGTAACTGCTTCTATGTAAAGAGTATACTGCTGTTAAAAAGCACCTGATTTGTTTAAAGTGTTTGCAAACCGAATACACGCAATACACTATACTTTTGAGTTCATTATTGAATTTTGCGCATAACAATGTGATTGTTGTGATTGTCTGCAATTAATTGCAATTAAAAATTTTAATTGTTGCCCAGTGTGGAAGAAAGACACCAAGCAATTAATCAATGTTAGTTTATTAAAAAAAAATTAATAAACAGGTTAGTAGCGAGTATGGAGCTTTCTGCTTGCAAGTCAGAAAAAAACCCAACATGCCCGTCTTCAGGCTGCTTATATAGTTTTTTTGGGTTTTTTTTACCTCTCTGTGCCCTTTTCCAAAATATTTTTACACTTTCTTTAGTGCATCAGTGTTTCCTCTTTTTGCATGTTTTTTTTTTTTTTTTTATCTAGGCCATCACATTTTTATTTTTACTAGGCTGACCCACCTTTTAAGGCGACCAACTTTTAAGTTGACCACTTCTTAAGGCAATTCAATATGTAGATCAATTTGATATTTTATACAAACTCATTAATTTGGTTATATTGCATTTAAGCGGTATTACTTTAATACTCGTAGTTTCTGTTATTTTTGTGATGAAATTTAAACTTTTTTTCTATATTGAGGTCGCCCTTTTGAACCCCCCTGATATTTACTATGCGGTGAGGCATTAGTACTCCATCAACATTAATTATTTCCAGAGACATAATTTTGTCTATTTTTCCAACGCATCGCGCACAAAAGCAAGGGAACGATGGGAGCACCAGAACTCTGCTCACATCATGTTGCTTCTTACCGCAAGCTGCAAGTAGTACGTCTGTGATAAGCAGAATACCGCTACGCTTTCCACTCACGGGACGGAAGGACAATCCCGACCGCTTTTATATAGTAAGAAAAAAGAAGAAGATATCGCACAGTCTGGAGTAGAAAATCATCTTTTACCTGGAAAAATGAAACTACAAATCCCATCGTGCATTGCAAAATGGACGGGGCGTGTGTGAAACTCCGCGCCTGCGTAGCACTCACGGGACGGAAGGATAATCCCGACCGCTTTTATATAGAAGGATTTCTAGACATAGAACAGTCTGTTGCTAACGGTTGCTTTTAGTAAATTACAAAACATTCTTTTGTTAACAGTTGTTGTCACCCTGCCTTAAATATTCTTGCTTACACACACACTTATTTCAGTATATCAATATCTTAGCTTCCACACCAGCACTATATATATATACTATATATATATACTATATATATATACTATAACAGCACTGGACTGGACTGCCAATACTGATGCTCTATGTAAGAAAGGTCAGAGCAGACTATACTTTCTGAGAAGGTTGGCATCGTTCAACATCTGCAGTAAGATGCTGCAGATGTTCTACCAGACGGTTGTGGCGAGTGCCCTCTTCTACGCGGTGGTGTGCTGGGGTGGCAGCATAAAGATGAAAGACGCCTCACGCCTGGACAAACTGGTGAGGAAGGCAGGCTCTATTGTAGGAGTAAAGTTGGACAGTTTAACATCTGTGGCAGAGCAACGGGCACTAAGCAAACTCCTGTCAATCATGAATAATCCACTGCATCCACTGAACAGTGTCATCTCCAGGCAGAGGAGTAGCTTCAGTGACAGACTTTTGTCACTATCCTGCTCCACTGACAGACTGAGGAGATCGTTCCTCCCCCACACTATGCGACTCTTCAATTCCACCCGGGGGAGTAAATGCTAACTTTTTTCATTTTTATTACTATTTAATTTAATATTGTTTCTTTGTATCAGTATACTGCTGCTGGATTATGTGAATTTCCCCTTGGGATTAATAAAGTATCTATCTATCTATCTATCTATCTATTTTATATGAAATCTGTCCTAGGCCATGTTAGACTTTCATCCAAAATGGTGTATGGTACAGGATGGTGGTGGTGGCAGTATACAAAAGACACTTTAGGATTTTTGGACAAGAAAGGTTCACAAAACAAGAGATTTAATTTTTCAAAATGAAAAGATCAGTAGTAGTGGTGGTGTTACGTGTACAAATCTCAGTGAAATGTTTACTTGCACGCCCAAACACGATGCAACACGTCACACTCTGGTTCCATAATAGGCAAGAATTCATTAAAATTCCTAACTTTATTTAATAGTAAACACAACCTGAAGTCCTTATCCACGTTTCCTTTCTGTTCAGCGTTGGAAATTTCCACAAATTTTAATGTTTAAGGTGTGAACTTCTCACACTTATGTTTTTTAAGCAATCCTTCTTGCAATGTCTTTTTTTAAATTCTTCTTCTTGCGGCTCCTCCCGTCAGGGGTTACCACAGTGGATCATCTTCTTCCATATCTTCCTGTCCTCTACATCTTGCTCTGACACACCCATCACCTGCATGTCCTCTCTCACCACATCCATAAACCTTCTCTTAGGCCTTCCTCTTCTCCTCTTACCTGACATCTCCATCCTTACCATCCTTCTCCCAACATACCCAGCATCTCTCCTCTGCACATGTCCAAACCAGCGCAATCTCGCCTCTCTGAGTCTCCCAACCGTCCAACTTGAGCTGACCCTCTAATGTCCTCATTCCTGATCCTGTCCATCCTCATCACACCCAATGCAAATCTTACTGTTTTATAATTGTGCCTTATTTGTTACTAAGAATGCATTTTTTAATTTTTCTTATGTTTCATTAAGGTTGCGTGCAAAGTTAAAGAATTAATTTGCTTAAATGTGAAAATAGCAGAAATAGCAAATGGCTAATAATTCTTATCTACTGAAAAGTTTATAAACTACTATAAACATCAGAAATAATAAAGTTGTGACATTTTTTGAAAATGCCTGAAATATTAATCTCAAAGTGCTTTTTAAACTGTGGGGTTCTGCCCAGAGTATGAAATCCCCCCTTATGTTTAATTCAAGGCAGGAAAGCCCCAATTTCAAAAATAAATTTCCAGCCATGCTGCGTATTCAGTTATGCTCCCGTGTTTTAAAATGTAGTTGAAGAACCTGAGAAGAACTTAAACTGCATATTGTGAGGCACGGACAGTAAATGAACCTCAGGACCCCAGTCCAGTGACATAGCCTCCATGACACACAGCACAAAATACGGTGCCCTCCATAACGTCAGGGACAAAGACTCATTTTGTCTCAATTTACCCCTCTGCTCCACAATTTAAAATTACAAATCAAACAACTCAAATGTGATGATTAAAGTGCACATTGCTAATTTAAGGGGATTGTAGACGCCGATGCATAAGGTGAAGTCAGGCACGGGTAAAACGCGTGTCAAAGAAATCTCACAGTCCAAAAGTTCATTTTAAAATATTTAGTGAAAGTTAAAAGCAAATAATCCACACAAGAATAAAAGGAAAAATAGTTACACACGTAGAATAAAGGCAAAAAACAAAGAAAAAATGTATCTTCTATAAACTTAGCTTTTCTTGAGAAACTTTAGTTATTTCTATACTTAAACGTTCTTTACTTCTTCTTTTTATACTTAAAGGTTCTTAATTTCTTCTTCTGTATGCCTTAAGCATACGGTTCAACACTTAAATAAAAGTGCTGTTTTACGAGTTACTTCACACTCAAAATGCCCATAGGCCGGTTGGCACATAGACATGTGCCCAGGCACAGTCACGTGCGCAAGCACGATCACAAGCACGAACACGGTTAAAAACCGTATGCCTCTATACTTTATACAAGGCAAGGCTAGACACTAACTGGAGAACATTGTTCACTCAAAGCTGTTAGAAAATGACAGGAAAATACCAACTCAATTCTATTCACAGGGGTTATAGGAACCTCCCATAGATTATGCATTATCATCTAGTAAAATATTCATGAATCTTATAGAACTAGGAAAATGGCTTTTACAGGGATTTGCATTCATTTCAGTCACAGCATGTAGAAATGACAACATGTTTTTTCAAGGTTCTCCCAAATTTTAGGGCACCGTAATGTTCGGGGCAATTAGAGTCACTGGTGTTTGTGATTTCACAGGTTTGTTTCATTGCTTCATAAGATACCTCAGTTTGCTTCTACCCTTTGGAGTCTGTAGTTGCCATTGTTCAACAAGAACTGTGTCAGTGAAAGTCAAAGAGGTCATTATGAGGCCACAAAACAAGAATAAATCCATTAGAGACATTGGTAAATCTTTAGGATGACCTAAATCAACTGTCTTGAATATCAATTAAGAAGAAAGAACACACTGGTGAGCTCAATAATCACAAAGGGACTGTTAGGCCAAGGAAGACCTCCACTGGTGATGACAGAAGAATCCTCACTCTGGTAAAGAAAAAGCACCAAACACCTGTGTGACAGATCAGAAACAGTCTACAGGGGGCCAATGTGGACGTGTCAGAGATGACTATCAGCAGAAGACTTCATGAACAGAAATACGGAGGCCACACTGCAAGATGCAAACCACAAAAACAGAATGGCCAGATTACAGTTTATGAAAAAAGCCTGCAGAATTCTGGAAAAAAGGTCTTGTGGACAGATGAGACAAGGATGAATCTGAATCAGAGTGATGGCAAGAGCAAAGTGTGGAGATGAAAAGGAATTGTCTGAGATCCACAGCAGACCACCTCACCTGGGGTGTTACGGCTTGGGCATGTATGGCTGTCACAGGTTCTGGCACACTTCTCTTCATTGATGCCAGATCTGCTGTCAGCAGCGACACAATGAATTCTGAGGTGAAGAGAAACATCTGATCTGCTCAAGTTTCAATAGGTGCCTCTAAATGCATTGGATGGTGTTTAATCCTGACACTGTAATGATTAGTAGTTATTAGTATAACATTAGTAGTTAGGCGCCGCCGTGAGTGGCAGCCTTTCCAGCAGCTCCATGTACGACTTTATATTTTTACCTTTTTCTCTATCTCTCTGATCACTCCTACCACTTTCTTTTATGTGGATTAGTTTCCTAGACACTTTTTACTACTTGGACATGGATTTTTACATGCCAAGACTCATCTATTCAGGTAGTCAACTTCAAGCGCTGAGAACAAAGGCCTGTGCTGGTGTGGTTCCCTATTTATCTGACGAGATAAGAAGGCGTAATCGTGGCAGCATAGCCGGCGCTAAGCTAAAGGCTAAGCGGCTAGCGAGGAAGTGGCGATACAAGCCTTCGGTGCCTTCTGTGATCCTGGGAAATGTGAACTCACTACCAAATAAGATCGACAAACTGGCCGTGCTGGTGAAAAATGTCAGGACCTACAGAGAATGTAGTTTGTTATGTTTTTGTGAAAATAGATTGTGAATTTCCCCTTGGGGATTAATAAAGTATCTATCTATCTATCTATCTATCTATCTATCTATCTATCTATCTATCTATCTATCTATCTATCCAAACATACTAATGGGGCAGCACAGGAGTTTTTCAAAGTTAATAAATGGAAAATTCTTGAATGGCCGAATCAGTCACCCGATTTAAATTCAATTGAGCAGGACTTCCATATGCTGAAGAGAAAACTTCAGGAGACAAGCCCCCAAAACAAGCAGGTTCTCAAGATGGCTGCATTAGAGGCTTGGCAGAGCATCACCAGAGAAGATGATCAACACCTGGTGATGTCTATGAATCGGAGACTTCAAGCAGTCATTGCATACAAGGGACATGTGACAAAGGATTAAATATGATGACAGCTTCAATAGACCTGCCATTGCTGTGTCCTAAACATTATGGTGTCCTGAAAAAGGGGGTTCAGTTAGAAAATTGTTGTCAAATGAGAAACTAAGTGCTGAGTAGACTGTGTGCAGTCAGTCTTTCCATCAAACTGCCAAGCTCGTCATGGGTCTTTTGTGTAGGTAATGTATTGTCTTAAAAAAATGCATTTTTATAAAAACAAATATAATAATGTTTATTATTAAAACTATTGCATAATGTCTTTGGAATCTTGCACTTGGTATGGGTATACTATACCTTTGTTACCAGAAATTAAACTTACAAAAATAGATTTGAATGTCTTTTTCAGGGACTATAGGAAATTATAATTTTTTTTTTTTTTGTATGGAGGTATTATGGGCTTGATAGTGATTAAAATTTATAATATTAATATAACAGCTGAGTCTGATGTTTTAATTGAGTCCTGAAATGGAGGACACAGAACTGCAAATTCGTATTTTATCATTGTATAAAGTTGATATTGTAACCTGGTCTGTCACCAGAAAATTGTTCTTGGACATGTTTTAACCACTACTATAATTTTCACAATGCTGTAAATAAATAATGCATGTTTCAAATTTGCCTGCACTGTTAAGTCTGACTTAATCATTCATTTTTATTCCCCTTTACAGTAAATGTAATCACAGAGATCTTCATAATAGAAATAAGCGTATATTATAAACAACATTAAAAGGTAACAAGGTAGGTTGCTGCGTTATTAGTCTATTATTAAAGCCAATTAATCCTGCTCCCAGTTGCAGAGAGATAACAAGATAATTTAAACCACAAATCCAGTCGCGGGAAAAATGAAATCTGGATAATGTAAAGAACTCACAAGCTGAATTTATCACTATTTTTATTTACGGATAACTAGCTGTACTACCCATCCAAGACGGGTTGAAATCTAAGCAATCAACATGTAGTAATAAAAAGCATTGCATTTTTCTTTCCAACAGATGGCGCAATACAAACATTTACAAATGCCATACCAA
>JANRMT010027041.1:20625133-20648112 GCA_026402145.1 Polypterus bichir lapradei | reverse complement strand
ATTAAGGTTTATTTTAAGTGAACACCATCACGCATGCACGTCAGAGGTAAGCACTACCACCTTGGGACATGAGGAGGCACAATTGCTGACTATCTTGTCTCTTTTTCCACCCACAGCTCCGAGAAGAAGCCCAATGAGGGCAACTAAATACTTGTCTCTACCGGTCTACAGACTACAAGAGCAGGGCATTCTGGGAAGGAGGCTTGTCATTTGGGTCCAAGCAATCTGCCAGATAGAGCTCCGTCCTGAAGCCTGACTCTTCAGAGCCTTATCACAGCAGCCAATGTGTGAAGGCGGATTTTGTGGCTTTCTTTTTTCGTTTCAAATTATTATTTCAGTAAATGGGTGACCTGGTTGGCACAAACCCAACATTTCATTTGGAGTTGTGCATTCATCTTGGTTGGTGATAACTGGTAAAAACACACAAAACAATGGTAACTTGGAAATGATAAACACAGTAGAAAAAAAATATATTTATTTCATCATTACCAAAAACACCTTTACTTTATATGTGTGTGGAAAAGCACAATGACTCAGTCTGTATGGTTGCTGACCCTCATCATGCAGATCTTACTAAATTTCCAATGACCTGTCTCATTATTCCACTTATTAAGTAATCCTATACTTCCATTTCCCCCACATTCTCTGTCTGAGGAAAGCCGTATGCTTATGCTTTCATGTTTGGTTTTAGCAGTGTAATTTGAGGAACTTCTGTAACATTTCTAGTGCATTTACATACATTTTCATTTTGTAAAATAATTTTCCACATTCTGTTTTTCTGAGCATTGCATCTAGTGGCAGCATTATTCCTTATGCTTTTACTGATAGAATTTTTATATTTTACCTAATTTTCTATTCTTACATTGCACTTTGTACATGTTTAATCTCATCTTATTTGTTGTAATTTTAGATTACTTACATACACTGCTTCAAAAAATTAAGGGAACACTTAAATCACACATCAGATCTCGATGATTAAAATATTCAAGTGGAAAATCTTTACTGAGCGATATAATGTACAGTAACTTGTCAAAAACAAAATGAAGTAACAATGGTCGATGGAAACCAAAATCACCAACCCATTGAGGGCTGATTCAGCATCACACTGAAAATCGCCTGTATGCACTCCCAACAATGTCTAGGCATGCTGATAAGATGGCTGATGGTGTCCTGGGGAATCAGGATATCAGTGAGCTCCTGGACAATCTGTGGTGCTACTTGACAATACATAACGGGTTCTCATTTGGATTCAGATTTGGGGGACATACAGACCAGTCAATGGCATCGATGCCTTCGTCATCCAGGAATGGCCTACACACTCTTGCCACATGAGGCCAGTCATTGTCCTGCCCCAGGAGGAATCCAGGACTCACTGCACCAGTGTAAAGTCTGACAAAGGCTCTGAGGATTTCATTCCGATACCTAACAGCAGTCACAGTATCATTGTCTAGCACGTGGAGGTCTACGTGATCCAGACCATTACTAACCCACCACCAAACCGATCATACAGGATGATGTTGCAGGCTGCATAATGTTCACCATGGCGTCTCCAGACTCTTTCATGTCTGTCACATGTCTCTCACATGTGCTCAGTGTGAACCTTCTCTCACCTGTCAATTGAATGCCACCTGCATGGTGATGGGCTGTGAGTACATATCCCACTAGAGGATGTCGGCCCCTCATGCCACCCTCAGGAAGTCTGTTTCGGATGGTTTGGTCAGAAACATGCACACCAGTAGCCAGCTGAAGGTCATTTTGTACGGCTCTGGCACTCCTCCTCCAGTTCCTCCTCACGCAAAGGAGCAGATAGCAGGCCTGTTATTATTATTATCTTCTTATATAATACGCTACTGTGGCTGTTCGTTTGTCTGTCCAGGATTTAAAATCACCTGTAGTTCGCAAACTGTTTCACCTATTGACCTGAAATTTGGTACACATATACAGTATATACATATGATGTCTATTATTCTCTTTTGGGGTGATGATTTTTATTACTCTTTTTATTTAACATTCTATCAACTCTCAGGAGCGCGCAGCAGGGCGGCCGTGCGGCGCATGCGTATGTGCGTCGTTCTCATTCCCTACCACCTTCGTGGTCGCTTCCCCTACCTCTTCATATCTTAAATCATTCTTGAGTCATATTGTGGAGGCTTAAGTGAAAAATTAAGAAAAACGTACTAAGTAATTGCAACACAAAAACAAACATAGTCAGTTTTAACGCGAAATTATGCAGACAAAAGGAGGCAGCGGGCCGCTAGGGTGGAGAAAAGAGCTGCTCAGGAAGCAGCAAGCGCATCAACCTCTGAGCAAATGAATGCTTAACATACAGAGAAAGAGGAGGAAAACTAGGAATGCTCAAGTCAAGTGTATTCACCACACGTTATCGTGCAGTGTGCGTTACTGGTTATTTAATAATTGCCATTATTAGTGTATAAATGGATATAAATAATTGCATTTAAACGATTCGCCAAAATCTGTTGTATGTAAACGATACTGTTTTAAACGTTGTTTTTTTCATCAGAAAACCCGGTTTCCACGTCTACCTGTATTAATTTAAATGGCACTTTTGCCACTCGTAATAGGGCGGACGCGCTGACGTATCGTGTCTACTGGACAACACAGTGAATGCGGCGTCTATCTATATATGTTCATGATCGGGCAGGCACGCACATCGGGTAGTGACAGTGACACACCTGCGCGCGCAAATCGGACAGGCACTGGCTACGCAACGGAACCGGAAATCAGACACAGGAAGTTTTTATATGCAAGGTCTCGGAGAAGTCTCGAGCAATTTTCGTGGGCATTAAGAAAACATGAGCGAAACGACAGCCAATTGGAAACATGCTAACGAGATGTTCATCCAATCAGCTCGACAGCCTGCACAAAGCGGAAGTATTCGTCTTCCCGGCGAAAAAGTAAAGCAGCGCGGGTTTGTACTTTAGTATGGGTTTAAAGTTTAGTCTTGAAGTGAAGTCCTCACGAAGAACAAATATTATGTATGAAACAGTGCAACTCGTGGCATGAAATGCTCAGCGGAAGCTGTCCACACCTGGTAAATCCTTCATTTACTGTTGGAATATTCCTTGCGACATTTAATGTATTTTAATAACTTCATAGCTGTAAATATGAGTATGCATGGCCACCTTGTGCTAGGTGGTGGCAGCTAGCTCTTCTGTGGTACTCTATCTCTTCGTAGATGATTTTGTCTGTAAAATACTTGTGGAGCAAAGACTGCCCGCACTGACTGGTTGGCTTGAACGACTATAGACTGGTGTCCCGTTCAGTGGTAACGGCTGCCTGACAGCCGATGCAGTCTGATAAGGCTGTCAAACGGTTTTGGAAAACGTGGGTTAAATAGCTTGGGGATGCATGCTGCAGTTGTCTTTTGTGTGTGGAAAGCATTTACAAGTCTAAAAATGTCAAACAGCAAATCACAATTTCATTTTGAAGTTGGGCGATACAGTGGCGGTTGTGAATTCCTCGTCTTGTGTTCCAAAACCCACAACTGGACTTTTTCCTTGTGGAGTTAAAATAATGCGTATTCCCTGTTTCTACTTGGATCTTATTGATAGCACTCCAGTTTTCCTCCCCTACTCTTAAAGACATGAGTGTTGCTTTGATTGGACGATCCCACTTAGTTCCGTTTGTGTGTGTGACGGATACGGTGTGACTTGGTGTCTTCTGCAAGGATAGTACCTGCTTTGAACCCAGTGCTGTGCAGACCATGTGAGTTACTGTCGGTACTAAATACACACACACCCGTATACGCAGATTATTAGCAGAGCGGCTTGTTCGTATGTATCTCTGTTTGCCCCAAAAAAGTAAATCTTTTACTATATAGACAGTCATGCAGTGTCGGAAGCACCCCTACAACTTCATGATTGATTTTGAATGAAAAGTCTGTATTAGCCATGCTCTTTCTTTGCCTTTGTCTAAAGCTGTCGTTTGTTGTTTAGAAAAAGTCTAAAGATTTATCTGACAGAATTATCCTCATCTATTTTTATCCTGGCAGTCTTTTAAAATGCTGATGTACTTTATTCCTGACTATAGCTTTATTTTATTTTAAGCAGGGAGAGATGGTTAACAGTAAGGTTTATTGGTTTAGTCTGCTTCATGCAAATATCCATTCATCCATTTTCACACCTCCTATATCCAGTTCAGGGTCGTAGGGATTGGAGACAACCACAGCAGCATTGGTTGCAAGATGGGAACCAGCTCTGGACAGGCATCCTCTCTCCTCCAATGCCTGTTTACACACCTACAAACAGTCCTCCACACAAGGCCACCTTTAAGTCTACAGTTAACTTAATGCATTTTTTGGTATATCTGTGGAAATTCTGCGCAGACAGTGATAGACTAGAATGTAAAATCAGATTCATGAAGCGTTAAGGCAGCAAATGTACAGGGTTATTCAAAAAGAATGCCCATATTTTATCCCTTAATTACTCACACTGGTGTATTTTGTACACTAATCTCAGTTATTTTTCTCTAGTGTCCTTTTACTTGAAGCTGCCGGCAGCATTCACCATCTGTCCTCAGCTTGATTCACTGCAAGTACAGAGTCGCAATGGTTTCCCTTCAGTGTGCCCCTGCCGGTTTTATGAGTGGGTGCAGTGTCACAAGTTCCATATGGTGCATTTGATACACCACACGGGTACGTATGTATGTATGACAACGATGAGATGTTCTTCTTGCAATTACAGTACTTTGTCTGCAAAGAACAGTCAGCAACTGAAGTGAAATGTGATTCATGTGCAAATCCTGTAGTGAATGAAAGTGTGGCTGGTGACGAATGAGCACTGGAGAAGTGGATCATGTTTATTTTCAGATAGTCCTAGACTGTGTCATACTATTCAGTAATATAGTAGTAAATTATACTAAAAATATGTACAATTTAAAATTATTGCAATGTTTTCTATTACAATTTCACAGCGTGCATATAAATAGCCATTCTAACACTGGTGCATAAAGTACACTGCGCGAGTACTTATGAAATGAGAGATGGTGTGAGTAGTTAGGGATTAAATCAGTTTTCTGAAAAGTTTTCGATAGTTTTCACCTTACAAATACATGGGTCACACTGAACAATTGGAAAACTGTCTGACTTTAAGCTCTTATTGGGCTGGAAAAGTTAGTGTTTCTGTTTTCTGCCACCTGGCAGTGCACTGAACAAAATGACAATGCAATAAAGGCAATGTTTTTGAATAACCCTGTACATAATATTCTAAAGTCTACTGAAATCATTTCAGGTTCACCAAGAGCTGCAGCCTGTGCTGACAGAAACATGTATGATGCAAAAGCCAAATCAAGATCGAGTGCCAGTTTATTCCACATGTACACATTCTCCTTCTTTTTCTTTCACCCAGGGCCAATTTCCAGTATACTCACAGTTTTAGGATGTGTGATGATAAAATCAGTATGTTTAGTGCAGTTGCTCGGATCACTGGGCTGCAGTGCTACCACCTCATTTTTTTAGTATCAAATAATTATGTTTGTATGTGTTTTTTGTTTTTTTTTTTTTTTTTGTTTTGTTTTGTTTTGTTTTTGTATATATAGGTGATAACTGAAAATAGAGGACAATGCCATACTTGGGGTCTGAAGAGACAGTAAGGGAGCTGAACAGGGCCCTGTCCAATCCCAATGTGCAGTCAGACAAGCTGCGCTATCGAAATGTAATCTTTAAAGTCATCAAGTAAGTTTTATTTTAGCAACCTTTTAAGTCATTCAGTACCACCTTGAGAATTACTTACAAATGCAGTCTAAAGGTGTATATGTAAGTAGTGTCCGAATGCCACATGTCCTCTCTTAACAGATACATGACACAGGGATTGGACGTGTCTCCCCTTTTCATGGAAATGGTGAAAGCCAGTGCCACAGTGGATATTGTCCAGAAGAAGCTGGTCTACTTGTATATGTGTTCTTATGCTGCACTAAAGCCTGACTTGGCCTTGCTGGCCATCAACACACTGCATAAAGACTGTGCTGATCGTAACCCCATGGTCCGTGGGCTGGCACTGCGCAGTATGTGTAGTCTCAGGTGGGTCAGTTTTGTTTTTTTTTTCTTTCCTGCACTAAAATACTGCTAGGAGGTGCAAGTACAACACAGTTTACTTCATAAATCAGATTTACTATGATAAGAAAACTTGGCAAGTATAATTTTATGAAGGATAAAAAAAGATTTGTATGTTTGTGTCACAGTAACTAGTACTACAACAACAACATTTATTTATATAGCACATTTTCATACAAACAGTAGCTCAAAGTGCTTTACATAATAAAGAATAGAAAAATAAAAGACACAATAAGAAAACAAAATAAATCAGCATTAATTAACATCGAATATCATTCATATTTGTAGGGTCCATTGGTAAGACATCACTTGAGTCCAAGCTGGTGTATGGTTAGAAACCCCTTATCAAATCTACTGTAGATAACTATGCAGATATACTAACATGATTCTTCAAAACGGATGTGTAGACAACTTATATCCCTTTTGCAATATGGAGGCTTAAGCTTGGTACAATATTCCAGATCATTGTTTTTAAGCACATTGTACAGCATCCTTTTGACTTGTGCTCATCACAGCATACAGTAGTTTTTAAGACATCCCAAGCCTTCTGAAGCGCTGTCATAATTTGGTTGTGAATGGTGATGATTCCACTACATCTTCCAAGTCTGTCTAATAAAGTGTACTTAAAATTCCTGTTGCTAAACACAACCTGCCCAATTTTCCTCATCTCCCACCCACCCCTATGCCGGAAAAAATATCGAACAATCTTGAGGACCCAGACAGCATTTCTGCAATATATAAAACCATTTTACAGTCCCCCCCTTTCAAAGATCCAAGAGAACATTGGGAAAAGGATCTCTCACTCAATATCTCCGAAAAGGAGTGGAAGGTAGTAATGCAGAGACTCAAGCTCCATATGTGCCAAGTATACAATTATTCAACTCAAAATTATATATCGAGCACATCTGTCTCATTTAAAATTGTCCAGGGCAAGATCCAGCCTGCGAACGTTGCAATCAAGTTCCAGCCTCATTGGGCCACGTGTTTTGGCCCTGCGCCAAATTAACATCACTCAGGGCCAAAATCTTTAAATGCCTTTCAGACAGCCTTGGTATCACAATCCCTCCTAACCCGCTAACAGCTGTGTTTGGGGTACTCCCAGATGGGCTTAAAGTGGAGAAAGACAAACAAAGTGTAATTGCCTCTACTACACTATTGACATGTAGACTTATCTTGGTCAACTGGAAGAATCCAAACTCTCTTTTAAGTCAGTAGTTCACTGATGTTATATACTATTTGAAACTGGAAAAAGTCATATTCGCACTTAGAGGATCTGTGCAGAACTTTTTCAAAACCTGGCAGGATCTAATCAATAACATTTTAGAATAAGCCTTTAAAGCACTGAGGAAGCAGATTCTCTCCCCCTTTTTTTCTTCTCCATTTATCTTTATTCACTTATTAATTCATCTATTTACTTATTTTTACTAGCTTTAAGTTTTACTCTGCTGGCGTAGCTCTCTTTCTCAGGGGTGGGGGTTGATTTGTTTTCGATCTTATTTTTGTAAAAATTGATTTATTGGTATGGAATGTTGTGTGATCTCAATAAAAAAAAAAATCCTGTTGCTACAATTAACTTAGTTTTTATTTTTTTATTTTTGCCGTCTTCATTTCCATAGAATGCCGGGGATAACTGAGTACATTCAGCACCCTATACTCATGGGGTTACGAGACAAAGCTGCTTATGTAAGAAGAGTTGCTGTTCTTGGTTGTGCCAAAATGAGGAATTTGCAGCCTGATGTTGAAATTGGTATGTTTAAATTTTGTGCTGTAGCAGGATCTGAAGTGAGGTTTAGCCATATTGCACATGCTAAATCTGCTCTTTTCTTGTGACCTGAAAACCTTAGACTTAGAAGAAATACATTTTATTATTTTTACCAGTTTTCTTGGGTTTACTTAATCATTTAGAATTTTATGGAAAGTGCTGTATTATAATAACTGTCATTTTTATTTTTTTAATGGGAATGTATTTTATTTTTTTCTGTGAATCTTGATTTTTATATTATACATTTCCAAACTTTGTTGCATGTTCCACCTCAAAATAAGGTATAAAATGTATTACTAAAATATTCTGTCGTGCATGTTTGCATCTTATCCACACCACACAACCTCCAGAATATGTTGGTATGTTACATTTAATGAATGCAGTTGCTAGATACTGTATCATAGACTTAAAGTTGTCATGTTACATGACTAAAATTGCATGGGATGACAGATATGATGTCTTCATGAGAACATCACAGTATTGAAACGTTTTGCCAGTCAATCAACATTGAGCACACCAGAATGGTGTTGGCTTCTGAGTTCCATTAATCTTTCCTATGTTTGTGTGGTCCAGAACAACATTTTCGTTCATTTCTTGAAGCTGCTATTGCTCTTCTAAACTCTTCTTGTAGACATGATTGGGCTTCACTCTGTTTACGGGCATTGTGTTTTTATTGTACTGTACTTTCAGTAGAGTTATTTTGAAAACATAGGAAACTGTCCCAACAATGTGCAACAAAGTCACATCTGTTTGATTTTGTTGTGGCTACACTCAGCACTCAATGATTGAGTCACTGGGTGTGTCACAGTACAAGACTGTGTTGTTTTGAGCGTGTGCCACAACTCAAAGATTATGTAAATAAACATTGCCACTGCAATTGATGGAAAAAACTGTGTAGTATGACCGAAGCTTTATGCTTCATCTTAAATTAAAAAATGCTGAAAAAAGCATATGGTATATGCATAAGCAACGTTTGACCTAGTTACAGTGAAATCAAAGTGTATTGTTCCTCAAAGCAATGTTGCTCTCACTCATGTGTTATAAAAGTATAAAGCAATCTTTGTTTTACATAGCACTTTTGCAAGTGATCATCTCCCAAGCTAATTTACAAAAAAAAAAGTAATAAAATTATTAGCATGTAGCCTCTCAGTTGCCTGTTTTCTATAAGTATCATCATGGTTTCTACTCAGTGTGCTCTTCTAACTGGTTAATTGGAAAAATTGTCCTCATGTCAGCTCTTTCTGAACTCGGCCTTGAATGGACAATTGAGCCTTAACTTCCCCAGCTTTTTTTTCTTCAACCAGTCAGCAAGAAATTCTTGCAGCTTCTTTATTGCTCTCCTTGGGGACCATTCTCCTGTTGTAACTGTAGTTCATTTTCTCATATGGAGGACTTTTGTTTGGCCTGTGCCAACCTGATGCTGCTATTACTATTTGCAGCCTGGCCAAGCATCCCTTTAAAGTGTATAAGTCTAGTATGTTTAGTATATTCTGTGTGCAATTGTTATGTATTTCAAATTTAGTTTTTTCAGCTTTCATTATTCTGTAAGTTTATATTTAAAGTGATGCTTTATCCTTTTAATAAACACAATTAAAACACTTTCCATTTGTTCATTATTATCATGTTTATAACATATGCAGTTTCTGCTTTCCAGAAGAACTTGCTTTGATAGATACTTGTGTAATGTGAGACGTACACTTTACTTATACTTCTCCAAGTCGCTTCTTGGATATGAAGTACTGTAAAGTGGGAGCATACATTCAGACTAGACCAGGATTAATACATAGCAGTACAGGAAATAAATTTAATGCTGTAGTTCAGGCTAACCGTGGCCCTGTGCATGAACAGGATAAAAATGTTACAAAGCAAGCTGAAACTGAATTAAGAGGCAGTTCTACTGAGCTTCTGCTTGTGGAGAGACTGTTCCTGCTCTCTGTTTCTAAGGGTGTTCATGTTTCCATATCTCTGTGTAGATGGGTAGAAATTATTTCTAGGCCTTAGTGCATAGCTGCTTTGAGTGAAGCAACTGGTTCTTGCACAGACGTTTATTTTATCAGTATTTAATCACAAGAAACCATTGTGCTTCTGTCCAAGGAGTGCTGATTATTTGTGCAACACTGACACTTTTATTGAATTAAAAATAAGCAGTGCCTTTTTAAATTTTATTTATTTAAATAAATATTGTCCTAATACATAGAATTATTCAAATATATTTACATATCTAGCCCAGAGAGAAGCCAATGGAACGTACAGTCAATCTAGTGGGGGATAATGACAGTTAAATGACTGGGTCTGTCAAGGCAGGGAGCAGCATTTGGTAGGCTTCTGACTTTGTGATGGATCCTCTTCATTATAAACACTCACCTATTTACATATTTGCCAGGTAGGGGCAACTTCCAACAGAGCTGTCCATGTTAGTTTTGGACTGTGCCCAAGTAACGCCTTCCACTGTTCTCATGGCTTCTACAGACAGTAGCCGTTGGTCACTCTAATTTGATTCAGCAAATATCAGCATTTTAAAATAGTCTGCCTGCGTTGTCTTTCACATATTTCTCTCCATCTTCCTGACCAGTTTTACCCTGTGAGCTAGCTTGTGTGGCTATTCTTTTATAATGTTTGTAATAAACCTCACAGTGGCACACTTAAAATCTTTGCCTATACTAGCTCAACCAACACATTGTTTCATAGGCAGTCTCCATTTGAGTTGGGTGACTTGACACCTAATCCCTGAAATTCTATGGTTTTTCTTAAAAAAAAAAAAATAATAATAATAATTCAAAGATCACTTTTAAAATGGAACCCCGCCTTTCTAGTCATTGCATCAATGTAACAGAGGTGAACTAAGTCATCATTTAAAGCTACAGTACATCTCAGTCATTTATGTGGTGTAGTGGGTCCAAGGCAAGATCAACTAATTATGATTCAGATACAGCAGAAAATGCTCCTGTGCTCTTGAAAGGTATATTTAGAATGCTGTGAAACTTAAACATAAAAAAACAAGCATACAGACAGATAATACACACGTGGACAAAATTGTTGGTACCCTTCAGTCAATGAAAGAAAAACTCACAATGGTCACAGAAATAACTTTAATCTGACAAAAGTAATAATAAATAAAAATTCTATGAAATTTAACCAATAAAAGTCAGACATTGATTTTCAACCATGCTTCAACAGAATTATTTAAAAAAATAAACTCATGAAACAGGCCTGGACAAAAATGATGGTACCCCTAACTTAATATTTTGTTGCACAACCTTTTGAGGCAATCGCTGCAATCAAACGATTCCTGTAACTGTCAATGAGACTTCTGCACTTCTCAGCAGGTATTTTGGCCCACTCCTCATGAGCAAACTGCTCCAGTTGTCTCAGGTTTGAAGGGTGCCTTTTCCAGACGGCATGTTTCAGCTCTTTCCAAAGATGCTCAATAGGATTGAGGTCAGGGCTCATAGAAGGCCACTTTAGAATAGTCCAATGTTTTCCTCTTAGCCATTCTTGGGTGTTTTTAGCTGTGTGTTTTGGGTCATTGTCCTGTTGCAAGACCCATGACCTGCGACTGAGACCAAGCTTTCTGACACTGGCCAGCACATTTCTCTCTAGAATCCCTTGATAGTCTTGAGATTTCATTGTACCCTGCACAAATTCAAGACACCCTGTGCCAGATGCAGCAAAGCAGCCCCAGAACATAACAGAGCCTCCTCCATGTTTCACAGAAGGGACAGTGTTCTTTTCTTGATATGCTTCATTTTTCCGTCTGTGAACATAGAGCTGATGTGCCTTGGCAAAAAGTTCAATTTTTGTCTCATCTGTCCATAGGACATTCTCCCAGAATCTTTGTGGCTTGTCCACATGTAGTTTGGCAAATTCCAGTCTGGCTTTTTTATGATTTGTTTTCAACAATGGTGTCCTCCTTGGTCGTCTCCCATGAAGTCCACTTTGGCTCAAACAACGACGGATGGTGCGATCTGACACTGATGTTCCTTGAGCTTGAAGTTCACCTTGGATCTCTTTAGAAGTTTTTCTGGGCTCTTTTGTTACCATTCGTATTATCCGTCTCTTTGATTTGTCATCAATTTTCCTCCTGCGGCCACGTCCAGGGAGGTTGGCTACAGTCCCATGGATCTTAAATTTCTGAATAATATGTGCAACTGTAGTCACAGGAACATCAAACTGCTTCGAGATGGTCTTATAGCCTTTACCTTTGACATGCTTGTCTATAATTTTCTTTCTAATCTCCTGAGACAACTCTTTCCTTCGCTTCCTCTGGTCCATGTTGAGTGTGGTACACACCATGTCACCAAACAACACAGTGACTACCTGGAGCCCTATATATAGGTCCACTGACTGATTACAAGATTGTAGACACCTGTGATGCTAATTAGTGGACACACCTTGGATTAACATGTCCCTTTGGTCACATTATTTTCAGTCTTTTCTAGGGGTACCATCATTTTTGTCCAGGCCTGTTTCATGAGTTTTTTTTTTTTTTTTTATTAATTCTGTTGAAGCATGGTTGAAAAGCAATGTCTGACTTTTATTAGTTAAATTTCATAGAATTTGTATTTATTATTACTTTTGTCAGATTAAAGTTATTTCTGTGACCATTTTGAGTTTTTCTTTCATTGACTGAAGGGTACCAACAATTTTGTCCACGTGTGTACATATCTAAACAATCGATTATAGAAAAGACAAATAAATAAAAATAAGTGTATCGTGTGGAAGAATTAAATTGCCTGATAGCAGTGAATTATTGTTTTTTTTTTTTTTTTTACTAAATAAATAATAAATATATTATTCATGTTTTTTCCAACATACTCTATAACTGGAGGATTTTCTCATGTCCTCTCGAGTAACTGGTCCACTTGTTGGATTACATTGCAGACTTCTGCTCCTGGTACGCAGCAACACTGTTGTTGACTCCTTATCTGTGCTGCTTACGGAGCTGGCAGTATTTCGGATGATGGACCCTCTAAGAACAAGTACTTCCCTTTTCTGCCCTTAAATCACTTTAGCTTGGGTTGAATGAACAGATTTTTCAGGCATTTGGAGTGAAGTATATATGTTGATTAGTTGTACCTTGTTTTGTGATGGGTTGCTGTGGTGTCTTCTACCTATTTTGACTACCTGAGTTCAAGTTTGTTCTGTTGTAGTTTGTATCTGGTTGATGTTTTCTTTAATTTGGACAGGAGTGTCAGAAACTGTTGGTTTGTCTGGATCTTCAGTTTTGTGGAGATGTGCATTTTCTTGCTTGAGACAATGCTGTTATTGAATGTAATTTGGTTTGCATTTACTTCCTATTTTTAAATGTTGGGGTAATTTTAAGGCAAAACAAAAACATCATGGCCTCATTTTAAATTTACAATGTGTTAGTCTTGATTACTCAGAACAATCTCTGTGATTTATCTGTTTTTTTTTTTTCTTTTCTTTGCTTGACAGCATATATCTCATTTTGTATATAGCTACCAGTGTTGCCAATGAAAAATAATTGTTTATTTAAATTTTCTGTTTAGGGTTTAAATCAGTGATTCTCAACTGGTGGCTCGTGAACCCATTTTCAGTGGGTCGTGGGCCATTGCCTGGGCAAAAAAATGTTAAAAAAATAAATGGAGTGCCGTCTGTTCACACTTCTTAACAGTAGGTGGCGATAATGCCCGGTAATGCGAGTTGAGAACTGCCATTTCACACCATAGAAGAAGACCTGCAAACATTTATATATGCTAATTGAGTACGACGCAGAATATATTAGATATGGATTTTCTTATATTGACGACAAAGGAGGACAAAAACATCAGTGTGTTTTGTGCAGTGAGGTGTTGGCTTGTGAAAGCATGAAGCCGTCAAAACTGAAGCGGCATTTGGAAACAAAACACCATTATCTCAAAGATAAACTTGTTGAGTACTTCAAAGGACGACTTCAAGACCTGAGGACATCACAAAAGTGTCTTACTTCTTCGTGCTCGAAGCAAGAACAGGCACTCTGTGCATCTTACCTGGTGGCACATCGTATTGCAAAGTTAAAGAAGCCCCACACCATTGCAGAGGACCTCATCTTACCTGCAGCCATGGACATGGTCAGGGAGGTGTTGGATCAATCGTCAGCGGATAAGCTAAAAACTATACCTTTGTCAAATGACACTATTTGTAGGCGAATTGAAGACATGTCGAATGACATCAAACAGACCACAGCTCGCATTAAGGCACGTGATCATTTTGCCTTACAAATGGACGAATCCACAGACATAACAAACAAAGCAGTTTTACTCGTTTACATGAGAAGTGTGGGACGGGGACTTACAGGAACAATTTCTCAGCACAAGAGAGCTCCCTACTATTACGACTGCAGAGGACATTTACAGCTGTGTGGACTTGTACATGTGCGTTGGTATCACAACTAATGGCACTGCCTCCATGACAGGAAAAAACTCGGGGGTCATGAGGAGAATACTTGAGAAAGCTCCGAATGCAAATTGGAGCCATTGTTTTTTACATCGGGAGGCCCTGGCAGCAAAGGATATGGTACCAGTGCTTCATGGAACATTAAAAGATGTCATCCAAGTGGTGAACTACATTAAACGGAGTGCAAAGAACACCCGATGTTTTCAGAAACTGTGCCATGATCTTGGTAGTGAGCACGTACAGGTGTTGTATCATGCCGAGGTACACTGGCTTTCGAGGGGAAAGGTACTGTCCCATTTTTATGAACTATGAGATGAAATCACAGCTTTTCTTGCCCAGAACAATTCGCCTCTTGTAGACCTGTTTAGCAACAGTGTGTGGCTCGCACACGTTGCTTACCTCGCTGATGTGTTTGAACAATTAAACACATTAAATGTGTTTATACAGGGGAGGGGGCATAACATTTTTGAACAGTATGACAAATTCAATGCTTTCAAAAAAAAAAAAAGATCTCCTTGTGGGCAAGTCATGTTTCTAAAAACCGACCTGACATGTTCCCCAGTGCCTGTCATGAGGGACAGCACCTGGACGCGGCAGGAAAAAATGTAATGAGAAAAACGATTACGACACATCTGAATAAACTTCTTGAGCGGTTTAATGACTACTTTCCAGAGAAACAGGGGGATGATGACTGGATACGCGACCCATTTGGAATTGACATGGAAAGCGTCACGTTGCCAAGCAACGAAGAGAGTCAGCTGGTGGAGCTATCATGTGACCAAATGCTAAAAAAGAAATTCATGGAGGTAAGCCTCTCCCAGTTCTGGTGAAGCCCTGTGATGAGCGAGTATCCTTGTCTTGCCACTCGAGCAGTAAAACACCTGCTACCATTCAGCACTACCTTTCTCTGTGAGTATGGATTCTCAGCTCTGGTTCAGCTGAAGACAAAACACAGAAACAGACTGGACATTGAGCATGACCTCTTTGTTGCTTTATCTGCTGTAACTCCAGACTTTGAGACTATTGTCAGGAGCAAAAAACATGCCCACGTTCTTCCATTAATTCCTCCAAACTCAGGTCTATAATGCCAGTGTTTCACCTAAGGTTGAAGTGAGTGTTGCTTAATTTTTTTCAAAGCACAATGTTTTCATCATTTACATACTGATAAGGTAATCAGAAAAAAAAATAATTCAGTATACTTGAATCCTTTCAAACTTCATTCTTTGTTTAATTTATTTCTCTTTATTAAAAAAAAAAAACTGCTAATGAAGAAACTGATTTTTTTTTTCCATAGTGCAGTGTCATAGATTCAATGAGTGAGGATTTTCTGGTAAAACTACATAATGTGAGTTTTTTTGTAAATACTTCTCAGTAGTTGCAATTTCTAATTTCATATTTGTGCATGAAAGCATTGTTGAGTCAGTTAAAATAGTTACCGAAGAGTTTTTAACAGTAGTACTGAAGAGTTTTGGTTTTAATTAAAGTGCAGCTAATTGAGTGTAAAAGGGAATATTTCCCTCTCTGGCATCACCACTTGCTGGTCATTTTGGTTCATCATTAGGTTGATCAGGTTTTTTGTGTTGGCATACTGTGATATTCTATTCTACTATCTCAGGTTCAAACTGTACCATCTTTTATTCAATAAATTTGAGAAGTTGAAAATTTTGGGTCGTGGCTTATCATTAAGGGGTGTGATGGTGGGTCCCAAAGCCAGACCAGTTGAGAACCACTGGTTTAAAGCATTTGAAAGTACATAATAACTAATGTCTTTTATATATTAGAATATGTTAGTGGAGCCTGAGGAGGGTGGTATTACATATATTATATTAACGGTTGTATTATTTTACTTTCCTTTAGAATTTGGCCTTCATCAGAAGCACAATTCATCTTTTTAATTATTCTCTGTAGATGCCGCTTTAGTGAATGAACTGTATGGCCTTTTGCGAGATCCAGACCCAGTTGTAATGGTGAACTGTCTTCGGGCACTTGAAGAAATGTTGAAGCAGGAAGGTGGCGTGGTTATCAATAAACCAATTGCTCATCATTTACTCAACAGGTGTTGTAAAATTGTGCTCATGTTTATAATTCATGATACTGTTTGGGTGGGAGGGAGAATCTGATAACATTGTTTTTAGTTCTGCTTATTTAGTATTGTGGTAGTCTCTGAACAATGTAGTTTCTCACTTTTAGCCTTTAAATGTCAATAACCCATTTTTCATAAAGTTATTTATTTCAGCTAGTAGTAAATCCTACCCAAGCAAAAAAAAAATTAAAGCTACAATATGACCATTAATAGAAAGGGGATAGGGAAAATATTTCATAATTAAGACCTTCAACAACAAGTAGGTCTATACTTCAGTTTAGGAGTGGCTTCATTAGTATTATAGTACTTGTACATGCTTTAGCCTCCTTTAAATCTACAGTATATTACTTTGCAGCTGTGTACAATAGTAGATTTGTAGTGTCTTAGCTCTTTAAGCTTAGCATTCCATCAAGTTCTTTAATTTTACCAATCATGAAAAATTATTAAACTTTTTTTTATTATTATTTATTTATTTTATTTTTAAGCTTAGCTACTCTATAATGAGTTATTTCTACACATCGAATGTATCAAAAAATTTGATGGTACAGTAAAACCTTGATATTCCATCATTCAGTTAACTGTCAGTCTCCGTTAGCTGTCAGGTCATCCCAAAAAAAAAAAAACTGTACTGTGCAGTACACTGTGAGCTGTGTAAATTTGGATCAACTATCCCTTGTGCTAGCGTGTAGTGTTCTTCCCCAGCACCACATGTCATGCCACATTTTAAAATTACAGTGTCAAGTTACGTGCCTTCAGTTTTAATAGCATTTTGCTTTTCATTTTTGTTATATTTAATCTACTATACGTTATAATGGCCGATAAACTGTGGTGCAGGAATTGTCACAAAAAAACTTAAATTATTAAACATGTTCTAAACAGCAAAAATGCTTTAAGTGTTGCTTCAGTTTATGGAGAAGAACGAACAACAGTGACCAATATAAAACGTGATGCTGACAAAATGGAAAAACATGTTAATATTCTTCCGTATTGTGCAGTAATTTTCTTTTTAAATTCTGTTATATTATGATTTGTTAATATATTGTGATGTGCAGGTCGCTTGTGATACATTGTGCGGGAACTGAAATGGTGAAATGAATGCTGCAAGTGATGGGACTGGGTGAAGGGCAGGGCTTCTGTTCTGTGAGAGGCGGACATGCTTCTTGGGAGATAAGTGACAGGAAAAGGTAGGAGGAAAAGGAAGGTGCGGTGGAAGGAAGTTTTGAGTATGGAGTCAGGCGACAATAATCAGGAATGTTTGCAGTATAGAGAGAAAAAAAGTGTTACTGGGAGGAGATAAATTAACTGGTAGAGAAAGCTTTCTTTTATTGTTTTGGAGGTGTGCACTTTAACCCAAATAAGACAGGGCAGCATTTGTTACAGAACAAAGACTCCAAGTGAAACATAGAAAACTCCAGTACCTCTGAGTTTTATATGTTTATTACGCTGGTCATTACAATATTATATGGATTAATTAATTTTGTTAATACTATATTATATTTTGTCAATATAGTTTTGTTCTGTAAATAAATATGACTATTCGCTAAACTAATCTACTGTACAGTATATCAATTTTATAGTAGCTGTTCTGTTATCCATCTTTTCTCTTATCTGTCATGGCCTCGGTCCCAACCCCTGACGGATAATCAAGGTTGTACTGTATTTTTTTAGTAAATGCAGTAAATTTTGTGCAGTTTTTGAACATAAATAAAAAGAGGCACAAGTCATTATTTTTTGGTCCAAGTATTTCTGTCAGTTAGCCATCTCAGGTATTATTTACAATATATTACCTACTTTCTAATTAATAACAAAATGTAACCTTCTCGAACTAGCTTAATGGAATGACAGGAATTCCTTATTAATTGAAAAAAGAGTTTAGAATGATGTGACAGGTGACGTCTTACTTAATTTCAATTATATTCAAGTGTGACTGTTTTATTTTTTTTAGAATAAAAGATCTGGATCCCTGGGGTCAGAGTGAAGTCCTCACTTTTTTACTTCGCTATACACCTCGCACAGAGGAAGAGCTGTTTGATGTTCTCAACCTGCTTGATGACTTCCTGCACAGTGTACACAGTGGAGTCTTGGCTGCCACAATCTGCCTCTTTCTTCGGCTGTCTTCTGCTCACCCTGCAGTACAGGCCGATGTTCTGGAGAGGGCTCGGGGTCCTCTGTTGTCTGCTTGCACTGCTCAATGCAGAGAGCTGCGTTTTGCAGCATTGTGTCACGTACAACAAATCCTCCGCAGCTTACCTAGTCTATTTGCTGAACAGTATAAAAAGTTTTTCTGTAGCTACTCCGAGCCCAACTATATTAAATTCAGAAAGATGGAGATCCTTATTGAGCTGGTGAATGACAACAATGTGGCTGTTATTCTCGAGGAACTACGAGCTTACTGTACTGATATTTCTCCAGAGTTGGCACAAGCTGCTATTTTTGCTATTGGTAAGTCTGATTGCCAGTCTGTGTGCATTACCACCTCACTATCATTTAGTTCATTTTTCATGTATATGTTGACCATATAAAGAAATTATCTAATGTTGAATATAAATGTTAATAAACTTAAACTGGATGATGGTTATAGTATTGGGTTTTTGAGGAATGCCCAGACTATTTTGCAACACAATTTTTTTCTTGAATTGTAATATATTTTAGTTTAAACATAGTTATAGGATAACTAGATTTATTTTATTTTGTGAGTGTATTTATATGTAATACTTGATTTGTTCAATAGCTCAGTTTGATAATATTAAATGTTTTGCTGTAGTACTAGTAGCTGCTTCATCAGTTTTGGAACTTTGCCTTTTATTACTAGGAATAGTATAGTTTTGTACAAAGGTACTCAAACTCAAAAATAAAAATTTTATTACACAGTTATTTCGCTTCTGTACTTTGGTAATTTGTTTAAAGAACAGTGTGTGTAGTAGCTTTCCATAATGCACATTCCCTAAAACTTTGTAAAGTTTGTCTCTACTTAGTTTACCTCACTTATATAAGCATTTGATTTATACATTACTGTGCCAGAGATTCAGTGAGTATTGCATATTACATTTCTGTATTTTAACGAAGTACTAAACTTTTCTGTCAAGTAATTTTTAGATTGACCATGCAGTGTTGATGTCAGTTTGTTAGACCATGACCTGAAAGTATAATTTATTTTCAGTCAAAACGTGATAAACATTTGATCATTTTGGGTTTGGGTTACATTTTACATTTTAGAAGATGATTTTCACTCGGCCTATGAAAATTTGAAGATATTGTAGGGACTAAGAAATTAGTCATGACTGTACAAAAGAAATGCCCAAAGATACTGCTAGAAAATCTGATACATTTTCTGGCTTTTAGCTTATTTAGCTATAAAAATATTTACTTTTAAATGTGTATTTTTGAGTAACAAAATCTGGTTTAAAACATAAATCGTAATTTTTACTCCAGCAAAATTGTCTCTTTCAATATACTGGTTGTAGTGAGGAGTCAAGCAAAATGACACTTTTTACTGGCTAACTAAAAAGATTGCAATATGCTTTTGAGGCAACTCAGGCCCCTTCTTCTTGCCTGAAGAAGGGGCCTGAGTTGCTTTCTTGAAAGCTTGCATATTGTAATCTTGTTAGTTAGCCAATAAAAGGTGTCATTTTGCTTGACTTCTCACTACATTCAAAATGGCTAACACAGCACAACATCCTAGTACTATATACTGGTTACAAAACATTTAAACAAAATATGAAACATGTATAAAGTAAGTAATTAAAAATAACAAGACTAAGAGCTGCATGATACAGCAAAACCTAATAGTAACCCCTTTTTGGTTTAAAAGTGATTAATTTCATAGAGGTGTGAAATCTCTTCTCTCAGACCGTGTTAGAGAAACAGCTGTGCTGCATTTCTGTATAATTCAAATAATGAATTTAATTAGACATGAAATAACACAATTGGACTGCTTCCTCATCTCACAGATCATATTTCAGTTTGATTGGTAGTTTCAGACGGGCTTTTGAGTATCTGATTCTTTGTCCAGACTTGGCTCCTGCCTTATGCCCAGTGCTTCTGGGATTGTTATGTAATTGAAGAATCTTTTACCTTTGGCCACCTTTTTTTTTTTTTGTTTTCTAAATTTTTGGGACATTCTGGGATTCGTAAATACATTAATAATGGGATTCCATTTTGTTATAATTTCAGGGCGCATTGGACAGAACTATAGTGAGAAATGTATGAGTATTTTAACCAGCCTTCTTGGATTGAAACAAGAGCATATCACATCAGGTTAGTTAAAAAGAAAACCTTTGAAATCATAGGAAATATAGTTAGCATTTGTTTATTATAGGGTGTTTTTGTTTTCCAGCTGTGGTGCAGATGTTTCGTGACCTGGTTTGGTTATGTCCTCAGTGCACAGACTTGGTTTGTCAGGCTCTGGTGGATTGTGAGGACTATATCTTGGACAGTGAGGTAATCTCTTTCTGTTATTAAATGGGTGAAAATGAACTGTGGATTGATGATACTAGCACATTTAAAAACAAAAAGTTCAATTAAAGATTTGGAACTACTGCCACAGACTTGCAACAGTAAATAAAACATTTGTGACTCATGTAAAGACTAGGTGAAAATTTTTATTCTACACATGTATGTTTCACCTTTTTATTATCATCCTGTGATTGACATATTTAAATATCCATTTGTCAGCTTTTTTGAACTAATTTATTAATTATGGTATTGATAGCAACTAGAGCCTTTCGTTCCATAAGGTAACAATCAGCTCTATCAGTCTATTATCATACTCCCGCTTATGCTCACAGATTGTAACAGGTCTTGGAATCAATCATAGCGCTCTGAAACTGTGAGACAGCAGTGCTACTTACATTATAACATGTAAAAGTAAAACCTGTATTGTATTTTCTTAGGGGAAGAAGCAAACCAACTGTAGGCAGAGCACAAGTTTTTTTTTTTTTTTTTGTTTTTTTAAGTGTTAGTATGTTATGAAATGAGACTGTTAAACTATTCTTTAGTGTACACACAGTTATGTTTGTCTGAATGCTTAATGTAAAGGTGAATAAGTAGATGATTTTCCCTAGCCAGGTTCATAGTCCACTAGAAGGAAGGTTAAAAACCACAGAAGAACAATAGCAAAAGGAGAACCATGGGAATAGGGCTGTCTCATTCATATTTGAAAATCAAATGTAATTGAATGTTAATTACAATTTGAATATTCAAAATGAAATTCAAAACTATGAATCTTTTTCCCAGATTTCACTTTACACTGGAAGACACTTTGTGACACTGTGAAATTTTCAGCTCGCCATCAAACTTGGTTGTATATTTTTACATCACTTCCAGCCAATCATAATATCTTGTTAGATGACTTTTATTGTCATTAATGAAACATCTAAAGAAAAATAGCAGCTTTATCCCAGGCAAAATGCAGGCTGCTGTTTTATCTTGATTGCACATTTCTAACAGCTAGAGGGAATGGTTGTCTCTGTCGCCCTCCAGATTTTTCTAAGTACAAACTGAAACAATCAAAGGAGAAAGTGAAAAAGCAAGTATGTTGTAGGTTCCATTGTACATATTGCATAGCGGGTATATTAGAATTACTTGTATACATATCTCACCATTAGTTGAATACATTACATTTAGTTGTTAATTCATTCTTGCAGGTTAACTTCTTTCTGTTCTGTCATTTTCTCATTTAAAGTACACAAAATGAAATACCGCAAACATTTAAATTTTTTTTTTTTTTTTTTTTTACACACACCTTTGTTTAGTCAAAATATATATGTACATAAAAATGTATGTAATACATTTGCAGTAATGTAATTAGTAAGTCAAGTACAGGAAGTTAGTAGTAGAACTAATCCCAGGGCTGTAGATGATATCTTTGGTGATTGATATTATTTGTACAACAGCAGATGCTGTAAACATTAAGGGATCTGAAGGATACATGGACACTGCAGTTTTTCTTTCTCTTCCAGTGATGTCTTTCTTGCATTTAATGCATTATTTTCCAATTTAGCTTACTGTATTTTATCTATACTAATAAAAGGCAAAGCCCTCACTGACTGACTGACTGACTGACTCACTCACTCACTCACTCATCACTAATTCTCCAAGTTCCCGTGTAGGTAGAAGGCTGAAATTTGGCAGGCTTATTCCTTACAGCTTCCTTACAAAAGTTGGGCAGTTTCCATTTCGAAATTCTACGCGTAATGGTCATAACTGGAAGCTATTTTTCTCCATATGACGTAATGGAGTTGAGCTCGAAAGCCGTGGGGGGCGGAGTTTCGTGTGACATAATCACGCCTCCCACGTAATCACGTGAACTGACTATCAACGCAGTACGTAGAATACCAGGAAGAGCTCCAAAAAGCGCTGAAGAAAACATGCATTATATAATTGAGAAGGCAGCGAAACAATAAGAAGCGAGCGAGTGACATATACAACCATATTCGTGAGTTCTGCTACTTCAGAAACAAAGCACGGTGGAAACCTAAAGTTTAAATTAAGTTCATAGACAGGCTGCCGCTGGCGTTTGTAATTTAGTGCCTGCCCATATAAGGCCATCCGTCAGCGGCAATCCAATAGAAACACTGCCGCCAAATATTCACGGGTGAAGGACTGTGCTTATGCAGAGGAAGATGAGATGGTCAGGGTGGTGTTTGGCACAAACTCAGCGAAACTGC
>JANRMT010027041.1:20583406-20615133 GCA_026402145.1 Polypterus bichir lapradei | reverse complement strand
TCTAACAGTTTTCTGTGAGAAAATCTGTAACATGTCCTATTCTGGAAGTACAAAATACAATTTAATTTTCTGAAATTGTCTTCTGATTTTATAGGGAAAGCAAGCACTAATATGGTTGTTAGGAGTTTATGGAGACCAGATTCCTAATGCCCCATATGTGCTGGAAGACATTATTGACAACCTGAAAACAGAAGCAACTCCTCTTGTCAAGCTGGAACTACTGACCGCTACTATGCGCCTGTTTCTAGTTCGCCCAGCTGAGACGCAGGATATGGTTGGCCGGCTCTTACACTATTGCATAGGTACAGATTCTCAGTTGTTAATTATGCATTGCCAAAATTACCCTGTATCACATAGCAGGTGTAATGTTTGTATACATTTACATTACTCGCCTCATGTGTACACATTTTTGCATAATGTTTTTTACAAATAAATAACATTAACAAAGGTAATGTAAACTATAGGTAAAGTTTTTTATTTTTTTTTTTTTTGCAGAAGAAGAAAGTCATATGGCAGTGAGAGATCGCAGTCTCTTCTATTACCGTCTTCTACAGTGTGGTGTAGATGAGACTCGTAAAGTGCTTGGAAGTATTAAATCAGATCCCTTTTTGGGAGGAATAGTGAGCCAGCAGCAGGAGCCAATTAATAACTGGGCATCAGACTTTAACTCGCTTGTCCCAATCTATGGAAAAAATCAATGGGAAGCTATTAATTCTGCCAGAGGGGCAATGTCATTGAGTACAGAAGGGCAAGAAGAAGTACAGTCAGGTATTGCTATTCTTGATTTCTCAAGCAGCTGTATTGTTCTGTATAAAGTTATAATTTGAATCTGGTTATAGCCATGTGGTTCACATCTTATTGTTCCCATGGATGTTTGTTTTGGTAATTTCTCTGTTTTTCTTTGCTGGATTATAAGAACCAGACAAAAATATAAGAGCCTTAAAGGAACTTACCAGGAACAGTGTTTTTCAATCATTTTTGTTTTTTGTGGTGAACCGCTTAAGAAATTTGACTTTTCTATGGCATCCATTGGACTAAGATCAGGGGAATCCCGTAAAGATCTTGAGGTGACAATATGCAAAGGGTTTTATGTAATAAAATGTTAGGTTTAATATGTTTTTTATCATATATATAGTAGAATAATTAATCATAAAGCTTGCATTAACATGGGGTTCAGTTACAATGTCTCTCTATTTTAATAAAAAAAATCCTGGGACGAGACGCGACTTTCTCAGAGGGACACTTTCACATTCTGCAAGACGAGACTTTGTGCCAAGAAATGTAACCACACACAGGGCTGGAAATAAAAGACAAAAAGAGTAGATGACAAAGTGGAACGTCGTAAAGAATTCAAAAACGTTAGCGCGATACACATGCAGAGCAGGTTCGAGATAATGAAAGTACGGTAATCCCTCCTCGATTGTGGGGGTTGCGTTCCAGAACCCCCCGGGATAGGTGAAAATCCGCGAAGTAGAAACCATTTGTTTGTATGGTTATTTTTATATATTTTAAGCCCTTAGAAACTCTCCCACACGGTTTATAAATATTCTCCGCACAGTTATACAGTAAACCCTGGTTTATTGATAAATCTAATATTTTCGCAGTCAGAGCATTGAAAACCTGTTTACGACCTTCTAAATACGTTTTTTAACATTATTAGAGCACTCTAGACATGAAATAACACCCTTTCGTCAAAAGTTTAAACTGTGCTCCATGACAAGACAGAGATGACAGTTCTTTCTCACAATTAAAAGAATGCAAACATATCTTCCTCTTCAAAGGAGTGCTCGTCAGGAGCAGAGAATGTCAGAGAGAGAGAGAGAAAAGTAAACAATCAAAAAACAATAGGGCTGTTGGGCTTTTAAGTATGCAAGCACCGCATAGCGGCCACACTGAAGGGATCAATGTGATGGTAGTCTTTTTAGAGGAGCATCCGTATCTTCTAAGCAAACAGCCACTGTGCAAACAGCCCCTCTGCTCACACCCCCTCCGTCAGGAGCAGAGAATGTCAGAGAGAGTGAGAGAGACAGAGAAAAGCAAACAATCAAAAATCAATACGGGCTGTTAGAGCTTTTAAGTGTGTGAAGCACCGCGCGGGAAGCATATCGTATATCATTGAGGAGTTTTATTTAATATGTAATATGTGCTCTGATATGATAGATTCTCAGCCATCCGCCAATAGCGTCCCTTGTATGAAATCAACTGGGCAAACTAACTGAGGAAGCATGTACCATAAATTAAAAGACCCATTGTCCGCAGAAATCCGCGAACCAGCGAAAAATCCGTGATATATATTTAGATATGCTTACATTTAAAATCCGCGATGGAGTGAAGCCGCGAAAGTCAAAGTGCGATATAGTGAGGGATCACTGTACTAAAATTCAAAGTCTCAAAAAAATGATAGTAAAGATCACATTACCGCAAACCAAACAGAAATTATTACTCTGTGAAATAACGGAACGGCGAAAAGAGATCAAATATATTGTTTGTATTTAAACTTTAAGTCGGAGACTTGTAGATTGTTTCATTTGTGTTGCCATTAGGGAAAAGTAGTGTTTCTTCCCAATGAAGAGGCATATCTGCGAGAATTAAAGATTTGTTGTTTGGTGAAAGTGAAATTCACATACGCTGTCACACTTGGGTCACAGAGTTGCACAGATACACGGGAGATTTCAGAGACTGGAACGTTATTCAAACACTTCAAACAAACAAGTCTCTTTCAGGAGTGAATCGAGCTCCGTGTGTAGTCGGAGGGGACAGTTCTGTCTCTCAATTAAAAGATTAGAAAATCTTCCTGTTCATAGGGGCGTGCCTCGGGATCAGGACCCCCAACAGGAGCAGAGGATGTCTGGGAGAGGAGAGCCAAGGCAGTAAGACTAAAGGACAGCTGCTGTAAAGTCTTTTAAATGTTTGAAGTGCAGTGCGAGATGCAGATCACACGGCACGGCAGCAGCAAGCCAGCAGCTGATCGAGCAAAGAGGAGATATATTAAAAAAAAACAAAAAAACACCTATTTGTTTCCCATTGTATCACCGTTTAAGAGGAGGTTTTGGAGTAGCAACTGTGTCTCCTTGGGGTGTAATCAGTCCCCCTTCTTCACAATGCAAGCGACAGAGACGCGAAGGGCAAAGCCCCCTAGTTTTAAACAAGAAAAACAAATATGGTATATTATCGTGAAATTTTTGAGACTCATTAGTCTTGATAGACCCTGTGGATAAGAAAGCAACAATCTAACCCACACTAAGTGCCCTCTTATTATTTCAATCACTCTAGATAAAAGACAAAAGTATAGAAGATATCAAAGCAGTGTGGTATTTATTAATGTACAACAATACCAAATAGAAGGAAGTGTACAGTAATAGAAAATAGCAAAGTCTGGATAGAAACAGTCTTGGAAAAGCTTAATGAAATTCAATATATCACTGCCGTATCTTCTTTCTTATTTACCTTGTATGTGGAACAAAGTTCATTAACCGGAGTTTTCAGGTGTCTGGTTCAGTCCTGCGCAAAACAACAAATGTGTCTGTAATTGCATTCCAACAAAAATGACAGAATTGTGCAATTAGTAATGATTTTGAAAAAGTTACTAATGTACAATACAGTTTATTTTTGTATAGCCCAAAATCACACAGGAAGTGCCGCAATGGGCTTTAACAGGCCCTGCCTCTTGACAGCCCCCCAGCCTTGACTCTCTGAGAAGACAAGGAAAAACTCCCAAAAAAAACCTTGTAGGGAAAAATGGAAGAAACCTTGGGAAAGGCAGTTCAAAGAGAGACCCCTTTCCAGGTAGGTTGAGCGTGCAGTGGGTGTCAAAAGGAGGGGGTAAATACAATACAATACACAGAACAGAACAAATCCTTAATACAGCATAAAAATAAAAATTTTAGAAGTACGGAGCAGAATTTAACAGTAGATGATAACACATAATAAGATTTGGATATTTTTAGAGTCCTGGAGACCTCATCCATCAAGCTGCCTCCCCCATTTGGCCATTCCACGACTGAAACAGTGCTGGGCCAGCCAATCCGATGAAAGGATCCCTCTTTCCCATGATTCCTGTAATCCTCCATCAGGGATGACTTTACCATAGGAAGGCAAACAACTTGGCAGGTGGGCCGTGGCACCAGTTGCCACATTTGAGTACCGAGAACTGAAACAGAATAGGTGAGGGTTAGTATTCAATTATAACTATCATGTTAGTCATTAGCACTAAAACATAAGTAACAACCGAGATGCAGTATGTACAGTTAATCAGCAGCTCTAGTCAGGATATGCTAAACTGAAGTAGTGAGTCTTCAGCCGGGATTTAAAGGCTGAGACCGAAGGGGCATCTCTTATAGAAGCAGTTTAGGGGCCCTGTAACTTAAAGCTCGACCTCCCACTGTTATTTTATTAATCCTTGGAATCGTAAGCAGACCGGCATCTTGAGATCTTAATGTGCGCTCAGGTTTGTAAGTCATGATAAGTTCAGACAAGTAAGCCGGACCTTGGCCATTTAATGCTTTATATGTTAAAAGGAGGATTTTGAAATTTGCCCTAAACTTAACCGTGTTAAATGTCATATAATAACTGAGTTAGCATGGCAGTTTTTATTACTTCAGTGCAGGCATGTAGAGGAGTGAGCAGCATATTCCATTTTATGAACAGGGTTTAAAATATTTATTTTTAATTATGACATTTAAGAAAGATTAAAACTAGAGCTTACTGTTCTAAAGAAAGGGTGTGATGAATTTCATGCTGAAACATTCAGAAAGTGTAACCCTTTACAGTTTACCTGATTTGTGTGCAGTATTTTATATTCTTTCCTTGTAAGGTACTGTACTGATAGTGTTTGTATCATGTCTAAAAAGTGGTAGTACTTGAATTGGGTGCAGTGATCTTAATTAAACCCCCCAAACACACAGCTGTATACTGTAACTGTTTAGAATACTGCACAAATTGGCATTCTGTTTGCAGGCAAATAATTAAGAGTCTGTATATCTACTGGAAAACGAAAAAAAGGGTTTGGATATAACTCTATGTACTGTCCTGTACTGCCTGACCAGAATCCTTATCCCTGAGAACTGTCAAGTCAGTAATCCAAAGAATCCTCCTCTGCTGTAAACAGCTAATGCTATACATTGTGGGTATTCCATGAGGCTGAGTAAGTAATCGATAAACAGGAATCCGCTCATATGAAACTCTTGACAGTCGCTAGTTCTGACAGCAAGGAAGTTGAGCCATTCTTCCTTAAAACATTTCTGGTATTTCTGAGGTGTTTCCCCACAAACATACAGTGGATTGAAAAGGTATTTAGTCCCCTTCACTTTATGCACACTGTATTATGATGTAAATTTAATTTTAAATAAATAAACTTTTCTCCTATCAAGCTGCTCTCAGTAACCCATATGGACAAAGTGAAAACATGTTTTCTGAAAATGTAGCAAATTTATTAAAAATCAAGGACTGAAATCTCTCATTTTTATATAAGTATTCTGTCCCTAAATTCAGTACTTTCTATGCGCCCCTTTAGCAGCAGCAACCATTTTGAGTCTTCTTAGGTAAGTCTGTACCATCTTGGCACACCTGGATTTGGGTAGTTCATCCCATTCTCCCTGACAAACCCTGTCAAGTTCCACAGGGACTGGATGGGGAAGTGTCTGTAAACTGCCATCTTCAAGTCTCTCCACAAATGTTCTATGGGGTTTAAGCCTGGGCTTTGGCTGGCCCATGCAAGTACAATCGGAGACTTGTCCCAAAGCCACTCCAGCATTGTGTTTGCTATATGCTTTCTCTGCTGAAATGTGAACCATCACCTCAATCTGAGGTGGCAGCAGGTTTTCTTTAAAGACCTCTTTGTATTTGGCTGCATTCGTCATTCATTGACTAGTCTCCCTGTTCCTGCTGTTGAAAAGCATCCCAATAGTACAATGCGAAGACATAGTTCTTGCAATTCTGCCCAATGGGTTTATAATTTTCCAGAGAATCTTTTTCCTCATGCCCTCCGAGTCCTTTAAATGCATTTTACTCAAGAGTGGCTTCCATCCAGCTACTCTAGTACTGCCTGATTGATGAAGTGCTGTTCAGATGGTCATCCTTCTGACGGGTCCTCCCATCTCAGCAGAGGACTTCTGAGGCCCTGTTAGAGTCACCATTGGGTCCTTGGTCACCTCCCTGACCAAGGCGCCTCTTGCCCAGTTACTCAGTTTGGCTGATTTGGCAACTCTAAGGAGAGTCCTGGTGGTTCTAAACTTCTTTCATTTCACAATTATTGAGTCCTCAATGCTCATGGGAACTTTTAAAGTTTTAGAAATGGCTTTATGTCCTTGCACCTATCTATGCCTAGCCACAGTTTGATCGCAGAGGTCTACAGAGAGTTCCTTGGACTTCATGGCTTGGGTTTTATGAATTATGGAACCTTACATACACAGGTACACATGTGCATTTTGTAAATGATGTCCAATCAATTCATTTTGCCACAGGTGGACTCCAATCAAGTTTTAGACACATCTCAAGGAGAATTAAAGCAAAGTGGATGCCCTTAACCATAATTTGGAGTGTCACGGTACAGTGTCTGAATACATTAATGAGAGACTTCAGTTTTTGATTGTTAATAAATTTGTAAATTTCTCTGAAAAAATGTTTTCACTTCATCATTATGGGTTATTTGATCTAGATTGATGTATAGAAATGTCAAATTTATCCTTTCTAAATTAAATCTTTAACATAAAGTGAGCAGAAAGTGAAGAGGTCTGATTCCACTATACAGTGCACAGGGTGTGAGAGTTTGGAAACTGTTCTGGACTCTCGCCTTGTTTCTGTGAACAGTGTTCCATGCTGAGTATGCCCCAGTGGTGGTGTGGTAGGTTAGTGGGGGCCCCTTCATTACAATCCAACTGAGAGAGATCTCCTATGGTAGTTAACTGTTGTGTTTAAATGTGAGTCATTTTACTTGAAGGTGTTCAGTCATAGCACCAAAAAGCATAACGCTGCATCATTATTGTCTCAACTTACTGCACACCAGATGTTTCATCTTGGAATTTTACTCACAATGTTCAATTAATAACTTGCTGTTCTTTTCATTTGCTTGTATTAGTGGCGATGATATTGTTTTTGTTGTTCTTCTTCCAGCTCAGATATGTAACAAGTTCTAAAACTTGATGTTAACATTACCTTCATCCATTATTGTTAGAGATAAGCTTAACCTTCAGAATACATATATTTGTAATAAGGGGAAAATTATATTTATGATATTCTTGTTTCTATTCTAAAAAATTTGGACATGATCATCAGTAGGCTTTGCTGCCAATGAACCAAGTTACCCAAACTATTCTCTACCATTTCAGTAATTATTCACAGCTTTGATCCTAAACTTCCTGATCATAAAGTAGGTCATTATGAAAGCAATTGGCGAGAAAACTTCATAATTAATTGCAGAATTATGGTATTTTAGGTTTCCTGTAGAGTGCCCCTTCATTTGCACGATTTGGCTCAAAAACCAATCTGCACATCGTCATCTCAACAGGTTTAACTTTCAAGTTTGGTATTTTTCCGTCCAGCCATTGCAGCTCTCGACTGTCCTCAAGAAACCCACACACCCATCATTGAGATATCAGGGGACCCTAAAATATCGAGATCTGTCAAAAACTGGAGATTGAATTTTTTTAATAAATCTAAAGAGTTCACTCCTCCCCCTTAGACGAGAGGTTATGGTAGAGGAGGGCGCAAAGCAAAAATCCGAAGAAGTAGAACAGTGTGCTGCAGGTAGATATTTCAGAGGAAGAACGTTATTTGAAGACTTTTCTATTCATTGATTTTTGTTTGAACTCGACCAGAATAGATCCATGAAATACAATTATGTATTTGGTATCTGTATTTATCAAATGTACTCTCTCTTTGGGGGGGAAAAATATTTTCTGTTAGTGATTATGTTCTGTATTAAGACGACTATTTTTTCTTTTTAATTATAATATGGACTAAAGATGAATTTTTGTCATGTCCACATATAAAATACATTAGAAAAGTCTTTCAGAATCAGGATTTTTCTAAAGTAATTTTTACTGTGATTTAACATTTTCACATATACTTTAATTATTCCTTAACCATCTCATTTCTTTTTGTTTCAGACCTACCAAGTTTTGAGGAAACCGAGCAAGGAGCTACCACCTCCTCTTCGAAAGCAGTGCATTTTGAACAGTGCCTGAGCACCAGTCCGCCAATATCCCCATTGTCATTCGAACAGAAGTGGCTAGCATTGCAGCCATGTCGACAGGTTGTGGTGTCATGGGAAGAAGGGGATTGTGCTCCAAATATTTTACAAGATGCACTCGGCCATTCCAACATTTGTGCCTTGGCTTTTAGTAAGCCTCATACGTGGCCCTGGAAAGCATATTTGTACAGTCATGGTATGAACACACTTATTCTAGCTGAACTATTACTCAACTCCAGCGCAGATTCTCTACAGATAACAGTAAAACAAGAGCCAGACAATAAAGAAGCTGCTGACAGTTTCATCTGTGTATTGGAAAAAGTGATAGAAATGATGAAAAGCAGCAAAACTTAAAACATTTTCTATAATGGAATTTATAAATTAAACAGTACACCTCTTGTTCAGGAAAACTCCATACTCGAAATGTTACATTAATATGGTCTCATGTTCTACCACTTTCTCTCTAGTGTTGTGATGAATACCAAATTCTTAGAAACTTAACCAAGTTGAGGTGGCACAGTGGGTAATAATAATAATAAAAGTAATTCTTTACATTTATATAGCACTTTTCTTACTACCCAAAGCGCTTTGCCAACAGGAATGACCCAGGAAGCGAAGCCATGTTCTACCACAGCACCACCTGCATGGTAAGTGCCCAGCCAACTCGCAGATCAAGCCTCCTGGTGTGAAATCCAGCACCCAGATGTTGACCGTGTGGAATATGCATGTCCACTCTATGCCTGCATGGGTTTTTCTCCAGGTTGTCCCATTTTCATTCCATATTCCCAAAGACTTACTGTGTGAGTGTTAGTGAGTGGTCCCTGTGATGGACAATTGATGTTTCCTGACTGTTGGGCCAGGGTTTGGTCTCTAACAACTCAGAATTTCATCAGAGCTGGTTCAAGAATGTTATGTTATGAAGTTGCTGTGTTAAGTGCGCAAGTATAGGTGTTTTCTGATCAGCAGTAGTCCAGAAAATGCAAGTTTACTATGGCGTGATTTGGGAAACAAAAAGGAGTAGTTTTCAAATAACTCTTGTCATGTTTACATTAATGTGCTTAGCCGATGCTGCTGTTCAACATATTTTGTAAAGCAGGTGCATAAATCTAATGTGTCCACATTTCTACATTGGGAGGCCTGGCATTTTGACATACATCCAAGCCCACTGTTCACTGTATTAATATTTTTCACACTGTAAAATAATAACATGTTAAAAGAGATGTCCTATACCCTACACATGGCAGATAATTATACCAAAAGGTATTGCATTTGTATTTGATAAATTGTGCTTCTTCAGAATAATTTGCATCAGTATTGTATAATACTTTGTTTAGTGGAGACCAAGGTTTTAAGTTCAGCCCGTCCACTGTGCAATTTACAGGTGTTTTCCCACACATCCCAAAGGTGGGCCTCTTAGGTTCTTTTTTCTTTTCTTTTTTATTTAATTTGTCTCAGTGTGAGTATATGTGGCTGTGTATGAATGTGAATGTGGTTTGCAGTGAATTCGGATTATTCTCACAGTTGGTTGTGGTCTTGTGCCAGTTACTAACACGGTAACTTTGAGAATCCCACTCCCTGTTCTAAATAGGCAGGATTCATAATGATATTTTTATGACTAAGGAGCCCATCTAAACATTAAACATTGGACCAAGGTGGAGTATATTTGGTCTCAAGCCCTTGCTGTGCGAAATTTAGCTACCCAGGTTATTTTGCCTTTGCTGTAATTGTGTGAATGTTGTTTTTGCATGTTTCATCTTAACCTCTTGCTCACATTCATCTAATTTTGTTTGACAGCAGAAAACCACATCATCTAACTCCCATCCGTCATAGAGAGCACTTTAGCTACTATCTTGTAATTTTTAGTTATTTTACACAGTTTATAGCCAGAGAGGAAGGTACAGATAAACTCGCTGGTAAGGTACAGATAAGGTACAGATAAACTCGCTGGTAAATAGACAGCCGATTTGAGAATTTGGTTCCCAACATTCCAGGGAGAACACCTGCAAATCCACTTGAGCTGCACTGATCCACTAGTCAGTCTTGCATTCTCTGTACAGTCTCACGTAAACAAGGCATCACGTCCTCTGTTTATCCATTTATTTTTATAGGATATCAAGGCAAACTGCAACATGGAAATTAACCAGTTGGTGACCTTCAGGCAGCGTGTTTGCTCTTCATAGATGATGATGGAACATCTGGCAGTAATGGTTGAGGTTTCACAAAAGTAGTCACCTTGTTGGTGACAATTCTCTTATCTAAAACCAATTTGACCTGGCCCCTTATTTCACATGCAAGTCAGTCATATGCACCAGTGACCTCAAAACACCATATTCATTTGGTGAAGCTGGGGACAGTCTAGGTAGAGAGAACAAGCAGTCTCCACAAAGATGGTGATTGGGCTTGAATTTAAAACCCAGAGCGGTGGATTTGTGAAGCAGCAGTTCTAAACACTGCACCACCATGCCACTCATTTTTTGATAGTTGCAATATGAAATAGGAATTGATTTTTAACACAGGTCTGAAAAATTAAACTCTTAAAAAATGGTTCAAATTCTTGAATGTTTCCTTCATGTCATATTAAAGTTGAATTGAAAAGAAATGTATTTAAAATTTAACAAATAAATGCATGGATAAAGTGTTTTAATATTCTGAATTAATGTAACAGGAAATATATAGTCAATCTAATATTTTTAAACATATGTAAAGAAAACAATACATATTTATTGACCTGTCTACAACTAGTTTTTGTCACTTTTTAATTTTTTTCTTGTGGTGACCCATCATTTGTCCACTTTCACTGCTGCATCCCTATGAATCATCAAGTAGTAGTCCACCATCATACTCTCATCCCTGGTTCTTTCTTTCCATGTCATTCATATCCATATATAATCTCTCACCCTGCTGTTCACTCACTGCTTAAAAATTTTCAGGGGCACATTCCAAATGCAAATTCAAAAATTGAACTTTGAGAATTGTGTTACGTCCCAATTTAGAACTTTAGAACAATCTGGATGAGAGCAGGCCATTCAGCCCATCAAAGCTCACCAGTCTTATCCACTCAGTTCCTCCAAAATAACATCAAGTTGAGTTTTGAAAGTTTCTAAAGTCCTACTGTCTGCCACACTACTTGGTCACTTACTCCAAGTGTCTGTGGTTCTCTGTGTAAAGAAAATCTTCCTAATGTTTGTGTAAAATTTACCCTTCCCAAGTTTTTAACTGTGTCCCCTTGTTCTTGTTGTCCTCATTTTAAAGTCACAGTTCTGATCCACTTGACTAATTCCCTTCAGAATTTTAAACACTTCATTCATGTCACCTCTTAATCTTTTTTTTTTTTTTTTTTTTTGTTTTAGCTAAAAATGCTCTGCTTTTTTGGGGGGGGAATCTTTTATTGAATGTATTAAAAGCATATAATATTCCATGCAATCAAGTCAAACTTAAATTCAATTCAACCCCCACCCATCCGAAAGAGAGGAAGGCCAACAACCTGAGCAAAACTGATGAAAGTAGTAAAGAGAGAAAGTAGATAGATACTTTATTAATCCCAAGGGGAAATTTAATAATATAAATGCTTATTTTAAGATGTTTTGGATTAGGTCCTGACAGGTTTTAAGAAGGTTTTGAACAGATCCTCTAAGTGAGAATTTGATTTTTTCCAATTTCCTCATAACTCATCCTCTGTAGTCCTGGAATCAGCTCAGTTGCCCTTCTCAGCACTTTTTCCAGTGCTGCTGTGTCCTTTTAGAAGACTGGAACATCCTTAAACTGAACTAATACATTTTTTACAATATCTTTATAATTTATAAATTGTTTTTTAAAAACTTAGAAATCGCTATCAAATTCTACATCAGAAAACAGTTTTCTGATGTCAGGTCAAGCTTTGCAATTTGGCCTCAGAGAATCCTGGAAACATTCAACACAAATGCAGGCTTCATCTTTTGAGAAGGCTTTGACAAACTTCTTCATTAAACCAAGCTTAACAGAAGGCGGTGGTCAGTAGCACTTTAGCTGGATCCATCAGGCTTGGTCTGATGATGTTTTTGGCACAACATGGTAGCTTTTAAGATAGCTGGCCATTGTCAGTTTTTGGGTCTGCTGTCCCACTTTTGGGATTTGCTTGTGCTCTGACGGCTGGCCCAGTGAAATACACGGAGACATTCAGGTCCCCACATATCTGACCTTATTATCCAATAAAGTAACTTTTTCTTTATATATAATATTAAATATTAGAAAATATTACATTCAAATTATCATTAAAATAGTATATTGATTATTAATTTGTATATGCCAAAAACACTGAAAATATAAGTGAGAGCTTAAAAATGTGTTTGATGAAAAAAATACTACATAATGAGATAAACGTTTTTTTTTTTGCTTTTGAATCCAGTGCCCAAAAACATAAAAATCTCCTGAAATAATCAAATTTGTGGAAAGTATATCTATGTAATCTACATAATGTCATATTGTGTGTCTGCAGGCCATTTTGTTAAATTTTAACCAGCAACCAGATCCTTTCCCAGCAAGAACTAACCTTAGACAAACATCCACTGAGCCACTCATTTTCTCAGTCTGACAATGACAATGACCTTTTGAATGTGGGATGAAACTGGACACCCTGGGGGCAATCTTGGCTCACTTCACACCACAGTGGGATTTAAAGTCTGTGTTCTTAGTCTTTAAATGGGCATTGGGCTCACTAGGGGTCATGGTGGAACCTAACACACGTACCTCTAGAGTAACCGGCTTATTTAAACTGGCCCAGTGTGGGTATGCAGAGGAGTGCCTCCAACACCACCACCCAATGACTTAGTACAGAGAAATAGATTTTTGGAAGGCAATCGGCCTAGCCGATGCCGGAGATGTTCAATCCCTGATACCCACAGATGTGTTCTGGATCTTCACTGTATATTTGGTTCAGTCAAAGAATCTTAAAAGCTGCACGTGTTTTGTTTTTGTTTACATTGCCATGGTGACAAGGCCCCTAGCAACAGCCTCCCAGCAGGACCTCACTACTGGGCAGTGTAAAGTGCTGAGCCACAGCCACCACTTCAGTTCAGCACTCTTCGAGCTGAGAGGAGCACCCAGTTGGGACATTGACACTGGAGTCCTAATGCCAACTCATGGTGTCTCCCTGATGCTCCTCCAGCTCCTGCTAGTCTTATGTAAATGGAAAGCTGCTCGTTACCACTGTGGATAATGTTCTGGAAAGACATGAGCCTTTCTCAGTCTCAATCTAGACTTGTTTATGGTCAAGCATGAACTTTGTTGCTTTCAGCTTCTTATTGCTTACTGTGGTGCTCCAACGCCCTCTTCTGGTGGGGGAGGAGCCCCACAAGTTTGATTTTGATGAGATGCAGAATGACCGGCAACAATTCTTGCAGTTAAAAATGCTGAAACGGGAATATGAAATCTGTTTTCAAGCTGCTGCCTCCAAAACGAGCACGACCTTCCTTGTTGTGATTCCTCTCTACTTGTTTTTCTGTGCAGTAGCCATGTTGCTGTTAGCAGTGCTAAACCAGTACTCCTCAAATTGGACCTCTTACTGGGCAAGATACTGAAAAGGAGGAGGATGTGGATATTTGCTCCATCCCCTTGTAGTGGATCCTAAGGTATTGGGGAGACAACCTCTTACAGTCGTCAAGATGAATGTAATCCCTTTGGAGAATCACATTTGCCTCAGCCTCCCATTTATAAAAGAACCGAAGAACATGTCTCAGCATTTAAGTTCAAGGAGTCTTCATTGGAGATCTCCAGTCAAAGGTAAAAGAGGTAAGACCGAGGTGCCAAGAAAGCTTCACTTGCTGCACTTTGTATTATTTTATGCTGTACAGTATATTTTTGCTTTATTTAACTGTAGCTTTCATTTATTGGAGCTAGGATCTACTGTACTAATGTTCCACATACTGTAATTGTAAATTGTCCGCCCTAAATCTGTGTTGGCTTAAACTCAAGTGGTTGAACTCCTTCAGTCTTTCCTTATAGCTTTTATCTCTTAGTCCCATAATCATCCTAGCCGCTCTCCTCTGGACTTTTTCTAGCACTGCTATGCCTTTTTTGTAATATGGAGGCCAAAACTAAACAGAGTCTCTCTAGTGCATTACATAATTTAAGTATAGCATTCTATGACTTGTAATGCATACATTGTGATATAAAGTTGTGCTTGAAAGTTTGTGAACCCTTTAGAATTTTCTGTATTTCTGCATAAATATGACCTAAAACATCATCAGATTTTCACTCAAATTAGATAAAGAGAAACCAGTTAAACAAATGAGACAAAATTATTAGACATTTATTTATTAAGGAAAATGATCGAATATTACATATTTGTGAGTGGCAAAAGTATGTGAACCTTTGCTTTCAGTATCTGGTGTGACCCCCCCGATATAACTGCAACTAAACGTTTCCGGTAACTTTTTTTTTTTCCTGCACACCAGCTTGGAGGAATTTTAGCCCATTCCTCCGTACAGAACAGCTTCAACTCTGGGATGTTGGTGGGTTTCCTCACGTTAACTGCTCACTTCAGGTCCTTCCACAACATTTCGATTGGATTAAGGTCAGGACTTTGACTTGGCCATTCCAAAACATTAACTTTATTCTTCTTTAACCATTCTTTGGAAGAACGACTTGTGTGCTTAGGGTCGTTGTCTTGCTGCATGACCCACCTTCTCTTGAGATTCAGTTCATGGACAGATGTCCTGACATTTTCCTTTAGAATTCTCTGATATAATTCACAATTCATTGTTCCATCAATGAAGGCAAGCAGTCCTGGCCCAGATGTAGCAAAACAGGCCCAAACCCTGATACTACCACCACCATGTTTCACAGATGGGATAAGGTTCTTATGCTGGAATGCAGTGTTTTTCTTTCTCCAAACATAACGCTTTTCATTTAAACCAAAAAGTTCTATTTTGGTCTCATCCGTCCACAAAACATTCTTCCAATAACCTTCTGGTTTGTCCACGTGATCTTTAGCAAACTACAAACAAGCAGCAATGTTTTTTTTTTTTTTTTGGAGAGCAGTGGCTTTCTCCTTGCAACCCTGCCATGCACACCATTGTTGTTCAGTGTTCTCCTGATGGTGGACTCATGAACATGAACATTAGCCAATGTGAGAGAGGCCTTCAGTTGCTTAGAAGTTACCCTGGGGTCCTTTGTGACCTCGCCGACTATTACACGCCTTGCTCTTGTTGGTCGACCACTCCTGGGGAGGGTAACAATGGTCTTGAATTTCCTCCATTTGTACACAATCTATCTGTGGATTGGTGGAGTCTAAACTCTTTAGAGATGGTTTTGTAACCTTTTCCAGCCTGATGAGCATCAACAACTCATTTTGTGAGGTCCTCAGAAATCTCCTTTGTTCATGCCATGATACACTTCCACAAACATGTGTTGTGAAGAGCAGACTTTGATAGATCCCTGTTCTTTAAATAACACAGGGTGCCCACTCACACCTGATTGTCATCCCACCCGACTCGAATTTCACCTTCAAACTAACTGCTAATCCGTGAGGTTCACATACTTTTGCCACTCACAAATATGTAATATTCAATCATTTTCCTCAACAAATAAATGACCAAGTATAATATTTGTGTCTCATTTGTTTAACTGGTTTCTCTTTATCTACTTTTAGGACTTGAGTGAAATTCTGATGATGTTTTAGGTCATATTTATGCAGAAATATTGAAAATTCTAAAGGGTTCACAAACTTTCAAGCACAATTGTAAACCTAAACATTCTATTAGCCTTTTTGATCGCTTCTGTACACCATGTTGATGTAATTAGTGATAAGTCCACTATGACTCCCAAGCCGTACTCATAAGGTTACTGTTGTGGAGAAATCTTAGTAGAACATGAGCATCGTCGTCAGAAAAGCAGTCAGAATTTAGACGTTATTGCACAGCATACTAGGGTGTTGAACCATGTTAGCCATTGTGGATGTAGTGAGAAGTCAAGCAGAATGACACCTTTTGTTAGCTAATTAAAAAGATTACAATATGCAAGCTTTTGAGGCAACTCTGGCCCCTTCTTCAGGCAAGAGCATCGTGCCTGAAGAAGGGGCCCGAGTTGCCTCGAAAGCTTGCACAGCATAGGAAACCATTGCAGAGCACCTAAAGCTGTCTCAGTTCATGAAATGAGCCTGGTGGATTGGACGTGGCTTGTTTTTAGTCAGTCAGTCATTCTCCAACCCACTATATCCTAACACAGGGTCATGAGGTTCTGCTGGAGCCAATCCCAGCCAACACAGGGTGCAAGGCAGGAACAAATCCTGGGCAGGGTGCTGGCCCACCGCAGGGCACACACACGCACACACACTAAGGACAATTTAGGATCGCCAATGCATCTAACCTGCATGTCTTTGGACTGTGGAAGGAAACCGGAGCACCCGAAAGAAACCCACGCAGACACAGGGAGAACATGCAAAGCGAGCCCAGGTCTCCTTACTGTGAGGCAGCAGTGCTACCACTACGCCATCATGCCACCTGGCTCATTTTTAATTCAGCTCTAATCACAAAATACCCCAGTTTTATCTTCACAGTAATGATCTCGTGCTGTACCTGTTTTAATAACAATTGCCACGCCTTGTAAATTCCTTTCTCCCAATAATCATCAATCTTTTCATAATAATTATTAGGACACGAACGTCGTACTTGCCTCCTGGCCCAGAGATGACCATCACCTAATCGTCTTTTACATTCCTCACATTCTCCCATCCCTAATCTGGAGCTAATAAAAGTTGGAGGCCTTTTAAAATATCAATCCTCATCATTAAGCTGGAACCAGGATGACCCACATATGATAAACTGAACTGTTCAATTAATAATTGCTTGTTGCACCAGCATCCAGTAAGACTCAAATCGCAGACAGCTGTGCTGGTAAACGCAGCACACAGCTTTACTGATAAGGGCTAAGCTGCTGGAGCTGAATGCATGCGGCTGTTTTGATAATCAACTCTTAAACTCCTGTATAGCTCAATCTTAGCTAACACAATGCAGCTTGCTTTTAACTTGATCATCTTGAATATTCAAAAGCCTTAAAATAGAAAATGAACTTCAATTTAAAAATGTTCATATGTTTGAAGTGTTTATGTGCTAGCATGCAAATGTACTTTGTTTTAAGGGCCTTGAAGGTTTACGGAAACTGGTTTAGACTTTGCTGAGTCAAAAGGCCAAGCAGAGCTGTCATGTCCCAATACAAAAGCTTGTTTGCTCAGTTCCCCCAAAAATACAGCGTCCTTTGTTCATAGAGAACAAGGCAAGTGAAAAGCAAGCAGGCCACGTTAAAAATAAAAGCAGCAGCCTGTAAAATAACATGCCTGTCCAAGATGCTAAGCAACTCCTTTTAATAGTCAATAGTTCTAAAACCAATTACAAGGCATATTGACCTCTGATCTAAATCTCAGCAGTACTTTCAAATTTCAGACCTCCCAATGGCTACTCAAGTCTAACATTTTTACTTCTTACATTTATTACTTTACATTTATTGACAGGCAATGAGAAGACAAGCAAAAGTATGCCTTTCTTTGGTCAACTAAACAGATTACCACATGCCAGCTTCCGAGACAACTCAGAACCCCTTATTCCGGCAAGCTGCATTTGGTACTACAACCGTGACCCTGCGTTAGGATATAGCGGGTTGGAAAATGACTGACTGACTAACTTCATATTAGAACATGCCCGAAGAAAGGGATTCTGAGTTGTCTCGATAGCTGGCATATAGTAATCTGTTGTGGACACCAGGGGGTGCACCACCTCCCCAAACGCAACAGACACAAGACACAAGTCCAGCACAGCATACATTGAATGCTGGATGTGGGAAACGTTTCCCAAGTCTCCCATCTGTAGAGCACAGTTGCAGTACAAGTCCAGTCCATAAAGTAGCACTTTGTCCTTTCTCTCTCTCTCTCTGTTTTCTCTTTCCTTCTGCCTCTATTCCTCCTCCAGCAATCTTCATTCTCTTCCTTCCAACTCTCGCTCCCGGAGCAGCCAGCGCATGCACATAGCTGTGCCAACCTTTGAGACGCACAAAACCAGGGCAGATGAAAGGAGAAGGTGACAGCAGTTGAGCAAAAGCTGCCACTATAGAAGATGAAGGAAGAGATTAAAAAGGTAGTCGACCACTAAGATCTAGAGAAATGTGGGATCCCAGGCTGAGAATAAGTTTAGCTTCTTCTGGTTTTCTATGAAAAAGTGTCTTTGGAGCCCTGTGAAAGAACACAAACAGTGAGAGCAGTTTGGCTATGATCAAGCGGTGTGAATAGACTTTGTAAGGTCTTTAATTTTAGTAGCTTCAACACGCTGATTGCAGTGTTCTGCTGGCCGTCTCCCTCTTTTATCCATGTAGAAAGGCTGGACACGTCCTTCAAGAATTGCGGTAAATCAGATTTTTAAACTGGCGATAAGTATGTTGTTTAATATTGAATTTACCAGAGGGACCAAATACAAGAGTATTGTTGGACATATTTGCAAGTAAAATGGTGAACCTGTTGCAGCTCAAAGGGCCTGGTGAGGAATGTGGCTGTCCTCTGTGAAGTGAGCTGCGGATGAGAGGCTGGAAAAGGTTAGGTGCTTGACAGAAGATGATCAAGGGGTGGGTTAGGAAAAATGACTCCTGTGGAAGGATCAGTCTGCAAAATGAGGAAATTTTGGAGGATGATCTGTGGCAGAGAAGAGAGTGTTAAGGTGGAATGGGTGGGCCAGCGAGATGTGGATTTCATTATTGGGGTCCTTCGTAGATTTTATATTACAAAGTCTACTCAGGCACCCCCATTCATAATATGAGAAGGGTATTCTCTATCAATGAAAAAACTCATTCTGAGTGCTTCATTGCTGAAGTCATCTTCATCACTACAAAGGCAGCAAGAGTCTAAAGAGCTGTGGAAGATGACTAATAGTTTTTAGTATCTCAGGGATGAAAGGATCTGTAGAGAAGGTAACTATGAGAGTCAGTAGGCATGAAATAAACAAGGGGTCTGAAGCTCTGGAAAGCTTATCAGACGTGCAGAATTGATTGTGACTCTCCAGTGTTGACATGTATGCTTAATTTCCCCCCAGGAATGAGAAGGATAAAGAACATATGACCATATGAAACAAGAGGACAGAATACATCACAATCAAATAAAAGAGCACTATGCCTGGAAGACCCTTGTGCTGCCTTGAAGATTAACACTGGTCTTATTTCTCGGGATTACCAATGTCTTCTTAGTGGTAAGGCCATTCTGCATGATGTATTAGGGTGTACTCATACTGGCAATTCATTCTGTGCCCAAGCACATTTGTTTGCATGTAACCCCGCAAAGTCTAGTCTGATTGCTCCATGCCGGGCCAGCTGTATCGTGCCCTGGACAGCTTGGAAGAGGTGGGCCTAAGTATGGTTCAGTAGCGTTGGAGAACAGTCTGATCACTAAACGTGCCTGAGTACAGAAAACAGACAATGACATCAATGATGCGACAAGTCAGAGAGTGCAATTCTCATTTTATTCAATAACTTTAAAACAGGGTTTTATTCTCACCTTACACATGAACGTGAATTGGAGTTGGCAAGAAAAGCTGCAGATTCCCCCCCTTAACATCATTTGCCATCCATCCATCTATTATCCACCGCTTATCCGAGGTCGGGTCGCGGGGGCAGCAGTCCAAGCAGGGAACCACCTCCAGCTCTTCTGGGAGGACCCCGAGACGTTCCAAGGCCAGCCGGGAGATATAATCACTCCAGTGTGTCCTGGGTCTGCCCTGTGACCTTCTCCCAGTGGGGTATGCCTGGAACACCCCCCCCCCCAGGGAGGCATCCAGGGGGCATCCTAACCAGATGCCCGAACCACCTCCACTGACTCCTCACCCTATCTCTAAGGGGAAGTCCAGCCACCCTGTGGAGAAAACTCATTTCAGCTGCTTGTATCCGCAATCTTGCTCTTTCGTTCACTACCCAAAACTCGTGGCCATAGGTGAGGGTAGGAACGTAGATCGACTGGTAAATCGACAGCCTCGCCTTTTGGCTCAGCTCTCTCTTCACCACGACGGACCGTTGCAGAGCCCGCATTACTGCGGATGCCGCACCAATCCGTCTGTCAACCTCCCGCTCCATTCTTCCCTCACTCGTGAACAAGACCCCGAGATACTTGAACTCCTCTACTCGAGGCAGTAATGTGTTCCCAACCCGGAGAGATCATTCCACCCTTTTCCGGGTGAGAACCATGGCCTAGGATTTAGAGGTGCTGACTCTCATCCCCGCTGCTTCGCACTCGGTTGCAAACCACTCCAGTGAGAGCTGGAGGTCACTGTCCAATGAAGCCAACAGAACCACGTCATCTGCAAATAGCAGAGATGAAATTCTGAGGTCACTGAACCAGACCCCCTCCGCTCCTTGGCTGCGCCTAGATATTCTGTCCATATAACTTATGAACAGAATCGGTGACAAAGGGCAACCCTGGCAGAGTCCAACCTCATCAGGAAATGAGTCTGACTTATTACCGGCAACACGGACCAAGCTCCTGCTCCTTCTGTACAGGGACTGAATGGCTCGTAACAATGAGCCTTGTACCCCGTACTCTTGGAGCACACCCCACAGGATGCTTCAAGGGACACGGTCGAATGCCTTCTCCAAATCCACAAAACACATGTGGACTGGTTGGGCAAACTCCAAAGCCCCCTTAAGGATCCTGGCCAGGGTGTAGAGCTGGTCCAGTGTTCCACGGCTGGGATGATATCCGCATTGTTCCTCTTGAATCTGAGATTCGACCGAACTGTCTTCTCCAGCACCCCTGAATAGACCTTACTGGAGAGGCTGAGGAGTGTGATTCCCCTATAGTTGAAACACATCCTCCGGTCACCCTTCTTAAAAAGGGGGACCACCACCCCGATTTGCCAATCCAGAGGCACTGCCCCGAATGTCCATGCGATGTTGCAGAGACGTGTCAACCAGGACAACCCTACAACATCCAGAGCCTTGAGGAACCCAGGGTGAACCTCGTCCACCCCAGGGGCCCCGCCACCTCGGAGCTTTTTAACTACCTCGGTGACCTCAGCCCCTATTATGGACGGGCCCCCCCGGAGTCCTCCAGCTCTGTTTCCTCTAAGGAAGACATGCTGGTGGGATTGAGAAGATCCTCGAAGTATTCCTTCCACCGGTCAATAATGTCTGCAGTTGAAGTCAGCAGGGCCCCATCTACACTGTACGCAGTGATGGTGGAGCACCACTTTCCCCTCCTGAGGTGCCTGACGGTTTGCCAGAACCTTCTCGGTGCCAACCAAAAGTTGTTTTCCATATCTTCCCCAAACTCCTCCCATGCCCGAGTTTTTGCCTCTGCAACAGCCGATGCCGCCACACGCTTGGCCCACCGGTACCCCTCAGCTGCCTCTGTAGTCCTACTGGTCATCCAGACCCGATAGGACTCTTTCTTCAGCTTGACGGCCTCTTGAACCTTAGGTGTCCACCACTGGGTTTGTGGAATGCCACCACGAGAGGCACCGACAACCTTGCGGCCACAGCTTCGTTCTGCTGCTTCGACAATGGAGGTTCAGAACATGGCCCATTCGGACTCAATATCCTTCCCCTCCCTTGGAATGAGGTTGAAGTTCTGCCGGAGGTGGCAGTTAAAGATCTTTCTGACTGGTTCCTCCACCAGACGTTCCCAGCAGACCCTCACTATATGTTTGGGTCTGCCTGGTCTGTCCGGCAGCCTCTCCTGCCATCTGATACAACTTACCACCAGGTGGTGATCAGTTAACAGTTCAGCCCCTCTCTTCACCCGAGTGTCCAAGACATAAGGTCGCAGATCCGATGACATGATTACAAAGTCGAGCTGCGACCTTGGGCATCCTGGCACCAAGTGCACTTATGGGACACCCTTATGCTTGAACATGGTGTTCGTTATGGACAATCCATGGCCAGCACAGAAGTCCAGTAAGTGAACACCACTCGAGTTTAGATCAGGGAGGCCGTTCCTTCCAATCACACTTCTCCAGGTTTCACTGTCGTTTCACTTATCGTTTGTCACTGCAAAAATGTTCTCGGACGTTCAGCACGATTAACAGCACAATGCTGTGCCGCATACTCAATAAATCTGTAACAGGTTAGAGTGTTATCCTGCCCTACATGACTCCAAAACAACCACAAAGTAAGTAAAATCACATCGTGTTCAGATCTTGTTTTAGCTTTACATGAAGTCGTGTGGTCATGACGAAAGCGGGCCCGGGCCCAGAAAGTTGAGCACAGTGTGAGTGCAAACCAGTGAAGGAGTAGGGGCGGGGGGCAATTGCGCATTGGCGCAGTACAGAACAAATGTGCCTAGTTGTGAGTACACCCTTATTTGTTGCTTTTCATGCATAACTACCATTTTTCTTCCAAAGGTTGGAAATATTTCTGTTCCCAAAATATACATCCTGTTACATCCTGTAAATTTATAAAGCATAAGAACTTGGTTTTGCAGCTAAATAATTTCACTAGCTAGAATAACCCTGTGGTACCTTTGCTTCTAGATATTTTTAAGGTGCTGCATTCACTTCCCCGTCTGGTCAACTTCACTAAATCAGTGTCCTGCAAGGCTGCTGCCTACGTATTCAGCTATGACTCAACAGCATCAAGTTTTGCAGACAACACCACTATGATGGGCTTCATCAGTGACAATGATGAGGGTGCCTACTGGAAGAATGTAAAAAGACCTAGCTATATGTTGCCATGACAACAGCCTCTTCCCGAATATTGACTTCAGGAAGACCAAAGGCAGTCGAGCCCCACTCCGAGTCCAGTGAGCAGCTTCATGTTCCTGGGTGTCCAGATCACCGACTGCCTTTTGTGGTCCGTCAGCACCACCTGCATTCTCAAACAGGCTCATCAAAGGCTCTTTTTCCTGAGGTAGCTAAAGAGTTTTTGGGGTGGGAACTAAAATCTGGGTGAATATCTACTATTGCACTATTGAAAGTATCCTGACCAGATTGTGGTTTGGTAATCGGACTTGGCCAGGATCTCGTACTCCTCCAAGGTACAAGCCGCACTGCTTCTAAAATCATTGGGGCTGACAGCTTCATTCCATGTACTCCACCCAATGTCAGAGGAGGGCTGAATCCATATCTCTGATTCCAGTCATCCAGCTCTTCCCCCGTGGGCACTTCTGCCTTCTGGTAAACACTATTGGAGCCTTACTACCTGCTCCACCTGCTTCTGGGACAGCTTCCTCTCCCAGTCCTTAAGCTCACAGAGCTCTCTGTAAGGCCCTGTAATGTACCCACATTCTGGTTTATGTCTAATTCTGCTGTATGTTACATGTGTACTGCCGTCCATCATTGTCAACTACTGTTAAACTGTGGCATCCTATATGTCTGTACATTTCTGTTTTGTACTTTGTATATTACACCATTCTGCTGCTCTTATTTAATTAATTTATTTATACATCTTATTATTGTCTTATTATGGGCAGCACGGTGGCGCAGTGGTAGCACTGCTGCCTTGCAGTTAGGAGACGCTTCGTGGGTCCTCCCTGCATGGAGTATGCATGTTCTCCCCGTGTCTGCGTGGGTTTCCTCCGGGTGCTCCGGTTTCCTCCCACAGTCCAAAGACATGCAGGCTAGGTGGATTGGCGATCCTAAATTGTCCCCAGTGTGTGCTTGGTGTATGTGTGTGTGTGCCCTGCGGTGGGCTGGCGCCCTGCCCGGGGTTTGTTTCCTGACTTGCACCCAGTGTTGGCTGGGATTGGCTCCAGCAGACCCCCCATGACCCTGTAGTTAGGATATAGCGGGTTGGATAATGGATGGATGGATGGATTATTGTCTTATTGCCCCTACTAGCTGTGCTTGGATTGAAATCCAAATAATCAACATAGACTTCAGCGTTAACATTTGCAGTGCTTGATGCAATGCATAAGTCTGTCTTATATGCCATTTGGAATGGGATTCATTATAAAGTGCTGTTAATATTTCTGATGCATCATCAGTTGGAATGACAAATGCAATGTGTTTGTCTTTGTTAAATGGCATTTGGTATGGGAATTATTAAAGTGTTATTAATGTTTGTAATGTACCATCTGTTGGAATCACAAATGCAATATGTTATCTTTATTATATGGGATTCTTTAGCTCTTTGAGGGCTGAATATTTTTTCCAAAAAATTCAGTTTTCTGAAAAGTTTCAATATAAAATGTATGTTGCTGCATGCTGTGGCTGTTGTTGGTACATGTTCGGCAACACTGGCGGCAGTGGCTGTGCATGGGCACCTTGATGACCCACAGGAATGCACGGTTGGGCCGACTACCTGGCTGTCTTTGCACAACCGCTGGGCAGCAGTGGCAGTTGCAGTGTGACACAATATGGGTTGTACCTCTGGTCATCATAAGTGGTGGTCCTCCCAGGCGAACACTGCTGTAGGTATTATAAGCTACACAAACGTGTTCAACACCACGATCAGCTGATGCTGGTACTTCACTTTTGTTTTTGATGTCCATCTTCTGATCACTTGTATCAAATTCCAAGTGCGACAAGTCAGAGTCCGATTCAGTGATGATATGTAAATGTCCATGGAGTATTTAGTCTCTCGCCAGATGTCGATGCCATTTTAGAGGATCTTTGCTCTTCGCTACTCATGCAGGGAATTGAGGTTAAATCAGCTAAGCTACTTAAGTTTACTTCTAGCAAAGAGAGTCAAACATAAACGTAAGAATGAGTATTGTCACAGTTTACAGCTGATTTCTGTCTTCTACCTCTGAAATTCGACAAGAGTTGACATCAGCCCTGAAAGAATTAAAGCACTTTTAATGTTTGTGATGCCCCATCTGTTGGAATGACAAATGCAATGCATTTTATTGCTAAAAATGTTTGTAATGTGTCATCTTTTGAAATGACAGAGAGACAGCAATTGGACAGACACTTATTCTTCTATTAAGGTGGATATTCTTCTCCGCATCTGCATCCCCTGCTTCTTATTGTGGCACAAGAATTTCACTATTCTCTTGTGACAATAAAGATCTAACCCAATTACTGTCTACATAGACATGACTGGATAATCACCAACTTTAAACTGTGCCTGCATGTACTGTATGTGCGTGCCCAGTAATGTACTGGCATCCCACCCACCTCTGCACAAATGTCCAGGACAGTGGACAATATGGGTTGGGGGAAATGCAGAGAAGGGATGATTTTCCTACGGTGCAATCTGTTAATGTGCAATATTTCAGATAAAGATGACATCAAGACCTGAAAGGAATACAATAGGTTTGCAGAAATGCTGAGACTCGCACCGCATCATGATGAAATGTTCTTTACGTACCATTGTGATTTCCTTCCAGTCTGTGTTAACCATTTCTGCTGCTTTCAGCGTAACAATGCCACTTTATCAAAAGGAAGCTCCAGCCGTTCCTGTAATGACCTTGTGAGCACTGTAATGTTCATTGTTCTGTACATCAGACTTTGTTTGTTGTGTGTCTGTCTCTTTTTAAAACTTTATCAAAGAAGAAATAAATCAAGCCCACATATCATTTTCGCTTCTGGGATTTTATTCTTTGTATGTGTGACCCTACAAAATTTCTCACCATATAAATGATCATAATAGGAGGACTGAGTAAAAACTTTTCACATAGTCTACCTGAACGTAAAGCTTGTTCCCTGTAATCCTCCCTCCAACTGACCTTCTTCTTAAGTTGTCATCACATTCATTGACTTGATTCATCGCCTGAGCACGTCATATTACATGACTTGATATCGCAGGGTTTGTGAAATTGAATGACTTTCCAGCACAAGTATTAGGTACTCACTCACCCCTTTCTGTGACAGCCAGTGACATGCTGATTGAGAGGGACGTTAAACGTGCCACAGTAAGGCTTTTTAAGGATGTCTGCCCTTTTCACTTTACTGTCATTTTGTCATGGTATGAGTAATTAGTTCATGCATTTATCTCTGGTAGGATTGACTACTGCAATGTGGTGTTCACTGGCTGTTCAAACTGTTCCTTATACAGCCTCCAGTTAATCCAAAATGCGGCTGCAAGAATTATTACAAGAACAAGAAAATATGAACACATAACTCCAGTTCTTAAATCCTTACACTGGCTCCCGGTTAGGTTTAGGGCAGATTTCAAAATCCTCCTTTTAACATATAAAGCATTAAATGGCCAAGGTCCGGCTTACTTGTCTGAACTTATCATGACTTACAAACCTGAGTGCACATTAAGATCTCAAGATGCTGGTCTGCTTACGATTCCAAGGATTAATAAAATAACAGTGGGAGGTCGAGCTTTTAGTTACAGGGCCCCTAAACTGTGGACTGGTCTGCCTGCTACTATAAGAGATGCCCCTTCGGCCTCACCTTTTAAATCCCGGCTGAAGACTCACTACTTCACTTTAGCACACCCTGACTAGAGCTGCTGATTAACTGTACAGACTGCATCTCTGTTGTCAGTCATTAGCACTAAAATATAAGTAACATGATAGTTATAATTTGTTATTAACCCTCACCTATTCTGTTTCAGTTCTCGGTACTCAAATGTGGCACTTGGTGCCACTGCCCGCCTGCCTAAGGTAAAGTCATCCCTGATGGAGGATCGCAGGAATCGTGGGGTAGAGGGGTCCTTTCATCGGATCAGCGCTATTTCAACTGTAGAATGGCCAAATGGGGGAGGCAGCTTGATGGCTGAGGTCTTCAGGACTCTAAACAAATCCAAATCATATTATGTGATATCATCTACTGTTAAATTCTGCTCCGTACTTCTAAAAGTTTTATTTTTATGCTGTATTGAGGATTTGTTCTGTTCTGTGTATTGTACTGTATTGTATTGACCCCCTTCTGTTTGACACACACTGCACGCCCAACCTACCTGAATTGGGGTCTCTCTTTGAACTGCCTTTCCCAAGGTTTCTTCCATTTTTTTCCCCTATAAGGGTTTTTTTTGGGAGTTTTTCCTTGTCTTCTCAGAGAGTATAGGGGGCTAGGGGGCTGTCAAGAGGCAGGGCCTGTTACAGCCCATTGCGGCACTTCTTGTGTGATTTTTGGGATATACAAAAATAAATTGTATTGTATTGTATGGCATGTAAAACACATGACATGAGACAAGCGAGTCTCTTTTCTGTTTGTCAAGTCCAGAACATTTTGTGTTCTTTATTCATTTTTTTCTGCCTCTCACATGTTCACAGAATCCACCCCCATGACTTGCAAAATCGGAGCTGCTTGATGTCATCAGGGTGAGTCGCAGAATACTTGAACAGAGTCTCTGGGTATGTCTGACTACACAACTGCCGGTCCCGGAAGCACAATGTGAGTGTCTCCATCCCATTAAGGTTATATACAGTACATGAAGTCAGTCAGTCAGTCATTGTCCAACCTGCTATATCCTAACTACAGGGTCACTGGGGTCTGCTGGAGCCAATCCCAGCCAGCACAGGGCACCAGCCCACCGCAGTATATGAAGTCTGTGATTGAAAATCACTGAAACATTCATTTAATGTGACAGGGCCTTCCTTATATGAAGATCTTGAATCAACTGTTTTCTTTTAAATCTTTAGCTTTTCCTTTCCCTCTTTTACATGGAAAAATTCCATTATGATCTTTTCACATTTACAGTGCCCTCCACTATTATTGGCACCCCTTGTGAAAATTAGTAACAAGGGTTAGAACAAAATCCCTGTCTGCAGAAGAACTGTCATCTTGCACTGAAAAAATGAGAAACATCTAACTTTTAATTGAAACAAGTTCATTCCAAGAAAAACAAAGTCCACATCAAGAAATCAATATTTTTGATAAAAACAACACAATTGTTGGCACCCCTGCATTTAACCTCCATTTGCCAATATAACAGCACGGAGTCTTCTCTTGTAACCTTATCTGAAGCTGGAGAATACAGCGCATGGCATCTGAGACCACCATTCTTCTTTCCATTATCTCTCCAAATCCTCCACAGTCCTCGGCCTTCTCCTGTGTCCTCTCCTCTTCAGCTCACTCCACAGGTTTTCAATAGGCTTCAGGTCAGGAGACTGTGATGGCCATGGCAGAACTTTGATTTTGGGGACAGGTAACCGTTGCAGGTTTGATTTGGACATGTGTTTCAGATCATTATCCTGCTGGAAGACCACCCAGTTTTAGTTTTTCCAGGGCCTTTGAAAGAAAAACAACCCCACAACATCACAGAACCTCCACCATATTTCACAGCTGGGACAATGTTCTTTTCATTATAGCCATCCTTCTTTTTACACCAAACCCACTTTAGGAGTTTATTGCTAAAAAGTTTCTCAGACCACAGAACACGGTTCCAGTCAAAGTTGTAGTAACGTTTTATAAATTCCAGTCGCTTACATTTGTGGATAACTGACAGAAATGGCTTCTTTCTAGCATACCTTCACAATACTCTGTTGGCATGAAGATGCTGTCTGATGGTGGTTCTGGAGACTTGATAAACCCAGGATTTTACTTTTTCTTGCAATTCCCCAACAGTGATCCTTGGAGATATCATTGCCTCTCTTACCATCCTTCTCACTGCACGTGGGGGTAAAATAAACTTGGGGTCCTCTTCCAGACAAGTTTGTCACAGTTCCAGTTGATGACCACTTTTTTTTTATTACTGCCCTTACAGTAGAAATGGAAATTTACATGTGAGTAGCTGTTTTTATGGGCAACACACTTCCCCCTCATTTGGATTGAATCTTCTTGTTTCTTTGCCATGATGATGGCTGGTTAAGGAAATTTGGTTCTGTGTCTCCTCACAGTTGTATCCCAGTTCATCAGGCTGGAAAGTTCCTATATACTCCAATCAGCTTAACAATGTCCAATTGAAATGGGAAACATGCTTCACTTACATGGTTTCACATTCATTTCCAAGGGTGCCAACAATTGTGGCACTTGTGTTTTTGTTAAAAGTATTGATTTCTTGATGAGGGTTTCATTTTTCTTTGAACTCGTTTCAATTACAAGTCAGATGTTTCTTATTTTTTCAGTGCTGACTTGCTCAGTGTCAGTAGCAAGATCTGAACTACGGACTTAAGGATGATGATCTTCTTCCAACAGTGATGTTCTCTATTTTCACCCATTTGCCAATGAGAGTCCCCAGGAATGGGACTACGATTTTCTTCTGGGTGGCATTGTAACGCAACAGTTAGCTCTTCAGAGTCCTGCCCTTACGTCCCAGACTGGTCACTGCCGGTGTAGAGTTTGCATGTTCTCCCAATTTCTGTGGAGATTTTTTATCCCTCTAAATTGTTTTGCAACTTTCATTTTGTCCCATATGACTAAGTATGAGGCACGAAATTCTTGCCTGCACTGCAATGAAGCAACAGCCAGGGTTAGGTGTTGTCTGGAGAATGAAGCTACCAGGATAGACTTCAGATTTCTGGTACCCAGTCCTGGATTAGAAGGTACAATACTGGATGGACTGGTGGCTTTCATCTGCACCCAGTTCCTTATAAACCACAGGTGGAATCAGGATTTCAGAGAAAATATTCTTGGTTGAGTAACCAAAAGAACCATAACACTTAACATAATGTTCTCAAACCTGCGTGATACAATTCAGGATCATGAGTGTTGGGATCCAGCTAGGATTCCTTCCCTGGCTGGGGTTCAGATCTTTGTTTTGTTGTCTTTTTTGTCTATTTTTGATTCTTTTGTTTATGTTAATATTGATTGTGTATATTAGTTTTTTACTATGTTTCAATGCCTTGATTATATTCTATGTGTTTTGTAGGTGATTCCTCAGGAGCCAGGGCCACCAGCCTATAAATCTGGAGGATCTCCCACAGTTCCAGGTGGTTCATATGTATGCACTTGGGTGTTTTGGTGAGTTTGGATGTTTCTACTATGCTTTTTGATATTTCTGAATTTTTGACCTTCTGCCATGTGTTTTGACCTCGGTTTGGATTTTTGATTTTTGGGACTGTGTTTGCTTGGGATCGCCTTATGGTCTGGGCAAATCCTTTATGCTTTTTTTTCTCTAGGGAGCTTCACTGTTTGACAGAGCATTTTTTATTTTTATAAAGTTCTGTGTTTGTCTTCTACCCATCTCTAGTGGGCATCTTTGGACCTTACTGGACTTTATGTAGTTTGGGACTCCTAGTCCACAACAATGGGGTGCTGGAGCCTGTCTTGGCAGCACTGGGTGTATGGCAAGAACACTTGCTGGACTTTGACTGGGACACTTAAGGTCAGTCAGAGATTTCTCTTGAAGCCACTCCAGCATTGTCTTGGTTGTATGTTTTGGGTTATCGTCGTGCTGAAAGGTCTGAGGTCTCGTGCACTCTGGAGCAGATTTTCTTCAAGGACCTCTCTGTAATAGGTTGCATTCAGCCTTCTCTCGATTTTCACCAGACTCCCTGTCCCTGTGGTTGAAGAGCACCTCCATTGCATGATTCTGCCACCATCATGCTTCACCACAGGGATGGTAATAGGTGGATGATGAGCAGTGCCTGGTGTTCTTCCCAAAGACGTTTTTAATTTTTATCTCATCAATTCACATACTCTTTTACCCTCATGATCTTAAGAGTCTTTTACCCCAGCGTCTTTTACTCAAGAGTGGCTTCTGTCTAGTCATTCTACCATAAGCACCTGACTGATGGAGTGCTACGGAGATGACCATACTTCCAATAGGTTCTCCCATCTTAGCAGAGGACTTCTGAAGCTCAGTTAGAGTCCATTGAGTTCTTGGTCACCTCTTCGCCCAGAATGTCCACCCCTAGGAAGGGTCTTCCGTTTCACAATTATTGAAGCCACTGTGGTCCTGGGAACCCATCATGCTTTACAAATGGGCCCTGATCATAATTAGATAGCTAAGGTCTACATAGGCTTCTTTAGACTTGTTTTTTTGTCCTGATGTGCAGTTTGAATTGTGTGCCTTTCTAAATAATGTGTAGTCAATTCAGTTTGGCGCAGGTGGACTCACTCAAGGAGAAGAAAAGCAAACGAGAGGCACCTGACTGCAATGTGGAGTGTCACAGCAAAAGGTCTGAATACGTCCATGAAGGAGAGATTTCAGGTTTTGAGTTTTAATAAATCTGTAAACCCTTCTGAAAATTTGACTTCACTTTGTCATATCATTTAAAATTAAATGTACCAAACAAAATAAAGTGGGCAGAAAGTGAAGGGGCCTGAATCCACTCCAGATGGCATTATGGGTTAGATTTGTGGGTGCACCTTGTCTAAATGCTACCATAATAAATTCTTTGACAAATTCATCTGATACACTGCCTCCTGCTTGTCTTTAGATTTCAGTTTCTGTAGAGTATATCACCTCTGCCATTTAGAAAACAAATCCAACAAAGTCTGTTTGTAGAACTGGAAAATTGCAATGGGTTATTTGAGGGGTTTTCACATCCACTTCAATTGTGAAAAGAGTCGCGTGAAGTTTAGCAGACCAGCAGCCCTCTTTAATAACAATAGTGTGATTTTTATGTGTTTATAATCCAACATCTCTGAACTAATCTCACTGTCACTTAATGACTGATGTGCTTATATAACACTGATGGAGAGCACAAAGGGATTGATGGCATGTGCAAAACCAGTAAGTACCGCAACTTGGGACAAATCATATAGTGCCTCTCATATCTATCTATCTATCTATCTATCTATCTATCTATCTATCTATC
>JANRMT010027041.1:20514751-20558406 GCA_026402145.1 Polypterus bichir lapradei | reverse complement strand
TATCTATCTATCTATCTATCTATCTATCTATCTATCTATCTATCTATAAAAGCAGTGCTACAATTTATGTGCTATCTGTTGGATGCAATGCATTTTCTCTCTATTATAAAAACAATCTTGGAAGGTGAGAAGACGTGACTTTCTCTGAGAGACGCTTTCACATCCCTCAAGACAGCACTTTGTCCCAGGAGGTTTAACCACGCTCTGGACTAGAAATAAAAGACTAAGATTAGATGACAAAGTAGAACGTCATAAAGAATTCAAAAATGTTGGCACGATACACATGCAGAACAGGTTACAGATAATGAAAGTACTAAAATTCGAAAATTCGAAAGGATAGTAAAGATCGCATTATCACAAACAAACGGAAATTATTACTCGGTGAAATAATGGAACAATGGAAATAATATTTCCAATAATGGAATAATGGAAATAATGGAAAAGAGATTAAATATATTGTTCGGATTTAAACTTTAAGTTGGAGACTTGTAGATCATCTAATTCGTTTTGCCATCAGGGAAAAAAAAAAGTAGTGTTTCGTCCCAATGAAGAGGCCTATCACTGAGAATTAAAAGATTTGTTGTTTGGTGAAAGTGAAATCCCACGAGTGAAAATTTCAAGCCCTGCAAGCCAAGAGCTTATGAGATTTGAAAAAGTCCTGCCCACATAACCGCACACACGCGGTTCAATCATTTCTCATTTGTGTGAATGCTATTGTCAGACACATTTCTTGTAGAGAAAAAAGAAACGATATTCACTCACGGGCAGTTATACATTGCGTTGTCACGCTGTAATTCCAAACACGGAATCAAAATTCAATGTGATGTTGATGAAAAGGTAAAACCGAAAATGTATTGAATATATGGACATAGATGATATTACAGAAGTATGTCGATATTGTTTGGCTTTAAACTTTAAGTCAGAGGTTTGTAGACCGTCTAATTCGTGTTGCCATCAGGGAAAAGTAGTGTTTGTTCCAAATGAAGAGGAATATCCGTGAGAATTAAAGGATTTGTTGTTTGGTGAAAGTGAAATCCACATACGCAAACGGCAGAGATGTGAAGTTGCTGGCGTGAATGCAGGCGAGGGGGGGTTGGCAAGCGAAGCCCCCTAGTATCACTACAAATATTTGTGACACTTGGAATAAAAGAGAGATAGGAATCAGACAGACACACGGATACATGGACACCCAGACACAGACATTTGTACTTTTATTAAGGTGGATGACATAAAGCACATATAGTGGCTTATGGGACCCAGTAGAGCCCTCCCCAAATCTCAGAAATAACACCAAACTATCAAAATAAGGGGTTTGTTAAGCACAAAATTAATAGGAGGAAGGGTTAAATAATAAAGTAGTGGGAAAACTGTCCCATGAACAGAGTACACTGAAATCCTTACATGCACATCTGATAAACATGCTACATGTTTTCACTCATCGCTATCATGACAAACCTTATTTTATTGAATGAACAACACATCTGCAATGTACACAACTGACTGATTATCAATTTGTTGATCATTCAAATCCATCACTAATGGTAATAAAAGTGGCACATGACTGAAAACAGCATCCCACCCACTAACAGCAGATTAACATCAGCCACTTACAGGGCCACTAGATGGTCCGTTTCCTCATGGACCCTTAGATGGTCCTCGTCCATTGCCCATGTAAACAACTTTCCTTCCTCTCACTTACTTTTCCTCTCATTAAAACCTCTTGTCACTCTTCCTACCACCATTTGAAGCTCTGTGCATCCTCCTGAGACCAAGCTCAAATAGCCATAGAACCAGAAGCTTTTTGTCAGCTGCAGTCATAAAGCTTGCCAGGCTGTCCCCTGTAAATTACTCTTGAGGTCTTGAATGTCATAAAGGAGATGGGATGGTACATGTCTACAGTAGAGCTCCAGCTGGCAGTTCTGGCATGGCTGCACTCCTGTGCTCCAACATTTACTGTATTTAAGCAAAGAGATGAACCCCATGTAGCACGTCTGCCGTAATAGATAGTAGGGTGTCAGGAATGGTGTAACAGTGGCCTCTGTTGCCTTTAGCTTTGCTCCTTGCCTTCTGCCCTTCTGCCACATATATATTATGCAAAATATATATATATGTGTGTGTGTGTGTGTATCGAACGGGGTATATATAAAACCTAATGTCTGTCTGTCTGCATGTCTGCCTGCTTTTCATGAGAGAACTACTTAACGGATTTAGATCAGGTTTTTTTTCTATAATTTGCATGAACATTCCGGTTGATTTTGCGACTACACTCATCACGCTAAGTATCACAGTTAGGTTGCGGCACTGATTTATTCACACGAATCGAAGAGAGAGGCTTCGGGACGAGGGGAGGGAGAGGTGGGCAGAGCCATCCTCACTCCAACGCCAGCCTCTGTTCGACTTGCTCTACCTCTCGCCACATGTTGGAGTGCACCTTGCCTCTGCTTGGCTAGTGATACCTGTTTGTTCAGCAGACATTATCATCTAGAGATTGTTAAGGAGTAATGTTTGACGTTTTTGAGAGAGAGATCAGAGCAATGTAAGTTTTAGAGGGTACCTGCTCATTGGCAGAGATATCACGGCCACGTAACTCTTCTCCCCACACGGGGTACACTTTCTGTCAGAGCTGAACAAGATCAGATACAGTGGCAACGTTTAACACTGGAGCATACCTACGTTCCACTTGGCCAGAGATACCTTGCCAACTTTTTACATTTTTGACAAAGAGATCACAGCTACATTGTCACCCCTGATAGCAAACCCAAAAGTCTTGTATATCAAGAGGTCCACGGATACGAAAGATATCACTACTACGTGGGAGAGCTGCTGGGGACAGCTAGTATCAATATTAGAACACTCTAGACGAGAACAGGCCATTCAGCCCAACAAAGCTCGCCAGTCCTCTCCACTTCTTTCTTCCAAGAAAACATCAAGTCGAGTTTTGAAAGTCCCTAAAGTCTTACTGTCTACCACACTACTTGGTCGCTTATTCCAAGTGTCTATCGTTCTTTGCGTAAAGAAAAACTTCCTAATGTTTGTGCAAAATTTACCCTTAACAAGTTTCCAACTGTGTCCCCGTGTTCTTGATGAACTCATTTTAAAATAACCGTCTCAATCCACTGGACTAATTCCCTTCATAATTTTAAACACTTCAATCATGTCACCTCTTAATCTTCTTTTGCTTAAACTGTAAAGGCTCAGCTCTTTTAATCTCTCCTCATAATTCATCCCCTGTAGCCCTGGAATCAGCCTAGTCGCTCTTCTCTGGACCTTTTTCAGCACTGTGATGTCCTTTTTGTAGCCTAGAGACCAAAACTGCACACAGTACTCCAGATGAGGCCTCACCAGTGCATTATAAAGCTTGAGCAGAACCTCCTGTGACTTGTACTGCTCACGTCAAGGAGCTATATAACCTGACAGTTTGTTAGCCTTCTTAATGGCTTCTGAACACAGTCGGGAAGTTGATAGCTTAGAGTTCACTATGACTCCTAAATCCTTCTCATAAGGTGTACTCTCGATTTTCCGACCGCCCATTGTGTATTCAAAACTAACATTTTTACTTCCTATGTGTAATCCTTTACATTTACTGACATTAAATTTCATCTGCCACAAATCTGCCCAATTCTGTATGCTATTCTTCTGTAATGATATAACGGATTCCAAATTATTTGCTAATCCACCTATCTTGGTACCATCTGCAAACTTAACCAACTTGATACTTATATTCCAATCTAAATAATTTATATACTCAACAAAAAAAGAAACGTCCTCTGACTTTCAACTGTTTTTACTTTCAGTAGACTTAATGTGTAAATATTTGTATGAACACTAAAAGAGTCAACACCATAAGACATAAACTAAAAATGTTTCACAATGTGTCCCTGAATGAAGGGAGGCTCAAAATCAAAAGTACCAGTCAGTATCTGGTGTGGCCACCAGCTGCTTGAAGTACTGCAGTGCATCTCCTCTTCATGGACTGGACCAGATTTGTCAGTTCTTGCTGTGAGATGTTACCCCACTCTTCCACCAAGGCACCTGCAAGTTCCTGGACATTTCTGGGGGGGAATGGCCCTAGCCCTCACCCTGCGATCCAACAGGTCCCAGACGTGCTCAATGGGATTGAGATCTGGGCTCTTCGCTGGCCATGGCAGAACACTGACATTGCTGTCATGCAGAAACTCACGCACTTTTTGCCACTCCTGTCTGGTCCAGCGAAGGTGGGTTTGTGCCCATAGGCGGCGTTGTTGCTGGTGATGTCTGGTAAAGACCTGCCTTACAACAGGCCTGCAAGCCCTCAGTCCAGCCTCTCTCAGCCTATTGCGAACAGTCTGAGCACTGATGGAGGGATTGTGTGTTCCTGGTGTGACTCGGGCAGTTGTTGTGGCCATCCTGTACCTGTCACACAGGTGTGATATTCAGATGTACCGATCCTGTGCAGGTGTTGTTAAACGTGGTCTTCCACTGCGAGGATGATCAGCTGTCCTTCCTGTCTCCCTGTAGCGCTGTCTTAGGCGTCTCACAGTGCGGACATGGCAATTTATTGCCCTAGCCACATCAGCAGTCCTCATGCCTCCCTGCAGCATGCCTAATGCACGTTCACGCAGATGAGCAGGGACCCTGGGCATCTTTCTTTGGGTGTTTTTCACAGTCGGTAGACAAGTCTCTTTAGTGTCCTGCGTTTTTAGAACTGTGACCTTAAATGCTTACTTTCTGTAAGCTGTTAAGGTCTTAACGACCATTCCACAGGTGCATGTTAATTAATTGATTATGGTTAATTGAACATTCATGGAAAACATTGTTTAAACAATTTACAATGAAGATCTGTAAAGTTATTTGGATTTTTAAAACATTATTGTTGAAATACACAGTCCTGAAAAAGGGACGTTTCTTTTTTTGCTGAGTATAGATATTAAAATAGCAGTGGCCCCAGCACTGACCCCTGCTGGACAACACTGGCACATTGGCCAGTTCTGATGAGGTTCCTCGCACCATCACCCTCATTTTCCTGTGTCTGAGCCAATTCTGCACCCATCACCCTGAACTCCCACTTCTTTTAATTTGATGCCCAAGCTCTCATGTAGCACCTTATCAAATGCTTTCTGAAAGTCCAGATAAATAATATCATAAGGTCCACTTTGATTGTATCCTTTTGTTGCCTCCTCATATATACAGTATATAGAGAGTGCAGTAGCATAGCTAAAGGTGGGCATGGATGGACATCCATTTATCCACTCTGATTCCCCACCCACCCAATCAATTTTCAATTGAAATATATGTATAATATATATATTATGTGAAACAGTTTTGATATTTATGTTAGTATTATTTGTTATCCCATATAACATCTAAATATATTAATACTTAATTTGGTATTTTATGACCACACCCCTGACCAATCATCCTGTTGAGTGCTGCTCGTTTGTGCGAGACCATTTGCTCACAGCTTGTTAAACGAATTAACATAAGGTGAAATTCTTAGGTTAAAGTACCCTAGAATAATACACATTAATCAAGCTCTTGGGTACAAACACCTCGTATTTGTTAACTGCAGAGGGCTCTGTTACTATGTTAGTTTCTTTCTTTAGGGACATTCAAATATCTTATTTCATTGCTTCACTTTCTTTGAAATGAATGTTTGTAACTCATATGCTTATTTTTATTGACACTATCAGTAGCAGAAATTTCTTGGTGGGTGGGCATATATGAAACTAGGTGGGCAAATAAAATTTCACCCAGATAAGACGGTTTATAGAATTTGACCATGAGCAGCCAAACGAGGGGGAGCCTCTAATTAAACCCTGCTCTGTAATCCACACAACGCTGGAAGATGAACACGCATAAATTCAAAGACCCAGCCGTTAAAAATTCAAATCTGTCCTTCTTTGCTGTTACAAGAATAAAACTAAAAGGATAGCCATACAATGATGCAAAAAATAAAACAAAAGAAACAAACAAACAAAACAGAAACATTTTAACTGGCATGACAGCAGCCTGAGAGAAGGCACAGTTCTAGTTTCGTTGACAGAAGCTTGCTTGTCAACTTCAGATGTGTCATCTCCTTCTAAAGTATGTTGAGGTCTTTTAAAGAAACTAAATAGAGAGCTTTGTTTAGCCATTTTAACTCTTTCAGGGCTGATGTTGACTTTTGTCGAAATTCAGGGGTAGAGGACGGTAATGGACTGTAAACTCACCTTTATGTTTTAGTTCGACTCTCTTTGCTTGAAGGAAAGTTACGTAGCTATGTTGATTTGAACTCGATTCCCTGCACGTGCAGAAGTAGTGAAGAGCAAACAGCCTCTAAAATGGCTGCGACATCTGGCAAGACTAAAGCAAATGTGCAAAGCAAAATACTCCATGGATGTTTTACATATTATCGCTGAATCGGACTCTGACTTTTCGGACTCTTGCGTTTAATGCAAGTGATCTGGAGATGGAAAACGAATTACAGCAAGATGATTGAGAAGTTGACATGGCACAAAGAAAAAGAACACCTGTGACATCTGCTTATCATCAGCTACATTTCTGAGGCTTCTAACAGCAAGAAGAAGAAGATCAGCAGCAACATCTGCTGAGCATCATGTGTGACAAAGACAGACAAATCCTTGTACGAGCAAACCTGTGCTCCTGTCCACACACCATAGTGATCCTTATGATCACAAAATTCAGTGCTACACTCCATGATGGCACCAAAAAGAACTCCAGCAGCAAACTCTCTTGAGCGTCGAGCCAAACATGGGATATGGAGCTGGATAACACTACGGCTCATAGACATGCCACACATATGCACCATACAGAATGCAAGAATGACGATGACAGTGAAATGTATACCAACAAATGAGTAGATCGATAATACTCACAACTTCCACCCATATTGTAAGCATAAGTTTGATATGTCACTGTGCTCTGTGCAAATCTGTCTTATAAAATCAGATTTTTTCTGCTCACGTGCACATCTGACACATAGCCAGATTAAGCACAGGGGCTGTCAGGCAAGCGATGGATTAGCACAGATGAACAGCATTCAGAAAGACTGTGAGATGCTGTAACTGTGTGCTATATCTGTCTGTTAAGTCGGCATGGAATAGTATCCTTGTTTAAGCATCGTTAACGTATTTGGAATTGCATGCTCATCTGAAGGGGGTCCTGCACTTGAAGAAAGAGTATAAAGCCTTGGAACATTGCCCGGCACACCTTTAAAGCCAACAAACAAATGGGAGATACCGTCATCTGTTCCTGAAAATGCCTTCTGCTACACCAACAACACCGACAGACTCTACGCCTCGGGCCCCCACTCCCAGACTGGGTTTTATCACTGGCTTCATTTGTCTGATATGCAGTGTAAGCCGACATTAAACAAAGCTAAGGTATTTCTCTTGCGTGATTTCTTACCACCGTATCACTAGGGAGGGGTAGTGCCTTTTATGTTATTTCTTTATAGATTCGGTTTAAGTAACACACCGCAATTATGAAAGAACTCATTCCCAGGGAGCTGGCGCCCCCTGCTGGACACACATATGTACACATTTCTTTTACATCTTTACATCAATGTTTGATTGAGGAACGCTACTTTCGAAAGTTAGACTGGCAATGTGCTTATTGTGTGCTGAAATTTTTTCATTCTGAAAACTAGAAATGTTCAGCTTGCTTTATATGAACCATCTTTATTCAAGAACTACACTGTGTGCACAATTATTAGGCAAGTTGTATTTTTGAGGATTAATTTTAATATGGAACAAACACAGTGCTATCAGTCAATCCAAAATGTTAATAAACCTGAAACCTGAATGTTTCACAACGGAAATGTGAGTGTGAACATCATCAGGGGAATACATATGTGCGCACAATTATTAGGCAACTATTAGTGTGCAGATTTATTATGCAACTAAAGGAAAAATGAAAATTTTCCCATCTCACTTGTTTATTTTCATCTGTTATGGTGAGAATAATAAACAAACATCTCAAAATTTACAAATAAACATCTCTGACATTTCAAAAAAAATAAATCAATCAATCAATGACCAATATAGCCACCCTTCTTTCCAATAACAGTCATAAGCCTTTCCATTCATGGAGTCTGTCAGTTTCTTGATCTGTTGACGATCAGCTTTTTGTGGAGCAGTGACTACAGCCTCCCGGACACTCTTCAGAGAGGTGTATTGTTTTTCTCCCCCGTAAATCTAGAGTTTAAGAAGTGCCCACAAGTTCTCGATAGGGTTTAGGTCAGATGAGGAAGGGGGGCCATGTCATTATTCCTTCATCTTTAAGGCCTTTACTGGCTGTCCACACAGTGGAGAACTTCGATGCAAGCGATGGAGCATTGGCCTGCATAAAAATCATGGTCTTCTTCAAAGATGTAGACTTTTTCCTGTATCACTGTTTGAAGAAAGTGTCTTCGAAAAACTGGCAGTAGGTTTGGGAGTTGATTTTGAGTTCATCTTCAATGCAAAAAGGTCCAACTAGCTCATCTTTAAAAATACCTGCTCATACCAGTACCCCACCTCCACATTGGAGTGGAGCTCTGTGCCCATTACTGATCCACAGGTCCATCCATCTGGTCCATCAAGAGTCACTCTCATCTCATCGGTCCATAAAACCTTTGAAAAAAATCTGTCTTCAGATATTTCTTGGCCCAGTTTTGACGTTTCAACTTATGTTTCTTGTTCAGTGGTGGTTGGGTTTCAGCCCTCCTTACCTTGGCCATGTCTTTGAGCACTGAACATCTTGTACTTCTGGGCACTCCAGGTAGGTTACAGCTCTGGAATATGAAAGTGCTGGAGGATAATGGGTTCCTGGTAGCTTCACGTTTGATTCTTCTCAAATCTTTGGCAGCTAATTTGCGTCTTTTGTTCTCAAGACGTTTCTTGCGACCCTGTTGACTATTTGCAACAAAATGTTTGATGGTTCTGTGATCACACACCAATATCTTAGCAATTCCAAAAGTGCTGCATCCCTCTGAAAGACTTTTTACAATTTTTGACTTTTCAGAGTCAGTTAAATCTCTTTTTTGGCCCATTTTGCCCGAGGAAAACTAGCTGCCTAATAATTCTGCGAACCTTGATATAGGGTGTTGATCTCCTTAGGCCACACCCTCCCTCATTACACAAATACACATCACCTGACGTGCTTAAATCCAATAAGCATTCAAGTTAATACAGCTTGGAGTTGGAATATACACATAAAAATGATGATATGGTCAAAATACTCACTTGCCTAATAATTGTGCACACAGTGTAGAGGTCAGAGAGTTACCTGGTATCTTTAAATCGGCGTGCGCGCTTTCTTCTGTGTTACTTGCCTTGTCTCCTCTTTATTCTTCTCTCCGCTGCCTTTATTTCAGGATGTATAGACTCCGTCCCGTTGCTTTGTTTTAGAATTTGCCCCCAAGGGTTCGAGGCCTGACGTTTTCTTTACACTAATGGAAGCCTCTCTTGTCGCTACTTATGATGCGAGTTCGTTTCTTCTTCTTATTGAGTCTGTGATCATCCACCGCGTGTGGCCAGTCTCTTCTGGGCCCATGCACCCGAAGAAAGTGAATCTCCTCTTGCAGCTCTTGGATCAGCTGTATGTTGTTGGTGACTTCAATGTCTCTCCTCCACAGGTGCTCTTTGAGAAACTGAATCTCCTCTTGCATTTCGTGGATGAATTGTATGTTGTCATTGATCTCTGCATCTTTTCGGAACAGTTCGGTGACAAGAAGGAAAATTTCCTCCTCTGTTTTTCGGATGAGTTGAGCCTTGCTGGAGATCTCGGCTCCTCTCCTCTCCTGCTGCTCTCGGAGAGTGTGGTTTGTCTTGTGAAGCTCTTGAATGACCTGCACGTTGTGCAGGATCTCCGCATTTCTCCTCTTGCTCTGGTCCTTGAGAACCTGATTTTCCTTAAGTAGCATTTGATTCATCTTTAACTTATCCATGATTTTGCTGTCCCTCTTTTGCTTCTGCTCCTTGAGGACCCTGATTTGTTCTTGTAGCTCTTCAATTAACTGCATGTTCTTCATGATCTCTGCCTCTCTCCAATGCCCCTGCTCACTGAGAATACTGATCTGCTTTTGCAGCTCTTGATTAATCTTAAGGTTTTCAGTGATCACTGTGTCGTCCAGAAAGTTTTCCAAATCACTCTTTGCATCTTCCTGATTGTTAGTTTCTGCTTTGCCCTTCTTGTTCCCGGCAAAACCACTTTCCACTTTTGACTCTTGATTCTGCTTTGCATCTTCACTCACTACAGTGTCCTCTTCCTCCTCTTCAGTTTCTTGGACAATGCAATTCTCCATCACAGTTTTCTCGTTCATTCCTCTGCTTGGCTTTATTAAAAGTTTGAAAGCCAGGGGGAGGCCACTGATAATCGTACACAGATGTATTTACCCGTATAGGCCACAGACAGGCAGACAGACTGGTGTCCTGCCCTGATCCATGAAAGTGTGAACAGCTGGGCTCTTAAAAGCAGTTTGTATAGCTTATCGGTTGCTAGGAGATGTTGGAAAAAATACGCGAGATCTGATATGTCAAACTGTGATCATATCAATAATAACAATAATAATAAATTACATTTACAGCACCTTGTGAAAGTATTCATCCCCTTTGCTGTTTGTCCTGTTTTGTTGCATTGCAAAATGGAATTCAAATGGATTGTTAAGGGGTTAGCACCATTTGATTTACACAACATGCCTACCACTTTGAAGGTGCAAAATATTCTTATTGTGACATAAACAATAATTAAGACAAAAAACAGACATCTTGAGTGTGCATAAGTATTCACCCCCAAACATCAGTACTTTGTAGAGCCCCCCCTTTTGCTGAAATTCCACCTGCAAGTCTTTTGTCGAATGTCTCTATTACACGTGTCGTGTACTCTTTGTATTATTTGACAGGAACTATCTGGCATACTGTATATATATATATATATACACACACACCTAAAGGATTATTAGGAACACCATACTAATATGGTGTTTGATCCCCTTTCGTCTTCAGAACTGCCTTAATTCTACGTGGTATTGATTCAACAAGGTGCTGAAAGCATTCTTTAGAAATGTTGGCCCATATTGATAGGATAGCATCTTGCAGTTGATGGAGATTTGTGGGATGCACATCCAAGGCACGAAGCTCCCGTTCCACCACATCCCAAAGATGCTCTATTGGGTTGAGATCTGGTGACTGTGGGGGCCATTTTAGTACAGTGAACTCATTGTCATGTTCAAGAAACCAATTTGAAATGATTCGAGCTTTGTGACATGGTGCATTATCCTGCTGGAAGTAGCCATCAGAGGATGGGTACATGGTGGTCATGAAGGGATGGACATGGTCAGAAACAATGCTCAGGTAGCCCGTGGCATTTAAACGATGCCCAATTGGCACTAAGGGGCCTAAAGTGTGCCAAGAAAACATCCCCCACACCATTACACCACCACCACCAGCCTGCACAGTGGTAACAAGGCATGATGGATCCATGTTCTCATTCTGTTTACGCCAAATTCTGACTCTACCATTTGAATGTCTCAACAGAAATCGAGACTCATCAGACCAGGCAACATTTTTCCAGTCTTCAACTGTCCAATTTTGGTGAGCTCGTGCAAATTGTAGCCTCTTTTTCCTATTTGTAGTGGAGATGAGTGGTACCCGGTGGGGTCTTCTGCTGTTGTAGCCCATCCGCCTCAAGGTTGTGCGTGTTGTGGCTTCACAAATGCTTTGCTGCATACCTCGGTTGTAATGAGTGGTTATTTCAGTCAAAGTTGCTCTTCTATCAGCTTGAATCAGTCGGCCCATTCTCCTCTGACCTCTAGCATCAACAAGGCATTTTCGCCCACAGGACTGCCGCATACTGGATGTTTTTCCCTTTTCACACCATTCTTTGTAAACCCTAGAAATGGTTATGCGTGAAAATCCCAGTAACTGAGCAGATTGTGAAATACTCAGACCGGCCCGTCTGGCACCAACAACCATGCCACGCTCAAAATTGCTTAAATCACCTTTCTTTCCCATTCTGACATTCAGTTTGGAGTTCAGGAGATTGTCTTGACCAGGACCACACTCCTAAATGCATTGAAGCAACTGCCATGTGATTGGTTGATTAGATAATTGCATTAATGAGAAATTGAACAGGTGTTCCTAATAATCATTTAGGTGAGTGTATGTGATATATATATAGGTGTATACACAGTATAGTCAGTCAGTCATTTTCCAACCTGCTATATCCTAACACAGGGTCACGGGGGTCTGCTGGAGCCAATCTCAGCCAGGAACATACCCTAGGCAGGGTGCCAGCCCACCGCAGGACACACACCCACACACCAAGCACACACTAGGGACAATTTAAGATCACCAATGCACCTAACCTACATGTCTTTGGACTGTGGGAGAACCCTGAGGAAACCCACGCAGACACGGGGAGAACATGCAAACTCCCGGGAGGATCCGGGAAGCGAACCCGGGTGTTCTTACTGTGAGGCAGCAGCACTACCACTGCGCCACCGTCCTGCCCCTACACAGTATACAAGGTGTTTTATTATTTATTTTTATTTTCACTCCACTTCAACAATTTGGACCATATTGTTAAGTCCATCACAAAGTGTATATATCACTTTTCTCATGACTCAAGGAGCCACTTCAATCACCAGAAATTTACAGCATCCACCTAGACCAGGAGTAGACCTGGAGGGCCGCAGTGGCTGCAGGTTTTTATTCTAACCCTTTTCTAAATTGGTGACCAGTTTTCACTGCTAATTAACTTCTTTTCCCTTCATTTTAATAGCCCTGTTTTTAAGGATCCAGTCCTCTGAATTTATTCCTTTCTTCATTAAGTGACAGCCAAACAGAAATGAGATGTGACCGGCTAAATTGGGATTTCAAACTCCAACCAACTTCACTCCAAACAATCTCTCAAGCCGATTCTTGCTGTTAGTTAAACTCATTATTTAATTCCATGGCTTGTTGCTGCTCTCATTCTGCCACAGCAGACATTTCCAAAACTGTTGATTTTTCTGTTTTTTCTAAGAACACCGTCAAGATGTTTTGGTGACCTGAGAGATCAGCCTTAGTGAGACCGTCACCTTTCTTTATTTTCAGATATTGTGTGATGGGAACAGATGAGCTGGTCATGTGTTTTGTGTCTCATTATTGTTTGGCTTCTAATTAAGGAAAAAGAGACAACTAAGGGTCCTGAGTCAAGTCAATTAAAACTAAAGAAAAATAAGTTAATTAGCAGCAAAAAACTGGTCCCTAATGAAGAAGATGGTTAGAATGAAAACCTGCAGCCACTGCGGCCCTCCAGGACCAGATTTTGACACCCGTGACCTAGATGATGTGATGGCAGCCATTCTTGCACCAGTATGTTCACCACACATTAGCTATTAGGTGATGGAGGGGGCGGGGGAAGAGACAGCCAATAAGAATAGACAAGGCTGTGATGGCCAATAAAGCCATGACATCAGGGAATAATACCCTATTCCAGGGGTGGCGAACTCCAGGCCTGGAGTGCCGCAGTGGCTGCAGGTTTTCATTCTAACCCTTTTCCTAATCAGTGACCAGTTTTCACTGCTAATTAACTTTTCCCCATCACTTTAATAGCCCTGTTAGAAGAGTTCAGACCTCTGAATTGATTCCCTTCTTCATTAAATGACAGCCAAGCAGAAATGAGAAGTAAAACGAGCTAACAGATGACCAGCTAAACTGGGGCTTCAAACTCCAACCAATTTCACCTTAATCACTTTCTTAATGAGAAGCCGATTCTTGCTGTTAATTAAACCCGTTATTTAATTCCATGGCTTGTTGCTGCTCTCATTCTGCCACAGCACACATTTCGAAAACTGTTGTTTGTCTGTCCTTTCTTACAGCACCAATGTCAAAATGTTTTAGTGACCTGAGAGATCAACCTAACCAAGACCATCACCTCTCTTTAATTTCAGGTATTGTGTGATGGGTACAGGGGAGCTGGTCATGTGGTGGCTTGTTTTGTGTCTCATTATTGTTTGGCTGCTAATTAAAGAAAAAGAAATAGCTATGGGGCCTGAGTCAAGATAATTAAAAGAAGTAATCAGCAGCAAAAACTGGTCACTAATTAAGAAGATGGTAAGAATGAAAACTTGCAGCCACTGCAGGCACTCGAGGCCTGGAGTTCGCCACCCCTGCCCTACTCTTTTGGAAAGATGTCCAGGGATCTTTTATTACCAGTAAGGAACTTGGGTTTATGTCTCCTCTGAATTTTTACACTGATCAGGGGCATTGGGATCCACACACAGGCCACAAGGCAGTCAGTCGTGATGGCCTCACCAACACCTCTTTCAGTAGCAACCCAAGCTTTTCAATAATGGTCTCCCATTAGAGTGCTAGCTGCACCCAGATATGCTAAGCAATATGGCTGCATTTCAGATCAAGATCATGATCAAGATCACCAGGCTCCTAAGCCAACAGAGCTTCTTGTTAGTTTTTTTTTATTATAATACATTAATGCAATCCTAGCATGACATAACATTATCAAATATGCTTAATTAATTCAGAATCATGAGCAACCACAGACTTGTCCCACACAACTGGGCACAAGGTAGGAAAAAATCCTAGACTGTGTATGAGGCCATTGCAGGGTCCTCTCACACACAGCCACCCACCCAGACTCATAGTGACATGGGGTTGATTCAGAGTCCCAATTAACCCCAGATGCATGACACCAAGTCAGTAGAATGGAAGACAATCGAGAATCCACGAAATCATTACAGAGGGACTTAGCCAGCTTATAGGCTTGAACAGTTTCATGGCAGATGAAATTTAATGCAAGTAAACATAAAGTCTTTCACATAGGAAGAAGAGATGTTACTTTTTTTTGTAATCAATTTTTTTATTGTATTTAACAAGATTTAAAAAAGAAACCAATGTTCCAAAAAGAAAATCAATCAGCATATGAACTAAACATGGTGACCCTCACCCACCAGTCCTAACCCATCCTATGTCTTGTGTCTTACCACAGCACTACACTTGACCCAGAGAGTGACTGCACCACACTTCCATCCACATAAAGGACTTAACTGTGGGAGCATCTGAATGCCATCTATATACGTCGATCAGCCACAGCATTAAAACCAAATGTCTAATATTGTTTAAGTCATCCCTTGTGCCACCAAAAGAGCTCTGACTCATCAAGGCTTGGACTGAAGATGTCCTGTGGTATCTGGCATCAAGATGTTAGCAACAGATCCTTCAAGTTCTGTAAGTTGCATGGTTGGTCCTCCATGGATAGGACTTGTTTTTCCCAGCACATTCCACAGATGCTCGATCAGATTGAGATCTGGGGAATTTGGAGGCCAAGTCCACACCTTGAACTATTTGTCATGTTCCTCAAACAATTCTTGAACAATTTTTGCAGTGTGGATGAACACATTATCTGGCTGAAAGAGGACACTGACCTCAGGCCATACCGTTGCCATGAAGTGGTGTACGTACAATACAATACAATACAATTCATTTTTGTACAGCCCAAAATCACACAAGAAGTGCCATAATGGGCTTTAACAGGCCCTGCCTTTTGATAGCCCCCCAGCCTTGACTCTCTAAGAAGACCAGGAAAAACTCCAAAAAAAAACCCATGTAGTGAAAAAATGGGAGAAACCTTGGGAAAGGCAGTTCCAAGAGAAACACCTTTCCAGGTAGGTTGGGTGTGCAGTGGGTGTCAAAAAAATGGGGTAAATACAACACAATACACAGAACAGAGCACAAATAATCGTCAATACAGTATAAAAAGTATGGAGCAGAATTTAACAGTGGATGACATCACATAATATGATTTGGATTTGTTTAGAGTCCTGGAGACCTCAGCCATCAAGCTGCCTCCCCCAGTTGGCCATTCCACAGCTGGGACAGTGCTGGGCCAGCCAATTCGATGAACTTTATCTCAGGCAGGGAAAACAACTTGGCAGGTGGGCAGTGGCACCAAGTGCCACATTTGAATACTGAGAAGAGAAACAGAATAGGTGAGGGTTAGTAACAAATTATGTTTTAGTGATAATGACTAGCAACAGAGATGCAGTCTGTACAGTTAATCAGCAGCTCTAGTCAGGGTGTGCTAAACTGAAGTAGTGAGTCTTCAGCCGGGATTTGAAAACTGAGACTGAAGGGGCATCTCTTATAGTAGCAGGCAGTCCATTCCACAGTTTAGGGGCCCTGTAACTAAAAGCTTGACCTCCCACTGTTATTTTATTAATCCTTGGAATCATAAGCAGACCGGCATCTTGAGATCTTAATGTGCGCTCTGGTTTGTAAGTCTAAAACAATCTTTAGGTAGGTGGTACATGTCAAAGTAATATCCACATGAATGCCATGCATTCCCAGCAAAACATTTCCCAGAACATCACACTGCCATCGTCAGCTTGCCTTCTTCTCACAGTGCATCCTGCTGCCATGTCTTCCCCAGGTAAACTATGCACATGCACCCAGCCGTCCACATCTCTCTATTATAAAAGAAAATCTTGAGACGAGACTTTTGCCAAGAGATTTTGTCAAGTCCCGCCCTCCTCTAAACCATTTACAACCACGCCCACGCCCCTCTCACCTCTCGTGAATGCTTTTGACAGACACAGTTCCTGCACTCTCAGCTCTTATAAATGTTTATGTTTTTCTCACTTTAAGTTCTCAATAAAAGAAGACTTATTATGTTGAAATCTTATTGATGAATTTCATCCCAAAGGGTTATCAACAGAATAAATAATTACACGGGCAATCCTAGCACCGAGAAGCGATGAAGTCACACGAATTAACGCGAAAATTGTCAATCGGTTACATGGCAATGACATGTAAACTTTTAACAGGCAACAAGAAAGGTAACGTAGTACATCTTCCGTGGATAACATTAGACACCAAAGGAGATCTTGATATGCCATTCGTATTAAAACGTTTACAGTTTCCCGTTTAAATAGCTTTTGCTATGACAATTAACAAATCACAGGGACAAACATTCGAAAAAGTCGGTTTATTTATTAGAGAGAAAGAAACAATATTCACTCACGGGCAGTTATACGCATTTTCACGATTTAAGTCCAAACACGGAATCAAAATTCAGTGCGATATTGACGAAAAGTTAATTAAAAAAATTGGTTTTACTGATGTTTTACAGTAAAAGTATAAGTTTAAAAATGATTTGTTTGTTAATTTCAAAGCCAAAAGGAACAAAAACATACAGTATAACGCAACGAATACCTCTAACGCAACATGAAAAATAATTTTCTTTCAATTTATTACATGTAACTATTTTTTACTATGGTTAATTACTCTCTGTAATGTAAAATAGTTAGTTCAATTATGCATATGTAACAATTCCCATGGAAAAAAAAATTTTAAATTGTACATCCGCTTCCCCATACTCAAGTGGCAGAGCTGTGACTTGACGCGTAGCGCCCAAATGGTGGTTGCTGAGTGAAGCAAGCAGGGCGAAGAGCCCCCTAGTGATCTAAAAGGAAATGTGATTCATCAGACTAGGCCATCTTCTTCCATTGCTCCAGTTCTGACCCTCACATGACCACATATGGTGGTGGACAGGAATCAGCATGGACACTCTGATCGGTCTGCGGCCTATGCAGCCAGCCTCTTAGGTAGCAAGCTGTGATGAACTGTGTGCTCTGACACCTTTGTCTCTTGGCCAGCATTACTTTTTTTCAGCAATTTGTGCTACAGTAGCTATTTAGTGGGATCAGACCTGACAGGCTAGCCTTCACTCCCCACACATCATTGAACCTTGGGCATCCATAAACTATTGCCAGTTCACCAGTTGTCCTTTCTTGGACCTCTTTTGGTAGGTACTAACCACTGCATACCAAGAACACCCTACCAGACCTGCGGTTTTAAAGAAATTCTGACGCAGTCATCTCGCCATTATAATTTGGCTTTTGTGAAAGTCGCTGAGATCCTTACATTTGTCCATTTTCCTGCTTCCAACTCATCACCTTCAAAGAACTGACTGTTTACTTGCCGACTAATATGTCTCATCACTTATCAGGTGCCATTGTAATGAGACAATCAATGTTATTTATGTCAGTGGGTTTAATGTTGTATCTGATCGGTTTATAAAAATTAGTAAGTAAAATGAGTAAATTAGTAAAACACTGCTTATGGTTTACAAAGCCTTAAATAATTTTGCTTCATCCTATATCTCAGAATGTCTTTCACCTTACACTCCAAGTCGTAACCTTAGATCTTCAAATGAATATCTGCTTATAATTCCAAGAGCTAAACTTAAAACAAGTGGCGAGGGGGCCTTCTGCTGTTATACACCTAAAATGTGGAATAGCTGATCGATAGGAATTCACCAGGCTAATACGGTAGAGCACTTTAAAAAAACTGCTAAAATCACATTACTTTAACATGGCCTTCTCATAGCTTCATTTAAGTGTAACCCTGATATTCTGTATATGCATTTAATTATCATTTTTTCATGGCTCCACAATCCATACTAACCCCTACTTTCTCTGCTGTTCTTTTTCCAGTTTTCTGTGGTGCCAATCTGCGCCACCACCACCTGATCAGGGCACCATGCAGTCTCTGAAGTCCACATGACCATCATCATCTAATTCTTCCACGTGAAGCTTGAAAACCATGAGGAGAGATGGAGATTATTAATGTTAGGTAGAATGCCCAGTGGGGGCTGGCTGGGTGGTCTTGTGGCCTCGGAATCCCTGCAGATTTATTTTTTTTCTCCAGCCCTCTGGAGTTTTTTTTTTGTTTTTTCTGTCCTCCCTGGCCATTGGACCTTACTTTATTCTTTGTTAATTAGTGTTGCCTAACTTTATTTTTATATTTTTTTCTTTTTTCTTTCTTCATCTTGTAAAGCACTTTGATCTACATCATTTGTATGAAAATGTGCTCTAGAAATAAATGTTGTTGCTGTTGTTGTAAGTCTTCTCTGTCTGTCACACAAAATGTCACACACCCCTGGCCTTTGAAGCTTCATCTTGGTTTCAATCAACAGCTTATGCTGTGACACATGCAATGAGGCCCCTGGTTTTCATGATTGTGGGAGAGAAGCACCAAAATTGGGGTTCAAGTGCCCCTCACGACTGGCACAAATGTAGTGGCATGCATTACCTTACAGGATATGCACAGCTGAATACACCACCGTGCTACTCGTGACAAGTATTGCTGACCAATGACAGAAGTGGTATGCCGCAAAGTAGGCTTTAGGTCCTTCATACAACTGCCACAGACACAACAGCACACCAGAAGTCACAGGATGTGTATGGTCACACACCCCAGAGTGCTGCCTCATATATACCTGGCACAAGAAGTGCAACCTGCGGTGGGTTGGCACCCTGCCCGAGATTGGATTCCTGCCTTGTGCCCTGTGTTGGCTGGGATTGGCTCCAGCAGACCCCCATGACCCTGTGTTTGGATTCAGCGGGTTGGAAAATGGATGGATGGATGGAGAAGTGCAGCTGACCAAAAACACAGCTGCTCTGAGAACAAACATGATTTGGTCATGGTAGCCACGATTTAACCCTTCAACACTCTATGCACGAGCTCACACAGCACTGACAGGCAAGACATACCATTCTACATGGTTGACATGCCAAGTACGGTCAAGTGATGGCACTTCAGGTCGGACACAAAACCAGCTTCTATAACTCGAGACCCTTACAGTAATCTCACCAGTGTGACCGGGATTGCTTGCTTTTATGAACACTGCATGCACCACCTGCTCCGACTTGCATTCAGGCCACACACTGACATGCCAACAGGTTTTAAATTACCTTAATACAATCGCCAATTTACGTTTATCACTTTAAGAGTTAAATAAACTCTTAAATATTATTTAGAAAGGATATAGCGATTTTATGGTGTATATCCACCTAACAAGGTTTAGAAAATAAGATCATAACCACTGTCACACACGTGCGATTAGGAGACACCTAAAGGGCTTGAGTAAATGTAATACTACACCAGACCAGGGGTTGGTGGAGTGTGCTGACTGTCTCTCTCAGTTCCTTGCAGACCATTCCCGGGAAATCTCGGCAGGTCCCGGCACCTCTGATAATGTCACTTCCGGCTCTGGCACCTCTGATGACGTCACTTCCGGCTCTGGCACCTCTGATGACGTCACTTCTGCCTCCAGCAAAGATGACATCATTTCCTCCACCAGCCCTTAAAACCGCCATCTTACCTCCAAGTATTCAGTTCTGTTTTAGACTCAGTCTTGTGAACATCTCTTTTCAATAATTTTGAAACTTTTGCAGCCAGGATATAATATACGGGTGGCTGCCCCAAACCTTTATAATATCTGGGGTGTATTTCTTCTCACACCACTCAAAACATCTGACGTTAACCTGGAGGCTATCAACTACAAACTTACTAAACTTGCTAGTTGTGTAAATTGGTCCTGTTGGAGAAACATGTGAACAATATCAAAATAATCTTGAAAAATAATTGGGCTTTGAGGAAAGATTTCTCTGATTCCTGGCTTTGACCTTGGCCTTTACCGTGACAATCGCACCTTCGGTTCCTTTTCGATATTTGTCCTCGGTCTTTGTTTGGACGGAGCACCAGAGCAGGCGAGCACTGGTCTGGTTTTGGATATCTTGAAGCCTGCAGCCCTTTTTGTCATTTTGTATGCAATAAGTCCCAACACTTTCTTCTTCCTGGGGAGCGTGGCAATAACCTGAGCGTTCAGGATGATAACCCTTCCTCCCACAGATCCATAATATTTACTGCCAGTTGCAACACAAATAATCACAAACAAGAGGGATTCCTTTGTACATACTTCACGTTTATTAAAATTATCCAAAAGAACACACCATACACTTTGTAACTACCCATAGAAATGAGGTATGAAAAATGAGATCCCCTTAATATCTTTTTGCTTTCTCCTAGATAACAATGAGATCAGAAAGAAGTAAAATGGAGACATGTTCTTTTGTCTCCTATTTATCAGATTTTTCACCCGAGACAAAATATCCCGGGATCCTCACAAGTGTCTCCTCTCGAGTCTCAGCAAAGTCACACTAAGGGCTCAGATTTTCCAAGTAGTGTCTTGACATGATTGTTTGAAGTTTGAAAATATTTGCATTGTCTGCTCAGTAGCATATGGTGAAATATATGGGCAGTTGTGTGTTGCAATAAAACACTTCACTATGATTACAAAACTATAGTACTTGCTTCTGGGTAATACTATTAGTTGGTCTAATTTATATTGCTATGCTCCAATTAGATTATACTCTTTCTAGAAGAAAAGGCTTGCAGTGTGGCCTAGTGGTTAAAACTTTGGGCTTCAGACCGCAAAGTTATGAGTTCAGATCCCACTGCTGACACCATGTAGCCAACTCACTTCACCCATTGGTGCTCCAATAGGAAAAATAAAAGAAATGGAACCAATGAAATCTCAAATGTTATATGTCAGCTTGGATAAATGCATCAGTCCAATAATAAGTAAAAGTTATGGAGACTTGAAAGAGGTTAAAACAAGATTAGGACTCCCATAACACCCTTTACAAACCAAATTCTCAATTTTGATAATTTTTACCTCTGTTGTATATCATGGCTCCTTTTTATCTAAAGCTATTTCTCCTCAGCAATTTTAGGAGAAACATCTGTGACAAAGTTGTTCCTTAAATGAAATATAAATGTGAATCTCTTTAAAATCTCATGAGCCATCAAAGATCAACCTTTGAGCAGTGACATTGTCCTATGGGTAGCTGGTATAGTAAAGAGGTGTACAGCAATGGTACTTTTTAACTCAAAACATGCTATGTAAATGGCAGGAAAATGAGAAAATAAAATTCATGGCAAACATCATAACACCAGTGATGCCGTGGCTTGTGAGTGTAACACTACTGGTGGTTAAATTATTGCCTTTTCCTTAAGAACTGTTACATTACACTTTAGAAGCTTTGAATGAACTGTTCAATTCCTCTCTCTGTGAGAACATTCAGGGAAGCTGGCATGGAGAGAACAAGCAAAGCGTATGTTGTTCAGCTTTCTTTCATGCATTGAGTCCACCTTCACCTCCTCTTCCAACTTTTTGGCATCATCATCAGCCTTGCAATGCCTGCGTCTGCAATTTCTAATCTGATCTTCTACAGTTGGTGCAGGGATTCCATGTGCAGTTATCAGTTTCATTGCATATTCATAGAAGAGAGAGAAAGAAAGAAGTCAGAATTACCATTTGTCTTTTTTGATTTTCAACATGTGGCACCCTTAAGAAGCCATTAGGAAAGGTCACTCGGTCGTCGAGCTACTGCATATCAGTTGTGTGTTTTTAATGAGCTTCGATTAATGTGTTTTTGTTTTAAAGGGGTCTCTGAATCTATCAGGGTTCTACTGGGTCTCTGTCACTGACTTTAGTTGTATTTTTTTGTTTAATTTCTTTCTGAATTATGTTTTCAGTTTTGCTATTTTTTTGTATCAGTTCCTGTATTATTTAATTTTTTTTCCCTTTCTCCCTGTTATGGTGCATAAAATCTACAAATTATTGTCTACATTTTTATTATTATATTTTGCTCAATCCCAAAAAGATGAATTCAGATGCAGGACACTTGTATAGGCATTATAATAAAAAGGCATATTCTCTTCCTTACACCTCACTTTTATAACAGTTGTTCAAAGCATAGTGCTAAAATGGTTTTACAGCCTGGGAAAGGAAGACTGAGCCGATACCTCAGGATATTGATTACTTTATGGAAGGACATCTGGGACAACAATTTGGTTTACAGCCTGGGAAAGGGGGACATGGCAATGTTTTAGGCAACATCAAAAAACTTTATTTTCTGGGAAAAGATAGATTAAAGAGTTTGAGCAAAATTCATCCATCATATTGACAGCCAGTCAATCAGGTTGCATGCAACAATCATGTGTTGTGAAACCATGGCATGAAACTTTACAATAAATATGTCTCATTTGAAAGCAACATCAGAAAAGAAACAGCGACGACGGAAGAGTGACGTCAGAGAAGAAAACAAAGACACGTATGACCAGTTTTCATCTGATCGTTAGTTAACAGCATTTTTAATGAACATCGATTGCTAAATCAAATGCCGCCCTGCGACATTCATCCTTGTCATCTCTACTTTTTTTTGTAAGCTTTTTCTAAAGACTATATATCCAGACTTCTCTATCAGTCCTATTTTCTATTATTCTTTGTTCCAGTGGTGGTATTATTATTCTTGTAAGAAATACCATGCTGCTTTTAGCTTTCTATGCTTTGTCTTAATGTCTATAGAGTGATTGAAGTAATAAGTTAGATTTCTTTGAGCACCTGGTGCAGCCGGAGATTTGCCTTTATCTCTGTGCTGCAAGGTTTATTAAGGCTGCGAGTGAGAGCTCCACTCAATAGTAGGGAAAAGTATGTAAAGTAAGGTATTCTTGGCTGATAAATGGCCTATAGTCAAGAGTGCTGAGCCTTTGTATTTTTAAATGTATTCTTGTAGACCAAAAGTAATATTTAGGTCTGAGATATCATTAAAACATTGTATGTTGTTTGTGCCGATAATAAGTAAGTCTCTTGAAGTACTGAGAGAGTGACAGGCTGTGTTATTCCTAAAGCACTTGTGAGGTTTAAAGTGTTAGTGGTTAATCAGTGTGCGTGTGCGTGTCATTCATGGGGCACTGTTGTGGTTAGGGTCTGTGTGTAAGCATATAGCTATGTATGTGTGTGTTAATCTTAAAGTGCAACAGTAGACCAACCCGATAACGAACTTGACGAGTACACTTACCCTTGAGAAAACAGGTAAAGAGTAAGTAGAGGGAAATACTATGATAATACATTCCCTTTAAATTGAGACTATAGGTGTGGGGTCCCCAATGAATCTGGATTGCGATTGTTGGGGCAGCAACCTTAGACACCCACATTCAAGGATCCTTGTTGCTCAGCTTCTTCACTGGGGCATTGAGTCTGAGTTCTTCTTTCCTTGGGACTTCCCTTCTATGAGTGTAGCCAGATTCTTGAAAAAGTAAACAGTTTTGTTTTTCTTATTGTGAATTTTGCTTTTTAAGGAAGAAAAAAAAATGGATTTTAGATTTGCATTTTTATCTTCCCTCCCAAAGTATTAAGATTAATTGACAGATATTGTTCCAGTTATTAAATTAGATTTTTCAGAGCTTTAATTTTGGATTTTTGTTCTTGCATTTCTAGTATTAAAAAAAAAAAATCGTGGAAGGCTTGGAAGGAGATGATACGTGATTTTCTCTGAGACATTTTAATGTCTCACAAGACAAGGCAGTGAGACAAAAGGACAGCTGCTGTACCGGCTTTTAAATGATCAATGTGCAGCACGACAAGCAGAACATGCAGCTCGGCAGCGGCAAGCCAGTAGCTGATCCGACCGCATCTTCTTAGCGTGCGTTTAGCCCTCTCTCTTCACAACGTGAGCGGCAAGAGACGCGAAGTGGCTGGCACATAGCTTGCCCTCTTGGGGGTGGGCAAGTGAAGCGAGAAGGGGGAAAAGCCCCCTAGTAATCATTAGTAAAATCTTTGTATTAATCATTGTAACATCTGTTTTATTTTGTTTTTAAATGCTGTCTTGGATGGCATGCGTGGTGCTCAGATGGGTTCCACTCCCTTACCTGGCTGGGAGGACATAGAAATGACTAAGAAAGGAAGCAAGTCAGGATGTTCCCTGACTCAGCCAGAAGCTTGGCAGAAGATGCCAGTGTGGAAGGAAATTCTCTGGTGAAGCCAAAGGTTTGAGGTGTGCCACTGTGATCTGCAAGGTTTAGTTCAAAGTTCATTATTTTGCTCAACGTGGGTAACTAAGGCCATGAATAGACACAGCTGAAGCTATGCCAACCAGCTCACAGGGAGAAAACATAACTGCCATTTTTTGTGATTTTAAACATTAATTTCATCTTGTTCTTATGACACCATTAGTGCTCCCTCATCCCTGACCTGAAATGGAAACTATACAAATTGGATAAAATAAATTCCAAAGTCCAGTCCTTCTACATTGTTGTGATAGCCCTAAAAAATGATGAAATGAAAAGCAATTGTCCTCTGTAGACCTGCATGCCTTTGAGCTGTCATAAAATAAAGCAAAGCAAGTGTGAAAAGAGATCAAGCATTGCTTATTCTACAAAGATCTTCTAAAATGGCCTGGACAAATTTGTTGTGCACCTCTAGAAAAGATCATAAATAGTTGGATTAGTGTTATTTTTCAAACTCGCTGTTTTCTTGAATTTGTATCACACACATGTCCAATCGTGCAATCAGACATTTAGCCTACTTAAATGGAGTCGTCACTCTGATGTTTGGTGGCATTGTGTGTCCCACACTGAACATGATACAGAGAAAGGAAAGGAGAGAGTTGTGTGAGGAGATCAGAAAGAAAATGACAGACAAGCATGTTAAAGGCAAAGGCTAGAAGATCACCATCTACAAGCAGCTTGGTGTTCCTGTGACAACAGTTGCAAATATTATTAAGACATTTAAGGTCCATGGGGCTGCAGCTAACCTCCCTGAACGTGACCCCAGAATGGTCAGAAGGATAGTGAGAACGGAAGACAAAAAGTCAAGGACAATTTCCAAAGAGATACAAGCTGATCTCTAAGGTCAAGGTCCATCAGTGTCTCATCAAACCATCCATTGTATTTTGAGTGACGGTGGGCTCAATAGAAGAAGACTCAGGAGGACTCCACTGTTGAAAGAAAGCCATAAAAATGCCAGACTAGAATTTGCTGAACTACATATTGACAAGCCACAGTGCTTCTGAGAGAATGTGCTTAGGACAGATGAGACAAAACTGGAGCTTTCTGTCAAGTCACATCAGCTCGATGTCCACAGACATGAAAATAAAACTTTCAAAAAATGAACACCACCACACCACACCTACTGTGAAACATGAAGTTATGTTTTTGGGCTGCTTTGCTGTATCTGGCACAGGAGGCCTTAAATATGTGAAGGGAACAATGAAATCTCAACACCATCAAGACATTCTGGAACAAAACCTACTGCCCAGTGTCAGAAAGTTCTGTCTCAGTAACAGGTCATGGATTGCTCTAAAGTCCAAAGGCGGTGTGCTTCCCACCATTGCAGCCAAAACTTACCATTGTGCTTAGTGATCTTAGGCTTATGTGCAGCTGCTCGGCAATCTAAACCCATTTCATTAAGCTCCAGATGCACAGTTCTTGAGCTGAAGTTGTTTCCAGAAGCAGTATGGAGCTCTATTTTGAGTGATGCCACAGAGGATAAGTAGCTTTTACATACTCAGGGGCTCTGATCTGTGATTTTGTGTGGTCTATCACTTCATGGTTGAATTGTTCTTGCTGCTTGATGCTTCCACTTCACAATAATAACACAGTTGACCAAAGCTGATCTAGCAGAGCAGAAATTTCACGTTCTGACTTATGGTAAAGGTGGCCTCCTATGACAATGCCACGTTTAAAGTCACTGAGCGCTTCAAGATGACCCAACATTTGTCACTGGAGATTGCATGGCTATTTGCTTGAGTTTATGCACTTGATAATAATGGGTGCAGCTGAAGCACCAGAACTCAATAATTGGGAAGGGAGTCCACATATTTTTGGCCATAGAGTTTATAGTCAGTTTTAGGAAAACACTTTGCACGATCAGTGTATCACAAGGCAAAAAGGTAATTAAAGTGAAGGCTTCTCATTTCTCCTTAGTGATGAAAAGCCAACCATATGGAATCGGGTTTGTGTGTTTACTGGTAAGCCTAAGCACAGTCAACATCAATATTTTATTATTATTAGTAGTAGTAGTAGAAATACTCTTTCCAGACTTACTACTTTTGGTTTGCTTTCTGCTAGAGGAATCCATTTCTAGTCTTCATAGTCAAGCTGATTCACAACAGAAGAGTTATGTGTGTGCCAACTGCAAACTGAGCCATACTGGCTGTCTGCTGCCAGCCTTCAGGTTCAAACAGGTATATTCAGTTAAGTTGTCATCTAAAACAATTAAAAGAAAGCACATTTTAGTTCAGAGTCAAGTATGTCCCCAAACCATTTCTAGAATTTGATCAGCTTGACGAGACAGAGCTCACTTCTGGGCCAGTGTGAGGTTTGCAGTTTCTCTTTGTGTCTGCACTGATTTCATTCACACATCATATAGATTGGTGTGTTCGATTAATTGGCCCAATTTTTGAATGAATGTGAGCAAGTGCAGACACAATTTACTGTACCTAATGCCTATATTGGGATTTTAGCTTTGTAACAGAAGTTTTTAATCTTAGGAACCTAATAAGAATATTAGTGCCATACTAAGACTCATACAAAAGATTATTACTATAATCAGAGCAAAGCCACACACAAATAACAATGGCCATATCTACTATATAATAAAACGCTAATCTCTGCTTGTGTTTCTGGTCCCTTCAAGCCATCTGATTGGTGAATTTGATTTTGTTCTGATTGGTCAGTTTTGATTTGGTTGCTTAGTCAAACATGATTTAGACCTGAAGCACCAGGCAAGAAAGACTGAGACATACAAGGATACTAAAGAATAACACAGAAGGAATGCTGAGAGTCTCCTTCATAGACGGCAAATATTCATAATAACAGGAGCGGTGTTTTCACACCAGGTAATGGGTGGGTGTCAACCTATGGTAGTTGTGAAAAAACAGGCAGAAGGTGAGCAACAAAAAGCAGGCTTTACAGGAACACAATCGGGAGAGGAAGCTCCAGTCAAGAGAGGTTGAGAATCATAACGATACCTAGTAGAGGTGTAGGATGAACACTGGGAGTCACCTTCAAAGATAGGAAGTGTTCACTAGAATAGAACTGATGTTTTCACAGCGGGTAAAGGGGAGCTCGTCTTCCATTGGTGGTAGTCAAAAAGCAGGCAGGAGGCAAGTAACACGCCTCAAAATAACTGAGAAGCTGGCTCTACAGGAACGTGATTGACATAGAAAACACTGATTAAGACAAGGTGAAGGATACCAAAGAGAGGCATAGAAAGAATGCTTGGGGGAACACGTAAGGCAAGAGAGATTGAGACATGTCAGGATACCAAAGAGAGACTTGTGAGCAAAGCTGCAGGTCCATATAGGACAAGAGAGGTTGGATACTGAGTAAAGGCATAGGAGGAATGCTGAGAGTCACCTTCAAACACAGGAAGTATTTACAAGAATATGGATGATGTTTTCACAGCAGCTACCATTGATGGTAGTCAAAAAGCTAACAGGAGTTGAGAAACGTGTCTTGAAATGACAGAAGCTGAAATGTAAGCTTTACAGGAACCTAATTGAGAGAGGAAGTGCTGGTTGAGAGAGGTTGAGACACATAAGGATACTGAGGAGAGGTGTAAGATGAATACTGAGAGTCTCCTTCAAGGACAGGAAGTATTTTGTATTCACAGCTGGTAATGGTGGGTCTGTCTACCTTCGGTAGTAGTGAATAAGCAGAAAGGAGGTGAGCAACATGCCATGAAATGATGGAGTCTGAAAATCAGGCTTTCTAGGAACATGATCTATAGAGGAAGCACCACTCAAGAGAGGTTGAGAAACACAAGGATACCAAGTAGAGGCCTAGGATGAACACTGAGAGTCACCTTTAAAAAAGGGAAGTATTCCCAGGAATACAAATGATGTTTTCAGAAAGGGTAATTGGGGACTTGCTACCTTTGGTTTTAGTCAAAAAGTGGACAGGAAGTGAGAAATGGGCCTAAAAATTAATGAGTCTGAGAAACAGGCTTTAAAGGAACAGGATTGACAGAGGAAGCACCCTCCAAGACAGGTTAAAACACACAAGGATACCAAAGAATGGCATAGAATGAATGCTGGGGGCACATGCAAGGCAAGAGAGGTTGTACCGAGAAGAGATGCAGGAGGAATGCTTCAGGTCCATGTAGGACAAAAGAGGTTAAGACACACAAGGATACTAAGGAAATACATAAGAGGAATGCTGAGACTCACCTTCAGACACAGGAGGTATTCACAAGAATATGGAGGATGTTTTCACAGCAGGAATTGAGGGCCTGTCTACCATTAGTGGTATTCAAAAAGCAGATGGGAGGAAGGTAAGGTGCCTTGAAATAACCGAGTCCAAGCAGCAGGCTATACAGGAACCTGATCAGAAGAGGAGGCGCCAGCTAAGACAGGTTGAGATCCAGAAGAACACCAAAGAAAGGTAAAGGACGAATGCTGATGGCACACATAAAGCAAGAGATATCAGATATTTTGAAATTTATACTATTAATGAGGCTAATAAAAATAAACAGCAAACATTTCTTGCATGAGTATTAATAAAAAAGAAAAGGATAACACACACATACATCTACTACATAGGGGTGGGTAAAAGTAGGTTTACAGTTGTGAGTATGCAAAACAGAAAGTTTATTCTTGTATTATTTATTTATTTATTTATTATTGTACTATTTATTTCTATTATTTGTCTTCTTCTTCTTCTTCTTATTATTATTATTATTATCATTATTATTATTATTATTAAAGTGTGCTTGAGTGTAGCAATCATAACCTGCATATCTTTTTCATTATGAACAACTGTAAACCTTGTAGTAAAATGTTATGATCTGTATGTCTGGTCCTTCAGAGAAATCTGATTGGTCAATTTGGCTTTTTTTGTGATTGGTTAGTTTTACTTTTAATAACACGGCAGAAAGAGGAATCGCGAGTGTTAGACACACGAGGATGAGTAAAAGTGTAGGAGACGCACTGAGAATTGCCGTCAAAGATGGGAGTTAGGTAAGGCACCTCAAAATGTTAAAATCTGAGAGGCAGACTTTACAGAAATGTGTGTAAAAGAAGAAATGTCTGTCAAGAGAGAAAAGAACCTGAAAGTACACATAGGGCAAGAGATATCAAATATTTTTAAATTTATTCTTTTACCTGTCTTTGGCAGGTAACGTGTCTAGATTCTAATAAGGAAATAATCATTATTTAGGGAATGATAACAGGGAAAACAGGAAATCGATTCTAAGGTGTATTAATTCAGTTACGCAGAGAGAAATAAATTATTTGAAATGGATGTGACGCAAGATGTGGTTTTTCTGAATGGTCCAAAAGAATGACCATTTAGTTACTTACGCATGGCACCAAATAACGAATAAAGTAGTCTAAAACTAATTAATAGATGCAGTTTATTTATCTTGATTTAAGTAACATTTTAAAACAAAGGTTTAACTATATATTTTTCTAATTGAGTTTACAAATAATTCAACATCCCAGTTTTTCATTTAACAATTCAATGAACAGTTGAGTCACATAGATTATCCATCCAATCATCCATTATCCAACCTGCTATATCCTAACTACAGGGTCACAGGGGTCTGCTGGAGCCAATCCCAGCCAACACATGGTGCAAAGCAAGAAACAAACCCCGGGCAGGGTGCCAGTCCACCGCATCAAGTAGATTAATTATTCCAAAAAATGAATGCACTATTTGTTTTTTATGCGGGTGATTGCAAAATCTTTATAAATGATTTGGCAAACAGATTGGTCTGAAATGTTTCAGACTTCACAGAACACTCTGCTCTACAGCCTTTCTCAAACTTTTTAATATGTTCTGGTGTTCTTACAATCCTCAATGATCCAACCATCACATCCTTCACCCTACCGGTAGACTGAAATGTGTCAAAACAATTTAAAATAGTCTGACAAGATGGAATTATTCATACACCCATCTGTTACTGATTAGGATTCATCAAGGAGTGTAATGGAGAACACACGATGAGGCACCGATCAGTTGTTCATTCTTAAAAATACTGGTTCATTAATGGCACTGTACTGTTCTTTATTGGGTTCTGTGGTTTGTCATAGAACTGTTGCTTGACAAAGCATCATTTCATTCTGGGAAGGGTTCTTTGCATATTAAGTTGGTGCTTTGTACTTTGAAAAAACTTTCTAATTTGTTAAAAAAACCTGAAACCTTAACAAGGTAACCTGGACTGATACCATCTAGTCATGAGTATTTACTGTATGGACCCTGTTACAGATGTACATAAATTAAGGTGCTTCCTGGAACCCTCATGTGAATGGGTCCTTTGGGAACCAAAAATGATTCCCCTATGGTATCGTTCTGAAAAATCACCCTACTAATTCATAGCTACTGAAACTGCATTTAGCACACAACACTGCCACGGCACTATACATTGTATACTCATTACAGAAGGACTTGGACAGCATACAGGCTTGGGCAGATTTGTGGCAGATGAAATTTAATGTCAGTAAATGTAAAGTATTACAAATAGGAAGTAAAAAATGTTAGGTTTGAATACACAATGGGCAGTCAGAAAATCGAGAGTACACCTTATGAGAAGGATTTAAGAGTCATAGTGGACTCTAAGCTGTCGACTTCCCGACAGTGTTCAGAAGTCATTAAGAAGGCTAACAGAATGTCAGGTTATATAGCGCCTTGATGTGTGGAGTACAAGTCACAGGAGGTTCTGTTCAACCTTATTAATGCACCGGTGAGGCCTCATCTTGAGTACTGTGTGTAGTTTTGGTCTACAAAAAGGACACCGCAGAGCTAGAAAAGGTCCAGAGAGGAGCAACTAGGCTGATTAGAGGACTACAGGGGGTGAATTATGAGGAAAGATGAAAAGAGCTGAGCCTTTACAGTATAAGCAAAAGAAGATTAAGAGGAGACCTGACTGAAGTGTTTGAAATTATGAAGGGAATTAGTCCAGAAGATCGAGACTGTTATTTTAAAATGAGTTCATCAAGAACATGGGGACACATTTGGAAACTTGTTAAGGGTAAATTTCACAGAAACATTAGGAAGTTTTTCTTTACACAGAGAACGATAGACACTTGGAATAAGCGACCAAGTAGTGTGGTAGACAGTAAGACTATAGGGACTTTCAAAACTCGACTTGAAGTTTTTTTGGAAGAAATAAGTGAATAGGACTGGCGAGCTATGTTGGGCTGAATGGCCTGTTCTCGTCTAGAGTGTTCTAATGTTTTAATGTTCTGCCCCCCACCCTATTCACTCACCCTCCACATTACCTTGAAAATTGCCACATCTTTGTGCCCCACTCGTTATATTTGTTTTAAATTTTAAAACTTCCAGCATGTTTGTGTCATTCCCTCCCCTCTCCTCCCCCTTTCTTACACGTGTCCTTGCTTGCCAGTCATCTCATATGCCATGAGAGGGGTGGTCGTGTCGTGGAGAGTTTTTAGGATGTCTCCATGCCATAGAAACAAAAGTTTTCTATGAGTGATGTGTGAATGGTATTGCTTAGCATGCTACTGCAATAGACAAGATGATAAATAGAGGGTGGTATGTCACTCACCCAGAATTTGCACTTGTACTTACTCAGCAAATTTACATAACCCATTTGGCAACCTGTCACAAACATATCTGTGACCCCATTTGGGGTGCAACCGATAGTTTAAGAAACATTGGTTTGTAAGGTTATTATTTTGATAAGAGATGCCATTGTATGAGTTAAGAGCAGACATATGTATGGGTGGGTGTCCTCAACCAATACCTGATTGAACAAGCTCATCTATCCACTTGTGATCCGCATGTTAAACTGAAATAAAATTCTCAAATCTCAATTCTATTTGGAATACTCTACGTGGAGCTATTCCCTTTCCCAGCAGTTTTGGGTGCAAGGCAGAAACCAACTTTGAATAAGTCTGTTAGGAATCCATCCATCCATTTTCCAACCTGTTGAATCCAAACACAGGGTCACGGGGGTCTGCTGAAGCCAATCCCAGCCAACACAGGGCAGGAACCAATCTCGGGCAGGGCACCAACCTACCGCAGGACACACACACCCACACAGCAAGGACAATTTAGAATCACCAATCCACCTAACCTGCATGTCTTTGGACTGTGGGAGGGAACCTACACGGACACGGGGAGAACATGCAAACTCCACGCAGGGAGGACCCGGGAAGCGAACCCGGGTCTCCTAACTGCACTACCACTGCGCCACCGTGCCGCCCTGTTAGGGATCTGTTTTTCAAATTTCTCTTTTTATATTTTATGACTTTAAAGACTTGTCACTCTATTAGGAGATCAACTTTTTTTTTAATATCAGTGGTTATTTTCCTCTTTTAATTTTCTGAAGTGTTACCTGTTTGACACATACCTTCTTCTGTTTGTTCTTCTACTTCACATCCATGCTTCCTTGCCAGAATACTTTTTATGATCCTCATCATCATTTTCATTAAGACACCCCTAAGCCTTTTCTTTCAGACATGAATTTTTTTTTTGTTTTTCACTTGTAGATCCAGGCTTATGCCAGCATCTTTATGGATATCGACGTCTCACTTCCATGCTTGACAGTTGTTGTTGCATTTTGCCTCGTCCGACTCTTTGACCATTTATATATTGTGGCCAATCTTTCCTGGAGGCTTGTGCTCTGAGGTGGCAAATCTCTTCTTGCATTTCTTGAATCATCTGGATTTTATCCCGTATCTCAACATCCCTCCTCCACAGATGTTCCCTGAAGAAGTGGATTTCCTCTTGCATCTCACTGATCATTTGGACTTTGTCACGGATGTCACTGTCCCTCCAAAACAGATCTGCACTGAGAAAGAGAATTTCCTCTTCCAGCTTTCGGATTGTCTGCGCCTTGCTGCAGAGTGCAGAGTCTCGCCTCTCATCCCGTTTCATGAGGCCACGATTTTTTTCTTGGAGCTCTCGGATTAACTGCATGTTTTTTAATACTTCCATATTTCTTCTCTTGGCTTGCTCTTTAAGCATATAATTTTCAGTCATCAGGTCTTGGTTCATCTTGATCTTGTCCAAGATGCTAGCATCTCTCTTCTGTATTTGTTCTTTTAGAGCAGAAACTTCTTCTTGCAGCCCTTTAATTGTGTTTGCTTGTTGGCTGAGCTCAGCATCTTTCTTCAGACTCTGCTCTTCTTCCAGCTGTTCTTTCGGCTTTGCATTTTGGATCTCCGCATTTTTCCTGCACACCTCCACATTGAGAAAACAAATCTCCTCTTCCAACTCCCTGTTCATTTTAACATTTTGATTGATCTCACTGTCTCTCCTCCAGACTTCCATGTTGAGGAAATAAAGAACACTTTGGAGTTCTTGGATCATTTTTGCATTCTCATTGCAATTTATATTTCTCTTGAGCTCCAGGTCCTCAAGCTGCCTTATTTCTTCCTGAAGCTCTTCGACCACTGAGATATTTTCATTCATCCCATTGTCCTTCTTCCACTTTTGTTCTGTGAGAGAAAAACTTTCATTGTCCTGCTCTTGGTTCATTTTTAGATAGTCCCTGATAATGGCCTTTATTAGAAATATAAACACTCTGAGGATAACAACAAGGATCTTGCAAAAAATTACTTGTATTGTCCTACTTTCAATGTATCTCCCTGATATATGACTGTATCCTCTTCAAGCTCTTCAAGAAATGAAGACATGGTGACTGTCCTAGGCCTTGTATACTTGTAATGTTGCTAGGAAACCAAAAATAAAGCATGCTGGTGAATCAGCTGATGTGCATTAACAATATGTCTATATTAAGACTTCTGTGAATTCAACGGTAAGAAAACATATAATGTACCCATTCTACCATTCTGGACAATACTCGATGCCAGGGGTCTCCAACCATTTTTCCACCGAGAGCTACTTTTACAAAATGAAAATGCCCGAGAGCGACTCGTGTTTTCTAACATTTATTCTCATAGCTTATTTCAGCCCAAATAAACTGAATAAGCTTCTTTTGCCTGAACATTTACAAAATGTTGGTGTCCACAACTCACATTTTGCATTAAAACATCCCAAAAAAATATTTAAATTCACCTGCAAGTGCATTTTGTACATCTGCATGCATTTTCTAGTGTACCTCACACTATTGAATTAAAACATGAATGCTGTCAAAACAAAACGATGCAACTCCAAATCCACAGATCTGACTTATTCATTTGTCATTTTGTCACATGTCACTGTGTCACTTTATTCAAAGGTCCAGCTCCATGTGTGATGTGTTTTTTAGTTAGTCAGATGACTGGTACTGCATGGAGTCAACAAGAGAGGCAGGTGTCTGATGGAGTGGAGCCACTGAGGTTCACTCTTATGGAGTCATTTCAATGTTCGTCTGTCAGTCGTGTTCTGAACTTCGACTTCATGACATTCACGTCAGACTCACAGAGGTATGGAGACCCAAACAAAGCAGACATTTTCAGAGCTGCTTGGTGAAGATTTTTATAGTTATCAGGCTCTACGAACTCCAGAAATGCTGAGAATGCTGTTGAGACTTTAACTGCACATTATTTTGAAGGTTTACTAATATATAAAATATATAAAATCGAACATCTCTCTGTTTGTCTGTCTGTCTGTCTGTCTGCTTTTCACGAGACAACTACTTAACGGATTTAGATCGGGTTTTTTTCTATAATTTGCTTGAACATTCCAGTTGATTTTGCAACTTCTCTCATCTCGCTATGTATCAGAGTTCACTTGTGGTACCGATTGATTTGCGCGAATCCCAGAGACATGCAACGGACTCTCCTCACTCACTCGCCAGCTTCGGGGCGTGTTCCTTATCTCTGCTTATCTAGAGAACGAGAGAATAATTGAATTCAACTATGTTTGATATTTAAAATAAAGTGTTACTTAGGTCTTGATGAGTTTGAGTCTGAATATTCTCTTAAGTGTATGCCACATTGAAAAGATAGATTGCAATTCAGATTGTGGATCGTGATATGATTTTTTGGAAAGATCGCCCATCCCTTATTTGACTAATCAAGTTTTCAAATTTATGTACTATTCATTAACCCTTTGGCGAGCTATTTGGAAAGGGATTGTAACCTACCGGTAGCTCGCGAGCGACATGTTGGAGACCCCTGTTCTGTGTCGACAATATCCTTCTTATGAAAGAAATGCGATGTGAACTTGGGTGGAAAATGCAACTGGAAGATACACTCTATGAGCCTTTTCAGTCTGGCTTTCGTACACAGCTCAGCACTGAGACAGCTCTTTGCTGTGTAGTTAATGATCTTCTCCATTCTGCAGATTTCTGTTCACTTGATATTCTCCATCTTCTTGAATTAAGTGCAGCATTTGACACTGTTAATCATGAAATCCTCCTGTCTCGTCTCTCTGCTGTAGGGATCTCTGGCTTAGCCCTTCAATGGTTCACATCATATCTTTCTAATTGGCAACAGTTTGTCACACTTAGCCAATATAAATCCTTCACCTCACCTGTGTCACGTGGTGACCCTCGGTGGCAAGGATTGCAGCATATTACTGACTATAAACAGAGGACACTGCGGGCTACAGCAAGCCAGGCCACACTGCCACATGAGCTTAACGAGTTCTATGCTTGTTTCGAGGAGCTTAACACCCATTGCCATGGGGGGCCACCAGTCACTGGAGGCATGCATGATGCACTGTTGTCAGTAACACCGTCAGGCCCTGAGTTGAATCAACCCCCATAAGGCACCAGGCCCTGACTCCATCCTGGGGCGTACACTCAGGGCCTGCTCATCGGAGTTGACCGGGGTCCTCACGTACATATTCAATCTGTCCCTGGCACAGGCATCCGTGCCCTCCTGCTTCAAGACCACTACCATTGTGCCCCTTCCAAAGAAATCCCAGGTGAGTTGTCTAAATGACTATCATCCCATTGCACTCACCCCTATTGTGATGAAATGCTTTGAGAGACTAGTCATGGCACACATTCAGAAGTCAATTCCTGCAACCCTCGACCCCCTACAGTATGCTTACTGCCAAAATCGGTCCACTGATGATGTAGTCAATGCTGCCATCCACACAATCCTCACACACCTGGAGAAAAGGGATACATATGTAAGAATGCTGTTTATTGACTATAGCTCAGCGTTCAATACAGTTGTCCCATGGAAACTGTGCAATAAACTTGTCTCCCTTGGACTGACATCATCCCTCTGCAGCTGGGTGCTGAATTTCCTTACAGACAGACCCCAGTCAGTCAGAGTGGGAAACCAAACATCAGGCACAAGAACAATCAACACCAGCTGCCCCCCAAGGCTGTGTGCTGAGTCCGCCACTCTACATTGTGTGGCCTCTCAGAACAACACCAGCCTCACTAAATTTGCTGATGACACTACAGTCATAGGGTTGATTACTATGGGGGGTGGAAGCAATATATAGGGCAGAGGTGGCAGGACTCGTGGCCTGGTGTCAGGAAAACAACCTCTTCCTGAATACAGATAAAACCAAGGAGATGATTATCAACCCAAGGAAGAGGAAGCTGCAGCACACTCCTATTTACATCTGTGAGGCTGAGGTGGAGAGAGAAAAAGTCATCAAATTCCTTGGAACCCACATCAGTGAGGACCTGACTTGGTCTTACAATACACAATAATTCATTAACTTAGCACACAAAAGACTGCTCTTTCTGAGGAAGTTGAAGAAATTTGGCATTCTCACCAATTTCTACAGGGGTACAGTAGAGAGTGTTATCACCTGCTCTATTATTGTATGGCACGGTCACTGCTCCTTGCAGGAAAAGAAGGCACTCCAGCGTGTAATTAAAACTGCACAGCACATCTCTGGAGCAACCTTCCCCTCCCTACAGGACATCTACACTAGTAGGGTCACCAGGAGGGCGTTCACCATAATTAAAGACAATACTCATCCTCAACACACGCTTTTCACACTGCTTCCCTCAGGGAGGCGCTACAGGAGTGTGAAATCACGCACCACAAGACTGACGCACAAGCAATCAGACTCCTCGACAATGCTAAAAGTTAAAGTCAATCCAAACCACAACTCATAGCCTCATAAATGGTACTGACTGCTGCGGTATGTCATCAGGCACTGTGCACCTTATTTTGTAATCTTATAATTGTAATTGCTATTTGTTTTAATACTTCTTTTGTCTTTCTGTCTTTGTATATGAAGGTGAGCAAGCAAAGTAAGAATTTCATTACATGGTATTAACATGTGTTTTTACTGTGTATATGACAATAAACTTCTTGTATCTTGTATCTTGTATCTCAGGGTTCAGTCCTTGGGCCATTACTCTTTCTACTTTATATCCTTCCTTTGGGTCAGATTATTTTCAGACATGGCGTTAGCTTCCACTGTTATGCAGACGATGTACAGTTATACAGATTCACCTCCCAGCACACTCACTGACTGCATCACTGATCTTAAGCTATGGATGGAAAATAACTTTCTCAAACATAATGCCAATAAAACTGAGGTGTTACTGGTAGGCCCAAACTCCCAACTTTCTAAGGCATCCAACTTCTCTGTTTCTGTTGATGGTACACTTGTCAAACCTGCTCCTGTTGTCAGAAATCTTGGTGTTTTGTTTGATTCATGACTTAACTTTGAGCTACACATTAAGTCTCTTTCCAAAATTTCATTCTATCATCTCCATAACATTGCCCGCCTCTGTCCATGTCTGTCCTTTAATGATGCTCAAACTCTGGTTCATTTTTTCATAATGTCTCGTATTGATTACTGTAATTCCCTCTTCATCTGCCTCCCTGCAAAATCTATACAGAGGCTACAGTACATTCAGAACTCTGCAGCCACACAAAGCGTTTTGCTCACATCTCCCCTGTTCTCTCCCAACTTCATTGGTTACCGGTTCTGTCAAGGATTAAATTCAAGATTCTGCTTCTCACCTTCAAAGCCCCACATAAACTTGCCCCCCTCTACTTCACTCAGCTCCTAGCTCCCTACACTCCTTGTCACTCTCTCAGGTCCTCGAGCAGTAATCTCCTTACTGTCCCACACACCAGACTCTCCACCCTGGGAGGCAGGTCCTTCAGTGTTATGGCCCCTCAACTCTGGAACTCTCTTCCTCAGTCTCGTCGAGATTGCTCCTCTTTCTCCACCTTCACCTTCAAATCTCAACTCACAAATTTCCTCTTCTACAAACTTTTGTCTTCTGTGTGATTTTTTTTTTTTACTTTGTATGTAAAGCGATCTTGGGTTTGTGTAAATGCAACTTATTATTATTAAGACAAGATACATGGAATGCGGACCACAAATCGGTGGAACTATTTGCATCAATGGCCAACCACTTAAATATGTCACACAATTCAAGAACCTGTTGCTCACTTGTCTGCTCCATAGGCAACTCCACCCCCGATGCTAGAGTCAACTCTGCATGACTGAATTGCTTCCAATTCAATGGGTTGTTCTGTGACTGGAAGATGATGGTCTACCTGATGTCAAAAATCTATCATTAAAACACAAACTAGTCTTCCATGCCATGGAGGAGAAAATGCTCTACTGGACTCCTGGCCTACCAAGGTTGGACAGCGTCATGAACAAGGATGTATGAAAAATCATGGTAGTGACTCCTAAGATTGAAGAAGATGTGTGTGATTCCTGCTTTTGATGGTTACAGGTAAATGGTTCCTAGTGATCACCAAATGGTGACAGAGACAGCCTTTTGGAAAATGACTGAAGAAACAATGGCTGGACCATCTGAAAGAGAACATGAGGCAACTGGGCATCAAATCTGAAGATGCCCTCAATTGAAAAAATTGGAGATTGTTGTGTTGAAAAGCAGACCCCTTACAAGTGTCAGATAAGTGCTAGAACAAAAAAGAAAGAAGATTCTTATACAGGGGACACTAGTGGCTGCCCACCCAACCCAGAACTGGGCCAAGGAGATCAAAGTATACAGAGATTGTTGAGCTGGTTTCATCTAAAGAAAGGTCGAGTGAAGGAACTGCATACCACCACTGGAAACTGTTGGAGAACCCAATCAGTTGTCCCCAATTAATTGAAGAACAATTGTAGAACAAACAAAAATTAGGGCCACTGTGTGTGCCAACAGAAAGCTTCTACAAATTATTGCTGTCAGGCTAGGTGATAACAAAAATCTCAGAAAGTAACTCTGTCCTGTCTTGGGTTCAGCGCAAGACTGAACACCTTCTCCTGCCAGCAGCAAGATTTATAGCTTGGGGACCTTAATGGGCGGAGTCAAGTGAGGAAAGTTTTTGCGCCAATACCCCTTCTCAACATAAAGTGGTATTACAGACCTGTGATGAGCCTGGTAGAGTGGTCCACAGACGCTCATGTATGACAAAAGGAAGCACATGAAACAACCAAACTCACACCATTGCTTTCTTTCTGGGCTTGTCGATATAGGCATTGATCTGAGTCTATCAAGCTGACCACCAAAGCAGCACCAAAAACTTCATTATTTTTCTTTTAATTTTAGCCTGATCCTCAGGCCAGTAGCATCTTTTTTTTCCCAATTTATCTCTCAGAAGTAGACTAAGTTGCACAAAACAACTTTTGCATGATATTTTCCTAATAAGAAGGCCAAAAATATATTACTAATACTGTATACTACTACTACTGCACAATGCATATTTAAATATTATATTTACTGGATAATAGCTAATGAACTACACTTAACAAAAGGGTGTGAAGCCAGTCTGAACTGTCACAAGGTCTGTGCATTTTTGGTTTAGATTTTAAGGAAAACTAGGGGGCTCCGCCCCCTGTTCGCTTCGCTCGCCCACCCCCGGGTTTGGTTTACCGGTTATACAATTTAAAGAGATTGTTATTTTCATGGGAATTGTTACATATGCGTTATTTTCACTTTTACTTTAAAACTTTTGTAAAAACAATATTTGGAATGAACTTTTCTTCAAGATCACATTGAATTTTGATCCTGTGTTTAGACTTACATCGTGACAACGCCACGTATATCTGCCTGTGAGTGTCTATCGTTTCTTTCTCTCTAATAAATAAAATGACTTTCTCAAATGTTTGTCCATGCTCTTTTTTCTTTGCTTTGTCGTTGATGTGTCATCTAGAAAGTATAAAATTATTGTCCTGATAAAGTTTATAAGAGCTGAGAGCGCAGGAAGTGTGTCTGACAAAAGCATTCACACTACTGAGGTTAAATGACCATGGTCTTGTTTGAAAATAGTTGTAAGTAGGGTGTGACCTGAAAGAATCTTATGTTAAAATTCTCCATCTCAGGGGACTTCATAACGCAACAACGTTTTTGGAATCTTTTAATTTTCGCTGGCAACACGAATTAGACAATCTACAATTCTCCGACTTAAAAGTTAAATCTGAACAATATATTTGATCTCTTTTCGCTGTTCTATTATTTCCCCGAGTAATAATTTCTGTTTGTTTACGCTAATGCGATCTTTCCTATCCTTTTTTGTGAGACTTTTGAATTTTCGTACTTCCATTATCTAATAAGATTTCGTTCTGTTTTGTTTTGAGTAATTAACCATATTAAAAAATATTAAAACGTAATAATTTGAAAGTAAATTATGTTTCATGTTGCGTTAGAGTTATTCATTGCGTAATATGATTTCGTTCTGTTTTGACACGCAAAAACTTTTTAAACTTACACTTTTATTGTAAAACGCAAGTAAAAACTATTTTTTTAATTTATTTTTCATCAATATCGCAGTGAATTGTGATTCTGTGTTTGGACTTTCATCCTGACAACAGCACGTATAACTGCACGTGAATGAATTTCGTTTCTTTCTCTCTATTAAATAAAGCAAGTTTTTCGAATGTTTGGCTCTGAGATTTGTAAATTGTCTTTGCAAAAGCTATTCTAACGGGAAACTGTAAATGTTTTAATATGAATGGCATATCAAGATCTCCTTTGTTGTCTAATGTTATCCCCTGAAGATGTACTACATTACCTTTTTTGGATACATCCTTCTTTCTACAGTAATTCGTGCAGTGGAAGATCGGACGGCGTTAACGGTTGTAGATATTCTTTGGAATATTATAAGTTGATGTTGGTGCGAGGTGAGAGTACCATGTGTGTGGTTGTTTATGGTTGAGAGGAAGGCGTGACTTGAAAACATCTCATGGCCAAAGTCTCGACTTGTGGGACTTCCAAAAAGTCTTGTCTCATCGCAGGATTTTTTTATTACAATAGAGAGATGGTTTGTATCATTATTATACTTACTACCCTTCTGACTTTGTACTTTTAGTGTTTTTCACATTTTAGAGTAGAAAGATGAGATTTAATAAATATGTAATTTTTTTCAAATTAAATTTTGCAAGTGTTTTTGAGAAAAAATGTAACACTAAGGAGTTTAACTGACAAGGTTTCTTTTTTGGGTTACCCTTTGGTTTAGATGAAACATGGGATCGATTTTCTGGTTTTGTCTTTGGTGTGCCTCATCTTCCAATCCATCTTTCTTTACCTTTGTCACCTGACACTTTGTACATCATGGCCGTACCGAGTTTATCTTCAAGCAGCAACCCAACATTGAGCCAAACAGAAAGAAAAGAGGAGAGAAAGATAAAAGGTTAACGGAGAAAGCAAGCTCCTCAAATCACAGCTCCCTGGTCTTCCAGTTGCAAATTATTCCAGTGAATGAGATGCTGATCTCAATAAAATGACTGAAAGTCCCATTATCCTGAATGTGGACAGCTCCAACAGTATCCAGTTATGACAAATTGGATTCCAATAATTCAAAGGGGAATGAATTGGGGACTTTACAACAAGAGCAAAAATGAGCTTGGCAGTAATGACATAAAAGGTGAGAATCCTTCGATGGGAAGAGTAAGAAAAAGAGCAGAGAAGGAAGGAATATTTAAGGCAAAATTAAATAAATAAATCAGCAAACAAAAGTACCATGGAATGTGACAACAAATGAAGGAAAAGAACATGAAATGTGAGCATAAATAAATAAATGTGTCAAAAATATTGTTGCTTTTTGTTTGAAATATGTCTTGAATTTAAATTTGTCACTTTCACTCATCAAAGCTGAGAGGCCGGGCTCCAGGGAGTACAGTCTTTTGATTGGTCAATCATCTGCAGAATGAACCTACGCACCTGTGTTTGTGAATCCTGTGGCTCATGCGTAAGCTCAGAGTTGTAACTGTGCACATAGACTACGATTACAAGAAAAAAGTTGTTCAGAATTTCTGTTCTATGTGGCAACTTTATTTCTATAAACTACAAATTCAGCATTAGCAAGCTGCATCTGAAGTGTCTGCTGCAAATGCGGCATTTGATGGCTGAAGGTTTAAGTCCTGGAGTACCAACCATTCTCCAGTTAAAACATGGTGTGACCAAAATGTATGTAAATGAAAGTCTGCCATGTGCACCTTAATCACATCTGAATTGTTTGATTTGTCATTTTAAACTGTGGAACAGAGGGGTAAATCAAGGAAAAACGTGTCTTTGTCTCAAACATTATGAAAGGCACTTTAGTTACAGGCCTTAAAAACAGCAGACTTGTGATATGAGGTAATGTAAGTAGAAGTGATGTTGAAGCTATTATAGAGTAAATGCACAACATCATACCGTTAAATTAAATTCACATGATACGTTCATTTAGGCACGTCACTGTATGCCCTCTGCAGAATTTGCTAAAGAGTTACCAAGATTAAATGTGTCCTTTCTGTAGCACGCAGAGTAATACATTTTCACATTCTTTATCTAGTTATCAGAACATAAGAAATATGACAAATGAGAGGAGACCATTCAGTCCATCAATTCCATTTGTTTAGCTAACAGCTAAGCTGTCCCAATATCTCATCCAGATTCTTCTCTAAGAAGTGCTTCCTGGCTTCAGTTTTAAATGAACTAACCCTTAATTTCCACTGATGTCATCTACCATGCGATTCACCCTTAAGCTGAAAGAATGTTGCTGGATCTACTTTATCGACACCTATGTAAATTTTGCAGACCAGGACTAGATCCCTATGCAGTCTCCTCTGCTCAAGACTAACCAGGTTTAATTGTCAAGTCTGTCACAGTAGGACATGTCCTAAAGTCCTGGGATGTACTTGGTAGATAGATAGATAGATAGATAGATAGATAGATAGATAGATAGATAGATAGATAGATAGATAGATAGATAGATAGAT
>JANRMT010027041.1:20500396-20514741 GCA_026402145.1 Polypterus bichir lapradei | reverse complement strand
GATAGATAGATAGATAGATAGATAGATAGATAGATAGATAGATAGATGTGAAAGGCACTATATGATAGATAGATAGATACTTTATTAATCCCAAGAGGAAATTCACATACTCCAGCAGCAGCATACTGATAAAAAACAAAATTAAATTAAAGAGTGATAACAATGCAGGTATAGCAGACAATAACTTTGTATAATGTTAACGTTTACCCCCCTGGGTAGAATTGGTTACTCTCCTCTTCACAGCTTCAAGTGCTGCTATGTCTTTCTCATGGCGTGGTCACCAGAACTGAACACAACACTCCAGATGAGGTCCAGCTAGTGCACCTTATAGTTTGAGCATAACATCTCTTGACTTAAATTCAATAGTTTTTTTGATACAGGAAGATTCACTTGAAAGAGGTCGTGAAAATACTGTACTCTCGCTAGGATGAAGCAATCTGAATGAAACGACATACAATGTACTCCTCAGCATATGCAGCTTCGAATAAGCTGGGGTGCCCCTGTGTCGGAGGATTGAGGTAGGCGCCGGACAGCCATTGTGGAGTTTAACCTCCGTTTGCATCCTCTTGGTGCATACTACCCATACTCCTTCACTCAGTCACTCGACTTCTCATCAGGATGGTGGTATGCAGTATTGAGCAGCACATCTTCATGGTGTGAACCTATTGGGTCACCAATTCATTTAAGCAATATCAGAATCAACTGGATAATCGTGATACTTCCAGCAAGATGGTGTAACGTGTCACACATTGGCAAGGAGCATGGCAGAAATAGAATCCTTCTTCAGCAACAGGGTAATTTCAAAGGGGTTTTGGCCATCACAGCCGCTGGATCAGACACAACCAGACTTCTCTCTTTGGGGTATGCTCAAAAGAAAAGTCTATCGGAACAAGCCTCGCACTGTGGAAGATTTGAAAACATCCAACGTGAAATTGCTGCTCTTCCCCCTGAGAAGCTTGCCAATACATTCAGGAACATGGAGTGCCACGTCGAAATGTGTCTGGCAGAAAACAGAAACCGCTTCTAGCATCGCATGTAATGCAATCGATTACACATACGTCAAGGTATAGAGCGTATTTTTTGGTTCAGATTGCTTTATCCTAACGGGAGTTACAACAGAATATTCGGGATCTCTTTTGAGTGAATCTTCCTGTATAACCTAACATTTTTTTTGCCTTTTTAATTGCTTCTGTGAATTGCTTAGTCTATGAAAATGCTACGTCAACATATACCCTTAAATCCATTTGTGAGGTTGTTTCCTGTAGCTCAGTGTCCCCTATCTTGTATTTATGATTGGTGTTCCTTTTGTCCACAGTGGCACACTTTGCACTTTTTTACATTAAACTCAACTCATCAATTCTGAAGGTCGTCCAGGTCTTTCTGAATTCTTTTTGCTGCATTTACAAGTGTCTGATATCCCTCCAATTTTAGTGTAATCTGCAAATTTCACAAGTTTACAGACTATACCAGAATCAATGTCATTAGTATAAATCAGAAAATGTACAGGCAAGGACAGATCCTTGAAGGATCCCACTGATGACCCGTTGTCTTCTTATCTGTACTCTTCAACTAGAAATCCAGTTTTGTAGATTATCTCTGAGGCCTACAGCTTCTAGTTTAATAATTAATTCAGAATCAGATAGCCATTCTGCTTGCAGTGCTGTGTTTCTTGAACACACTATAGAATTGTGGTGGTGCACAGGAGCAGCTCTTGTGGAACCTTCAGGGTTTTTTTCCAGAGAAAACAATAAAAGAAGTCCATGACACACCTGTTTGTCATTTATTGTTATTTTTTGGTCACTTGAAAGTTGTGTGACTGAACTAACTGGAGATTGAAACAAAGTAACACCTCATCTCCTGATCTGGAACAAGGTAAATGAACTAAAAGTGTGAAAGCACCTTTAATCGGGTTAGTAAATTCTGCACCAAATCTCATCATAACCTAAATCACGCCATTAAAAATTTCATTTTTTGTGCTCAAATGCTTTTTCTGCATCCAGTGAGTGGAACTGAGGGCTGAAGATGATAAGGATGGATCTTCATCAATTATGTACAGAAGGTGATGGATGTTATTGGGGCATAACAGGACATTAGAACTCATAGATTTATAACTCATAATTACTTTTTCAGTTTAATACTCATGAATTCACTGCTTTTTCATTGCTTTTGTTTTTCTTATCCAGCTGCCAATTAATGATGAGATCAAAACAAAATGATAAAGGAACCAATGGCTTACCACCTAACTTGGACCCACTGGCATACTGTATGTAAATAAAACAATTGGAAAGAAATGGAAGAGAACTGTTATGTTTCAGCCAGGGTTCCTCCCCTGGCTGGGATTCAAGCCTTTCGTTTCATGTCATCTTTATTCATCATCTTTTGTTTATATTCATTTTATATAAGTTCATTTGCCTTTTTCTTTGTATTTGATACTGTCTACGTATTGATGCTTTTGTTTTGTGTTTTGTGGGTGGTTCCCCCAAGAGGCGGGGCCACCTGCCCATCACCATCAGGGACTGCCCTCAGCCCTATAAAGGCGTGGCTTTCCCACAGATGCTGGCAGTTCATTGTCAAATGCACTATGGAGTGGTGAGTTCTTGTGCTTCTTGTGATCTCCTGAATTTCTTACCCAGTGCTCAGTTTTTTGATTTCACTATGGATTTGTGATTTGGACGTATTCGCCTGGGATTACTTAGCCTTTTCAGGCAATTCCTTTTTGCCATTTGTGTTCCATGAAGCTTATCTGGACTGGATTAACCATTATGCAAAATAAACAGGTGCTTAGGGCATCAACGGAAAGAGGGCACCACAGAAATTTTCCATTGCTGGGTTTACCATGGACCATATGGTCCAAAACTGCAAATGGTGCAGCTGAACCAGGTGGGTCCCACATTAAATGAAAAAATTACACATTGTGGAAGTCACCGGGAACACAGACAGACACACAGACTCAGAGGTCCCAAAAAACACACGCTTTTATTTGCAGTTCTTCCTTCTGTTGCACACAATGCAGAAATCACCAATAAACAAGTCACTGTTCAGTCCTTTCTTTTCCTTTACCTCTCTTTTCCTTTGCCACCTCCACTCCCCTCCCACAACCTCTGTCCTCTGCCACCTGACTCCATCTCGTCGAATGGAGTGAGGCGGCCCCTTTTATGTTTCACCCGGATGTGCTCCAGGTGTACCCTGATAATTTCCCTGCAGCACTTCATGGTGTGGCGGAAGTGCTGCAGTCCAAGGCTCCGGGATTGTCCAAGTGCCCCCTGGCGGTGGCCATGGTCCCCAACTGGATTGAGCTTATAAGATCCAATCCCATGGCCCCGATGCAAGACAGAGGGGCTGCCCTCTTGTGCCCCGGGAAAGTTATTACCTCTCTCCTGGTCCTTCCACTCTCCAGGCGTCCCGGTGGGGCAAGGTCCCTGGACGTCTGTCACAATATGTATACAATAAAAAATAAGAATAAAACTATAATATTAGATGTTAATGATATATTTTAATCTTGGGAATGCAAAAAAATTAGAATCTTTTAAGCTGCCACACGGTCCACCAAGGCTCACATGATTGTTCTTGTCTTGGTCATATCCGCTGTCCCATTCTTTTAAGTACTTACAGCCTCTAAAGGTCTTAATCCAGCCCTGGAGATTCTCATGTTACCGAGCATTTTCGTCCAGAATAAATCTTTTTTATTTTATAAATTCAGTGTTTGCCTTATTACTAGCCGGGGTTTTGACAGTAACATTCCCTTATTTTTGGAACCGTTAGGGAATTACATGCTTTGGAATTCCTACTTTATGACAAGAACAAAGCAAAGGACTGAGGTTGCATTCACACTACTAGGTTTTCGTTTAAAATGTAGACATTCCTCTCTGATTTCATCTTTTGTTGACACTACCCTTGCATATTTAACCCCTGAAAACAGAGACTTTTGAAAATGCTCTGCAGAGCCGTACACTTCAGAAAGCACTGGCTCAGCATTGCTGTATGGGTAGGTGAAAACGAGGAGTTTTGAAAATGCAGATTCTTACTGCACTGTGATTGGTTTGTGTGTTTGTGTTGTCATTCATGCACATCAGAGGATCATCTCACAGGCTTATCTGAGGTATGTCATACCATCCTAGGATGAGAGGAACGCTGGCGCTAACTACCCCATCTCTATCTTCCTCCACAGTCCAGATAAGACATCCAATGAGGGTAACTGCTATTTTTGTCTGAAGCTCCAAAAAAGCTTTGGTGTATCAGAAGGAGAGTCAGACAGTAATGACCAGAGACATCCGCAAGACTCAAATCTACAAATTATATTTTCTGTTTAGCATTGTTAGTTTTGCATTCAGTATACAACTGAACATATGTTTTTGTTTGGGACTGACAAATTAAATGGGGTCAGCCAAGTTGGTACTTGTGTGCCCTTCATTTGCACATGACAGTTCTTTATTATGTGTCCCTTCTCTAGATTAGATTGTGTCCATTAAAACTTCTCATTCCCTGTCTGGTCTCCCTTCACTAAAGAAAATCACATTCCAACATAGCAGACACGGAGGAGTTGCTTTCCATTGTGCTTGTTGTGTTTCTTACCTGTATGCATCTAAATTGCACTTTGTCCCATTTAAATGCTGCACAAAAGGCAATTAAATTACAGTTTTAGGGCCAGCAGCGTAACTATAACTTTAAGGAGGACATTTCATCTTCCTCTGATGCCCAGTGTAGGCGAATAGCTACATCATAGGCATAAACGTTAATGTGGATGGAGACGTGTTTTGTTGAAAAATGCTATTTTATCACTTTGAATGTGACGTATGAGTTAAGTCATATCTCATCGAGCTTGTCAAAGTGCAACATAAAGTATAACTCATATCACAGTATACCGCCACTATAGATGCAAGCAGCTTGCTGCTGCATTTCAGTTATCTACTATAGCGATGCCGTCTATTGGATAGGCATAGAATTCTTTGTTTATCAAACAACAGTTTGTGGAAAAAAGTGCTATAAATAGACAGTCCATAGTTATGTCATCACGAAAAAGGTATAAAGCTGCAGAGGTTTTGAAACAACTAGATTTGTTGCAAGATAAATATTTTGATGATAATGGCAGGCATTGAGATAGTGACAATCAATTGGATGATGTGGAACCTGTAGGCCCAGATGCTGATGTGGCGCTGCCCCAGAGGGGTTGCTTCACCACAAGGCGTCTGAGTTGTCCCGACTGTCAGGACAGCACTACATGGACGTTCTGTCACCCACTGAGCACAAACAGTCACGACAGCACAAAGACACGTGTTAAATTTATGACACATTTGCTTCTAAACCTGCATTCTGCCTGATGCCATCTTTCTAGAACTCTCATTCAACTCTCATTTTGCCCAGAGGGGACTGGGCGGTCTCATGGTCTGGAATCCCTACAGATTTTTTTTTTTTTTCTCCAGCCGTCTGGAGTTTTTTTTTTTGTTTTTTTCTGTCCCCCCTGGCCATTGGACCTTACTCTTATTCGATGTTAATTAATGTTGATTTATTTTGTTTTCTTATTGTGTCTTTTATTTTTCTATTCTTTATTATGTAAAGCACTTTGAGCTACTGTTTGTATGAAAATGTGCTATATAAATAAATGTTGTTGTTGTTGTTGTTCAATTGCAGACTTTTAGTCGTGATCTGAGCCGGATTGACGTTTACAATCCACTGATTGGAGCTTTCACAGCGGCCTGCTGCCTGGCCTGGTCTGGCATTCAGAGCAACCAGTGAAATAAACTAATGGTGAAATTATAGAATGTTATTATAATGGAAAGCAAGCAGACGTTATTACTCTGTAGTGGGCACAAATCCTTTCGGTTTAACGTTGGAAGGTTTCTTTTCTGGTTTCTGGATGGATGGTTTCTTGTTTTTGTTCAAGTCCAGTTTTGACTTCACGTGCATCTCACATTCTGACAGTTAAACAGGAGCGCAATGGTGAGAGGTGCGCACGTCTGGTGCTTTTGTGATTAAAGTGATATATGAAGATTGTTTAAAAGTTTATCATATATTTTGAATTATATTTGGATGTTGGGTGGGTTTTGATATTTGTTACTGTGTATTTATTTTGTTTTATTTTTGTTTCAAAGTGTAGCGTATGTTAACATTTTTAATGTTTTGTTTTTTTTTTTTTCCTTTTTCCCTCAGAGTGACTGAATAGGCAACACGAAATGTTTTATTTTATTTCTCTATTAATGAAACACGTATGTGAGTGGAATGATTTGTATTTTTAAATATACCTGTCGTTCTTTATTTCATGATAAGTTTGTTCATGAACGTCTCTTGTTTTTACTTTATTTGAATATTTTTAAAGTGCGTCTCTCGCGTTCTGACCTTAGCACTATGATGACAGAGTGACTGAATAGGCAACATGAAATGTTTTCTAGTTTATTGCTTGACGGAATTCTGAGGCACTGAAACATTTTTTGAGTCTTTTGTCTATTGAACAAATTCAAAGTGGTCTTTTTTGACCAACACTTCAAACTTTGTGGACGAGTATTCAGCTTTACCATCCAGACATGGACAGTGGCTCGACTCTGGAGATTCCAGACTCCCAGTTGAAATTGCAAACATAATCTCTGCACTGGGGAGTCCACTGACAACTACGTTTTGTGGTTCTGTGCTTTTTGCACATTTGTTTTGATATAAATATTATAGAACTACATGGTTCATTTATTTATGAAGTGTTGTTCCACACTTTATCAGAGGTTATCTTGAGACTAATATTTAAGAGTGAAATGTATGTGTAAAAGCTGAATCTGCTGTCTCCTCATTCATAAAACATTCCAAGACAAAATGGCGTTTGTTGGTTTTTTGAGTCTGTGCCCGTACAAGAAAACTGATGTCTGTTGTGTGGCCTGTCCTGGGTTAGACTTGGGATTCCCGGCCTGAATAAACTCCCCAGTCCGGCCCTGGTTGTGATACTGGTCAAAATAAAGCAATTAACAGTTTCTTTACATATTTGACAGAGTTCCTGTTGATAATAAAACTGTTGCGTTCTGATACATTTCTTTACATTGTTTTACAAATGTAGATATTGTTCACTATTTATCATATGTGCATAAATCTATACTGCAGCATCCTGGTTATAAATGATCCAGCAGTCAATGAGTTAAAATAAAAACATAGAAGCCTGAACGTACTAATCTTCTCCAGGCACATATCACGTCTATATATTCGTCCGTGCTAGAATGTAATGTAACAAAGCATTCACAAGAGAGCTGGAATGTCCGATGAACAAAGGCAATGAGACTCATAAAGAAAGAGGGATGCTAAGGCTAGCATATCCAGAGAATGGAGGTTACTAAGTGCACAATGTGAGTGAAACAGGTGGACTTACCATTGAACCATTTGGGCATTTCTCTATGCTAGTTTGGATAATATTCTTGGAAAAGAAAAACCAACAAGAAATGAGTGACTTGATGTGACAAAATAAAAGCACTAGCAAGCCATCAAATTACAGGATTCCTATTATACAATACAGTTTATTTTTGTATAGCCCAAAATCACACAGGAAGTGCCGCAATGGGCTTTAACAGGCCCTGCCACTTGACAGCCCCCCAGCCTGGACTCTCTGAGAAGACAAGGAAAAACTCCCAAAAAACCCTTGTAGGGAAAAATGGAAGAAACCTTGGGAAAGGCAGTTCAAAGAGAGACCCCTTTCCAGGTAGGTTGGGCGTGCAGTGGGTGTCAAAAGAATAGGGTCAATACAATACAATACACGGAACAGAACAAATCCTCAATACAGCATAATAAGAAAAATTTTAGAAGTACGGAGCAGAATTTAACAGTAGATGATATCACATAATAAGATTTGGATATTTTTAGAGTCCTGGAGACCTCATCCATCAAGCTGCCTCCCTATTTGGCCATTCCACGGCTGAAACGTTGCTCGGCCAGCCAATCCGATGAAAGGACCCCTTTTTCCCATGATTCCTGTGATCCTCCATCAGGGATGACTTTACCACAGGCAGGCAAACAACTTGGCAGGTGGGTCGTGGCACCAATTGCCACATTTGAGTTCCGAGAAGAGAAACAGAATAGGTGAGGATTAGTATCAAATTATAACAATCATGTTACTTATGTTTTAGTGCTAATGACTAACAACAGAGATGCAGTCTGTACAGTTAATCAGCAGCTCTAGTCAGAATATGCTAAACTTAAGTAGTGAGTCTTCAGCCGAGATTTAAAGGCTGAGACCGAAGGGGTATCTCTTATAGAAGCAGGCAGACCACTCCACAGTTTAGGGGCCCTGTAACTAAAACCTCGACCTCCCACTGTTATTTTATTAATCCTTGGAATCATAAGCAGACCGGCATCTTGAGATCTTAATGTGCGCTCAGGTTTGTAAGTCATGATAAGTTCAGACAAGTAAGCCGGACCTTGGCCATTTAATGCTTTATATGTTAAAAGGAGGATTTTGAAATCTGCCCTAAACTTAACCAGGAGCCAGTGTAAGGATTTAAGAACTGGAGTTATGTGTTCATATTTTCTTGTTCTTGTAATAATTCTTGCAGCCGCATTTTGGATTAACTGGAGGCTGTATAGAGAACAGTTTGAACAGCCAGTGAACACTGCATTGCAGTAGTCAATCCTACTAGAGATAAATGCATTAATTAATTTCTCAGAATCCTGTTTATTTAGAAAGCGCCTTAATTTCCTAACATTTTTAAGATGGAAGAAACATGTTTTGGACAACTTTGTAATATGTGCTTTAAATGACATGCTAGAATCAAAGATAACTCCTAGATTGCAGGCTGATTCAATAAAATGAATTGGGATTCCAACTGAGTTAAATGATGACAGAATATTGCTGTAATCAGCGTCATTCCCTCCAACAATTAACATCTCTGTTTTATCGGTATTTAAAGACAAGTAGTTCTCATTCATCCACTCCTTTAATTCACTAACACAACTAATTAAAGACATCGGAGAAACTTAATTTGATTTAAATGAAAGGTATAATTGGGTGTCATCTGCATACGAGTGAAAATTAACATTATGTTTCCTAATGAGAGATCCCAGTGGAAGCATGTAAAGTGAAAACAGTAAAGGTCCCAGTACTGAGCCCTGCGGGACACCATATTGAACTTCTGTGTATAATGATGGAGTCCTGTCAGCACATTTCTGTACATATTGGAATCAATTTGATAAATAAGAATTAAACCAAGCGAGCACGGGGCCTGTAAGCCCAACATCGTTTTCTAGCCTGTGCAGTAAAATAGAATGGTCAATGGTGTCAAATGCTGCACTTAAGTCTAACAACATAATTACAGTGGTGTTTCCTTCATCAGAGGATATCAGAATGTCATTTACAACCCATGTTAGTGCAGTTTCTGTACTACGACCAGTGCGAAAACCAGACTGGAATTTCTCAAATAAATTGTAATGCATAAGGTGTGACTGAAGCTGACTGGCGACAACTTTTTCTAGTATTTTAGAGAGAAATGGTAAATTAGAAATAAGCCTATAATTATTTAGTATGTGTGGGTCTAGGTCTGACTTTTTAAGTAAAGGTTTAATTACTGACACTTTTAGTGCATCAGGTACTGTGCCATGCAGTAATGAACTATTGATAATGGTTAAAATAGGCGCTACAAGAACATCCATGGCACTTTTTACTAGTTTTGTTGGCACTGGATCTAGGGAACAAGTAGTGGGCTTCATTTTAGTAATTAAAGTTAAGACTTCCTGCTCAGTTACAAGATTAAAATTACTAAAGTGCTAAATGCAATGTGCGATATAGGGTCTGCTATGCTAGCATTTGGTTTGTACTGTGATGCTGAAATCTGGGATCTTATATTTTTAATTTTCTCATTGAAGAAGTTCATAAAGTCTGTACCGCTAATACCTGTTGGTATTTTGCACTGTTGATCTGATTTCCCATTTGTTAATTTAGCCACTGTTCTAAACAGTACCCGAGGATTTTTATTATTGCGATCTATTAATGTAGAATAGTATTCTGAGTGAGCTTTAAAGAGGGCTTTTTTATATTTATTAACACTCTCTGTCCATGCAATTTGAAAGACATGTAGCTTTGTTGTTCTCCATCTGCCCTCCAGTTTTCGACACTCTAATTTAAGAGCGCGAGTGTTTTCATTAAACCAGGGAGAGTTTCTATGTGCTTTGATCACTTTTGTTTTAAGGGGAGCCACTGTGTCCAGAGCATCTCTCAAGGTCACATTATAATGTGATGTTAGCTGATCTAAATTGTTTTCCACGTTTACATTTGATGTTAACTGATCTAAATGGTTTTCCACAATTACACTCGACTTACTCAAGGTATCTATAAATTTTGAAGCAGAATTATAATCTAGATGTCGCACTGTCTTTGTTTTAATCTGTGAGTGTGTTGGCATGGGCAGAACTAAATCAAATGTAATTAAGAAGTGATCGGAAATAACTTCATTTAATGGAGTAATATTTAAATTTTGAATTTCAACTTTGTAAGTTATAATTAAATCTAATGTGTGGTTATGATTATGAGTTGGACCTTTGACAATCTGACAAAATCCTACTGAATTTAATAAATAAGTAAAACATTTACTAAAAGTGTCAGTTTCCACATCAATGTGTACATTAAAATCCCCCATCAGAACTACGTGATCATAATTTATAGCCAAATCAGATAGAAGGTTAGTAAATTCAGTCATGAACAATGAATATGGCCCTGGTGGTCTGTAGACTAGCACTATAATTGTGTTGGAATCTGTTTTAATATTTAAAATGAATACCTCAAAGGATGTAAAGTTGCCTAAATTTTTAGAAGTGATTTGCATTTTGTTACAATGAATTATTCCAAGGCCTCCTCCTCGACCAGAATCTCTAGACTTATGAAGGAACGAGTATCCATCTGGTGACGCCTCAGCTAGGGGAACAGTGTCACATTTACTAAGCCAGGTTTCAGTGAGAAGACACAGATCAAATTTTGTACTTAATATGATATCATTTACCAAAACAGCTTCAGTGCCAAGAGAGCGAATGTTCAATAAACAGCATTTAATACTGCATGTTTTTTTCTGAACTGGTGATATATTTTTTGTTTTAATTTGAAGTAAATTTCTATTACAGATGCCCCTGGTGGAGGGTCTGGTTTTATCCCTTGGTCTAATTATACACCTTATTTTTTGGTTATCAATTAATTTAAGGTTTGTATCAACACTAAATTTACTGGATGCCCCACAACAGGGATTATGGGTAACAGGTGGGATAAACAACAGCCTGTGATTTAAGATCACATGACTGTGGCCTGGATGGTGCTCTCATCAGTCATCCAGGCAGTTTTGCTGCCATATTTTGGGATAATACATAAGATCCCCTCCAGTTAGGATGAAGACCATCTCTTCTGAAAAATGCAGGCCTTTCCCAAAAATCATCCCAATTGTTCACAAACGCTATGCTTTTATTTGCACACCAGGTTTCTAGCCAGCAGTGAAAGGAATGCAATCTGCTATAAATCACATCCCCTCTATATAATCTTGGTAAGGGACCAGATACAATTAAATTCTGACATTTTCTTTTAGCTTTGGTGCATAGAGAGATTAAGTTCCGCTTTAATACCTCAGATTGCTGTAAATAAATATCATTAGTGCCGACATGCAGCAATAAGGTAGATACTTCATCGTCGATGACACGGTTCAATGCGGCCTCTATGCCAGAAATCGTGGCCCCTGCAAGGCACTTAACATTAACTGCTGGTTTAACATAGTTTGGAATTCTAACATTCCGCACTATGGAATCGCCAATTATGAGCACTTTATTATTCTCAGTTTCCACAGGCACGCTGCGGAGAGCTGAGAATCTGTTCTGGATCCGAATTGGTGACTTGGGTGCCGGGGGACTACATTTTGGATTCTTAGACCCCCGTCTTACTGTTACCCACTCGCCCTGTGGCTGAATTGGTGCTGCTGGTTTCGGTCGCACACTGACTACAGTGGAACCTGGAGAGACTGAAGCCGAATCAGAAGTAGCCGAATTGTCTAAACAAACCGAGTCGATCCAATTTTCGGTTTGCCTAATCGCTATCAGATTCCTAACGTGATCCTCCAATTCGCGTATTTTCCCGACCAACTCTAAATTAACTAAACACTTTTGGCAGGTGAAGCTATCTACACTGTCAGCCAGAAAACCTGAACTGTACATAATGCAGGACACACAACATATAAACGCGCCCTCGACGGGCAGAGAGCAGATAGAACTTACGTCAAGTGTTGAAGTCATCTTTGCCGTTTCAAAAGGTGCTTCGGCGCTTTCCGTGTTCAGCTGAATCGCTACGAGACCGTCGGCTTTAAGTTTTCACCACCCGCTGAGCGATCGACTTTAATTTCTCACTGCCGGTTATTTCTACTGGTCAGCTGCTGGCTTTACCTCAGGTGAACTTGCTCGGGTGCTTGCGAAGGGCAGCATGCCTGTGGGAGACGCCGCTGCTCTGTGCTTCCGCTTGCTGATCCTCTCTGTGCTTCCCTATTATCACCTAGGACAGTCACTGCAGCCCTCCAGGACTGAACTTGGAGACAGCTGGATTACAGTAAATATCAGTCAGTCATCTTCCAACCCGCTATATCCTAACACAGGGTCACGGGGGTCTGCTGGAGCCAATCCCACCCAGTACAGGCGGGAACAAACCCTGGGTAGGGCGCCAGCCCACCACAGGGCACACACACACACACCAAGCACACACTAGGCACAATTTAGGATTGCCAATGCACCTAACCTGCATGTCTTCGGACTGTGGGAGGAAACCCACGCAGACACGGGGAGAACAAGCAAACTCCACGCAGGGAGGACCCGGGAAGCGAACCCAGGTCTCCTTACCCACTACGCCACTGTGCCACCGCTACAGTAAATGTGGAAAAACTAAAAAAAACCTTAAGTGACATGTTAGCTTTAAGTAATATAATTAGGATATTAAAAAACAAGAACGTAGAGAAGCATTGGCTTATTTGTATTTCTAGTTTTATTTAAATTTAATGCAATGATGTATCACATAATTCACAGGACTGATTGATTTTTAAGCAAGGTTTGAGAAAAGAGGCATACAGGCTTAAAGATGAAAAAACATTTTATACAGTATATAGTGTATACACAGTATAGTGGGTGTTTACAAAAACTTAGTCCATTTAACTGTATAATAATACAGAATAGCCCCCCATGTTAATATCTGTACTCTCCTGAAAAAATCATCACGCATGATTGCTCTGCACTTGACTTCTGAAAGTTCTATGCTTCACTTGCCTTGTGTCAGGATATTTCAAAAACAATAAATGAATCTGCCAAACAAGAATGTAGACAGAAGAAATTCTGAAAATGAAGTTGCTGCCAATATGTTAGCCTTGTTAGACTGAATTGTGAATTCCCAAAATCTTTTTTATATCTCATGATGCTAGTGTAATGATGGATATCCCAATCAAAATTTAGTGCAAAATATGTTTTCAGTACATGTTGAACTAAATGTTTGTGATCACCTTGTTCCTACCTTGTGCCAAATGTTGACTGCTCCCCATCAAGTGCCACTTTAAGTGCCATATACAGTATATATATGTTACGGCCAAAACTCAAAATCAGCCAAAGCGGGAAGTGTCCGGCCAAATTGGGAAATGGCCAATGTCACTGTAAATCGACCAGCCAATGTCCGATCTTTTCCTTGATTTCGGGATTTGTCCAGCCAGTTGGCATAGGGCAATCGACTAAACTCGGAAGAAAAAAGGCATGAGCAGCAATTTGTTGCGCCCTTAGTAATGCAATTGCATCGAATGTAGCCTTGGCCGCCGGTCAGTGATTGGGAAGACACGACGGTTCGTAGTGCCTACGGATTCCATTGTGAGCAGTTTCTCGTGCAGAATGGAAAACTCACTTCTGAATCTGAACTTGATTTTTTAAGCATCTTACATCAGCACATCAAATTTTGGCCAGGGAGTTCTCGTCAAAATGCTAAATGGCCGGCCAATTCGGGAAATGGCAGAACTTTGGGTTTTGGCCATAACATATATATATATATATATATATATATATATACATATACACAGTATATATATGTATATGTGAGTACCAAGGTGGAAGGACAGGTGTATTGAAGGGGATGATTCCTCTCCCAGCCGGGATGCCATAATTAAAGAAAATGGACAGACAGGCTTTCCAGCCAGGAGGGAACAGGAACCCTCACCTAGGCGGAAGACCATTTTAATGGAGTGCCTGGGGAGTAAACAAGGTTTAGATCCTTTATCTCTCAACATGAATTGCTAGGTTAGGATTCCCACATGGACACCCGCAGTGCATGCTGGGACCTCTAGTCCTGTAGGGAAGCCCTGTTGGGTTCCGTGGGGGCTGTCAGGGGGAGCCGCTGGCAT